>CAJQZJ010034048.1:2848185-2977452 GCA_907164525.1 Lophiomys imhausi
TTACCTTTAATTTTGTATCAATATACAAAGATCTATTCAAATGTGGCTAAATATACTCTTAATTTTTATCAATATACAATGATCAATGCCTATGTGGCCCAATACAATCTTAATATTGAATCCATATACAAGGGTCAATACCATTGTGGCCAACTATAATCATAATTTTGTATCAATATACAAATATCAATACCGACGTAGTCCAAAACAATCTTATTTTTGCACAATAAACAATGGTCAATACCACTTTAGCCAAATATACTACTAATTTTGTATCAATATACAAAGGTATAAAGGCATATTCAATAATCTGTCCCTTCTTCTTGGTCCTTCCTGTGCTATGTCTATGTCTCAATTTTTCTCAAGTCCGTGCATTCCTACATAGGAGATAAAGAAGGATACAGAAAAGGGAAAGAAGGAATACCCTGGGTCTAACCTCCAAAACCCATTAAACTGGACCATTTAACAACTTGTAATCTCTTCCCCTAAATAACAGAGTTTTCAGTTGTCCTTCAAATAACCAAAAAAGGGGGGGCGGAGAAACACCCTCCCCACCCTCTGGGTATGGGATGTCGCTCTCTTAAAATGACTTCCTGCTGATTTGGGTCATAGTAAACCTGTTTGGGGCCCGAACCAAAATGGAGAAATGGTTTAAAATGTTAGTACAATCCTTTTATGTTCAGTCCTTCTGTTCTCAGCTGTTTAGATGTCCTAAGGAGTTTGTAGGCAGAAGCTGAACTTCCAAGCGTTACTGAGGTTCTGGCTGGGGCATTGTGTACAGCTGAACGGTCTTAGCGATATTGAGTTGTTGTGGTTGTAGGCTTTTGATGGAGACAGCTATTGAGGGAGTCTGTCAGGCTGAATCATCTGGGTCACTCATCTTCTTTTGGTGTCTGATTCTGTTTTCTGCTGAGGTTTCCGTTGTCCATTTGTCCCTGGGTTCCTTGAATGGATGCTTTGATTCTCCTGGAAAGATAAGAACAGAGCCCTGCCCTAATCCTCATTCAGAGACAATCACCCTCTTTTTTTTGGGGGGGGGGTAGGTAATATTTCTCCTGAAGCAAATTTGGTTTTTTGACAATATATAAAGTGTTATCTTTCAATCTGGTTTAAAGAAGAAATTATTTTGTTATTTTGGAGCTAAACCAGCTTTAGTGTATATATTTTGAGATCTCAAAGGACAATTTGTTTGTATTGAGTGGGCCTTTTGTAAGTAGCTTTTAAACTTAGGTCCTTCCAAATCCTATGTGTGTGTCTCTGCATTCTAATTATTGGGATCAGAGACCTGTGGTTCACATCTGAAGGGATTAAAGATGTGTTCCACCACTCCTGGATCGAAGTTTTTCTCTATTTAGAGTTCGTTTTGTATCAGGCTGACCTTGAGCTCTGAGATCTGCCTGTTTCTGTCTCTAGTGTGTTGGGGTTAAGGGTGTACTCTTCTTGAATGATGGGATTAAGGGTGTGTACCCTCACCACCCTGTTCCGTGTAACTCTAGAATTTATAAGTCCACTAACTCTATGGTGCTCCTCCCTTCTCTGCCGAAGTTAAAGGCATGGGTTAACACCACATTTCTCCTGTATTTTACCTTAGCTCTATGTTTTTTCGACAGTTGGAGGTTTATAAAACCAGGTTGAATGGCTGTATCTTTTATTTTATTTACAGTGTTTTAATGTTGTTACATGCTTTTTTTTTTAATTAAGAAATTTATTTGTTTGTTGCTACAGGTTACATCATTGACAAATTGTGCTCTTTTCCCGCTTCCCAGCCCCACCCTCCCATGCTCTACCCCCTGACCCTTCCGTCTTGATCCTCTGGGGTGGAGTGTCCCTGCATAACAGTCTCTCACCACAGATCAGGAGTCATATGAGGGCCAAGAGCCTCTTCATACACCGGGGGCCTATGATGCAGTACTGCCAGTGAAAGGTGTCTCCTTGCTACGAGGGGAAAACTAAAAAAAAGACCCACAGACACACAAACCCACAAAAACAAAGAACAACAACAAAAAAAAGAGAGGAAAAAGAAAGAGAAAAAAAAGGAAAAGGAAAAAGAAAAAGAAATGAAAAAAAAAGTTTATGTCCGTGTTCCTTTTGGTGTGTTGGTTGTAGTACAGATATCCTGTACGATATAGCTAAAATCCTACTATAAGTGAATAGATGCCGTGTGCATCCTTCTGATTCTGGGTTAGCTCACTGAGGATGAGCTTCTCTAGATCCATCCATTTTGTTGCAAATTGCATGATTTCATTATTTCTTATAGCTGAGTAATATTCCATTGTATAGATGTACCACAGTTTTTTAATCCATTCTTCAGTTGAGGGACAACTGGGTTGTTTCCAGTTTCTAGCTATTACAAATAAGGCTGCTATGAACATAGATGAGGAGACTTCCCTATGTCTCCGTGAGGAGTCCTTTGGGTGTATACCCAGAAGTGGTATGGCTGGGTCCTGAGGCAAAGTTATTCCAAGGTTTCTAAGATATCTCCAGACAGACCTCCATAGTGGTTGCACAGGCCTGCATTCCCACCAGCAATGGAGTAGGGTTCCCCTTTCTCCACACCCTCACCAGCATGTGCTGTCATTTGAGCTCTTTATCTTAGCCATTCTGACAGGTGTGAGATGGAATCTCAAGGTCGTCTTGAGTTGCATTTCTCTGATGATTAAGGATGTTGAGCATTTTTTCAGGTGACTCCCAGCCATTAGGGATTCCTCCTTTGTGAATTCTCTGTTTACTTCCGTCTCCCATTTTTTGATTGGATTATTTGGTTTCTTGGCATTTAGTTTCTTGAGTTCTTTGTAGATTTTAGATAATAGCCCTCTATCAGATGTGGGGTTGGTGAAGATTTTCTCCCAGTCTATTGGTTGCCGTTTTGTTCTAATGACTGTGTCTTTTGCCTTACAGAAGCTTTTCAGTTTCATGAGGTCCCATTTACTGATTGTTGATCTCAGGTCCTGAGCTGTTGGTGTTCTGTTCAGGAAGTTGTCACCTGTGCCAATGAGTTCGAGGGTTTCTCCTACTTTTTCTTCTAGTATCTTTAGTGTGGCTGGCCTTATGTTAAGGTCTTTGATCCACTTGGAATTAAGTTTTGTACAAGGTGATAGGTATGGGTCTAATTTCATTCTTTTGCAAGTGGACATCCAGTTGGGCCAGCACCATTTGTTGAAGATGCTGTCATTCTTCCATTGTGCGTTTTTGGCTTCTTTGTCAAAGATTAGTTGGCCATAGGTGTGTGGGTCCATGTTTGGGTCTTCAATTTGATTCCATTGATCCACTGGTCTGTTTCTATACCAGTACCATGCTGTTTTTATTATTATTGCTCTGTAGTACAGCTTGAAATCTGGGATGGTGATACCTCCAGATGCTTTTTTATTGTACAGGATTGATTTAGCTATTCTGGGCTTTTTGTTGTTCCATATGAAGTTGAGTATAGCTTTTTCCAGGTCTATAAAGAATTGTGTTGGTATTTTGATAGGAATTGCATTGAATTTATATATTGCTTTTGGTAGAATGGCCATTTTTATTATGTTGATCCTACCTATCCATGAGCATGGCAGATCTTTCCATCTTCTAAATGCCTCTTCCATTTCTTTCTTCAAGGGCTTGAAGTTCTTGTTGTATAGGTCCTTTACTTGCTTGGTTAGAGTTACCCCCCAGGTATTTTATATTGTTTGTGGCTATTGTGAAGGGGGTTGTTTCCCTTGTTTCTTTCTCGGTATGCTTGTTTGTTGTATAAAGAAGGGCTTCTGATTTTTTTTTTTTTGAGTTAATTTTGTATCCAGCCACCTTGCTGAAGTTGTTTATCAGCTGTAAGAGTTCTTTGGTGGAGTTTTTGGGGTCGCTTATGTATACTAACTTATCATCTGCAAATAGGCATAATTTGACTTCTTCATTTCCAATGTTTATCCCTTTGATTTCCTTTAGTTGTCTTATTGCTCTAGCAAGAACTTTAAGTACTATATTGAAGAGATATGTTGAAAGTAGACATCCTTGTTTTGTCCCTGAGTTTAGAGGAAATGCTTCAAGCTTCTCTCCATTTAATTTGATGTTGGCCACTGGCTTGCTGTATATTGCCTTTATTATTTCTGGTATGGTCCTTGTATGCCCGTTCTCTCCAGAACTTTTAGCATGAAGGGGTGTTGGATTTTGTCAAATGCTTTTTCTGCATCTAGCGAGATTATCATGTGGTTTTTTTCTTTCATCTTGTTCATATGGTGAATTACATTGATAGACTTTTGTATATTGAACCATCCCTGCGTCCTGGGATGAAGCCTACTTGATCATGATGTATGACATTTTTGATGTGTTCTTGAATTCGGTTTTCTAGTATTTTATTAAGTATCTTTGCATCTATGTTCATGAGGGAGATTGGTCTGAAGTTCTCTTTCTTTGTTGGGTCATTGTGTGGTTTAGGAATCAGAATGACAGTGGCCTCATAGAATGAGTTTGGCAGTATTCTTTCTGTTTCTATGTGGTGGAAGAGTTTGAAGAGTAATGGTGTTAGTTCCTCTTTGAAGGTCCAGTAGAATTCCGTGCTAAAGCCATCTGGCCCTGGGCTTTTTTTGGTTGGGAGATAATTAATGACTGTTTCTATTTCCTTAGGGGTTATTGGGCTGTTTAAGCTGTTAATCTGATTTTGATTTAGTTTTGGTAGGTGGAATTTATCGAGGAAATTGTCCCTTTCGCTTAGGTTTTCAAATTTGGTGGAGTATAGATTTTTAAAGTAGGACCCGAATATTTTCTGGATCTCCTCAATGTCTGTTGTTATTTCTCCCTTTTTATTTCTGATTTTGTTGATTTGGGTTCTTTCCCTTTGCCTTTTAGTTAATTTGGCTAGGCGTCTGTCTATTTTGTTGATTTTCTTGAAGAACCAACTCTTGGTTTCATTGATTCTTTGTATAGTTCTTTTTGATTCTAAGTTGTTGATTTCAGCCCTAAGTTTGATGATTTCCTGCCTTCTGCTCCTCTTGGGCGTGTTTGCTTCTTTTTTTTCCAATTCACCCAGCTTAGCTGTTAATTCACTAATATAAGCTGTCACAATTTTCTTTTTGAATGCACTTAGTGCTATGAACTTTCCTCCTAGCACAGCTTTCATTGTATCCCATAGGTTTGGGTATGATGTGTCTTCATTGTCGTTGGATTTTAAGAAGTCTTTGATTTCCTTCTTTATTTCTTCCCTGACCCAGTGGTCATCCAGTAAGGAGTTGTTCAATTTCCATGTGTGTAGGCTTTCTGTTGATTCTTTTGCTGTTGAAGACCAGCTTTATTCCGTGGTGGTCTGACAAGATACAAGGTGTTATTTCAATTTTCTTGTATCTATTGAGACTATCTTTGTGTCCAACTATGTGGTCAATTTTTGAGAAGGTTCCGTGGGGTGCTGAGGAAAAGGTGTATTCCTTTGTGTTTGGGTGAAACGTTCTGTAGATATCTGTTAGGTCCATTTGTTTCATGATCTCTGTTAGACTCAATATTTCTCTGTTTGGCCTCAGTCTTGATGATCTGTCCATTGTTGTGAGTGAGGTGTTGAAGTCTCCCACTACTAAAGTGTTGTGATCGACGTGCGATTTAAGATTTAAAAGTGTTTCTTTTGCAAAAGTAGGTGCCTTTGTATTTGGGGCATAGATGTTCAGTACTGAGATTTCCTCTTGATGAATATTCCCTTTAATGAGTATATAATGCCCTTCTTTGTCTTTCTTCATTAACTTCAGTTGGAAGTCTGTTTTGTTTGATATTAGGATGGCTACTCCAGCTTGCTTCCTGGGTCCATTTGCCTGGAAAACCTTTTCCCAGCCCTTTACTCTGAGGTAGTGTCTATCTTTGGTAGTGAGATGTGTTTCTTGTATGCAGCAAAAGGACAGGTCTTGCTTGTGCATCCACTCTGTAAACCTGTGTCTTTTTATTGGGGAGTTGAGACCATTGATGTTGATGGATATTAGTGACCTGGGGTTGTTGTTTCCCATCAGTTTGGTATAGGTGATGGTCCTGTTCCTCTTTTGGTTTAGTTACTGAGGGGTTTTCTATTCCCTTTGTTTTCTTGGGTGAAGTTTTCTTCTCTGGGATGGAATTTTCGTTCTAGTATTTTCTGTAGGGCTGGGTTTGTGGGGAGATATTGTTTAAATTTGATTTTGTCATGGAATATCTTGTTTTCTCCATCTATGTTGATAGAGAATTTTGCTGGGTATAGTAGTCTGGCTGGGCACCTATGATCTCTCAGGACTTGTAGGATATCTGTCTAGGCCCTTCTAGCTTTTAAAGTTTCTGAGGAGAAGTCAGGTGTAATTCTGATGGGTCTGCCATTGTATGTGACTTGACCTTTTTCTCTTACAGCTTTTAATATTCTTTCTTTGTTCTGCACATTTGGTGTTTCAATTATTATGTGGCGAGAGGAGTTTCTTCTCTTATCTAATCTGTTTGGTGTTCTGTAAGCCTCTAGGATTTTTATTGGCATCTCTTTTTTCAGGTTTGGGAAGTTTTCTTCTATGACTTTGTTGAAGATATTTCCTGGACCTTGGAGTCGGGAGTCTTCTCTTTCCTCTATGCCTATGATTCTTAGGTTCCATCTTTTCATTGAGTCCTTGATTTCTTGGATGTTGTAGGTGAAACATTTTTTTAGCCTTCTCATTTTCTTTGGATGTTGTACTGATTTCTTCCATCGAATCTTCCATGCCTGAGATCCTGTCTTCCATCTCTTGCATCCTATTTTTGATACTCACATCTGTAGTTCCTGTTCTCTTCCCTTGGTTCTCCACTTCCTCTTTTAACTCTGACTGTGTTTTCTTTATTGTTTCTATTTCTATTTTCATGTCTTGTATGGTATTTTTCGTTTTGTACATTTCCTTCTCCAGCTTGCTTCTTTTTGTATGAAAATCTTTCATTGCTTTGTCCTTTTCCTGTTTAAGCTCTGTCACCTTAGTTTGGAGTTCTTTAATGGTGTTTTTCATTGTTTTGACTTGTAAAATTGTGGCTTCTTTGAATTCCTTCATGGATTTAAGTTCTTCTTTAAGGGACTCTATCACTTTCCATAATGCAGAATTGTCATTGTTTTCATGTGTTACTGTTGGTGTGATGTTATCCGAATTGGATGAGCTAGGATAATTCTGCTTTGTTGGAGTCATATTTCCTTGATTTCTATTTTTTCTTGGACCTTTGGCCATGTGGGTGTGTTTAGCTGTCTGTTCTTGTCGTTTTCTGTGCTTGGATCCACAGGGGATGCTTTGGTGGAGGAGTCGAATTGCTTGGCTATCCGTCGTTGTTTACAGGGGGATCTCAGGGTCACTGTGGTTTTAATAGCCTGAATTGCTGTGAGCTGGTGCAGCCTATTTCCAGGTAATGAGTAATGGTCCGGGATTGTTTCACTGCTCCCAGTTCAGACTTCTCTATGTTGCACACTGAGTGATCAGCCTGTAATGGTTCTGATGGTATGGACCTGTTTGCCCAGGCACAGATTTTGTGGGCTTTGTTTGTCGTCACGGAGGCTGACAGGGCCTGGCTCCACACCTAATATGTCTGGGTTTACGAGAATACAGCTATGGTCCCCTGGCTTCTGGTTACCCACTAGGCTTCTCCGCCACAGGCCTGGCCACTTCCCTCCCTATCTGCTCTGCCATGGGTGGGCAGAGCTTTGGCCCCTCCCGCCGTCTGAGCCGGCCTCCCGCCCTAGGTGTTTTGTGGTGGGTGCGTGGGGCTTCCTCCCCTCCCGCCACCTGATCCGGCCTCACTTCCTAGCTGCTTTGCCTTGGGTGTGCCCGGCTCCAGCCCCGTCTGCCTGCCCCCGCGTCCCACCCGCCTGCTGCAGATCACCTGCCGAGCACCCTGTTTCTTCCTTGTTAAGACTTCAACTATTCTGCAAAGTTTCCTAAGTAGTTATTAGGTCCTCCTGAGGTGTGGGAAGCCCAGTAGGCTAGTGGGCGATCACTATGTGGCCTTTGATTCTGCCTGCTGTGTGTTGGGATCTATCTTACCAGGCGCCTTTCCAAATGGGAGTTCCCGAATCCTGGATTTAGTGGCTTCTGTGTCTGTGAGAGATGGGGGGAGAGCCTTGCCCTGGGACTTTTAACAGTCCCTTGGGTGCTGTGAGTGTTCCCGGGGGGCCAGACCCTCCGGTTTTTGCACAGTGTCCAACAACTCTGTGTTTTCTATGGCTCTTCTCTCCCACATTCAAAATGCGTCCGTGCAGTTCGCCGCCATCTTGGCCCCCATCTAATTTCAATTCTTATCAACCAATTTCTATTTACATAAAACAGTAAAAGGTTTCAAAACAATATGTTCCTAAAATATTTTTCAGAATGTAGATGTATTCAAAATGAGAATGGAGCAATGGCATGATTTCACAGGTTGGGTAGCTGGGGGCTGTGCATGGTGAAAAACTTTAGGGTCATCCTTGTGTCCCACATGTCTGGCTGCTGTGTATGTATCTCCATTACATGTTTATAGTTTGACAAAGAGAGAAAATGAGGGTCAGAGTGGCCATACTCCAGGACTTAAGTCACATCAGTGGTAAATGTAATAATGGGAAACCAGGGTCCTCAATAAAGTCTTGTTATCCTTCCATGCCACACTGCATCCTGATTAGCATGTGGTATACAGCACATTGATATTCATTTAGCTTCCAAAGCTTTGTGTCTTTGCTGTAGACACTGTAGGAACACACAAAGGAGGTAGACTTTGATGCTGCAGGGCCAGAACTAGAGTTCCTAACTTTCCTGAGGTGTTTCACATCTGCACTTGAGACCCTATTCAACTGGATAGTACTGCCATTGGGGGGACAATTCTATCATTTGAATTCTATTTTTACAACATCATTGACTTTTATCCATCAGAAGCCTGAAATTTTCTAAGTTGTGTCAATCAAGATGCTGTGCATGGTACCACAATGTCTTCAGCTTAAAAGTCTCCCCTTTACCCAGATTGGAAATGTGACTGAAGCCCTCTGGAACCAGGAACAACTGGGAACATTTTGCTTTTGAATTATTTGCCCAGGTCCTAACTATCAAAAATATTTAGAAAATTTCTGCTGAGTGGATGCTTTCTATGGAGATGAGTTAAATTTCCCCATTCTTCTCAGCTATACTATTTATGCCTCTAGAGGTCTGAAACTCATCAGAATATCAGAAGAAAATTTACTGCCAGCTAAAGGCCACTTTCCTCAGAGTGCCTTTTTTCTGCCCTTTAAAAAATTGAGTTTGTGTCTTTTTTTCCTTAGTTCCTCAGGGATCTCCTGTCTGCAATCTATTCTCCCAGGAATACATTTTGGTGTGCTCCAAGCTCACGATCTTCCTAGAATTCTGTGTTCCTTGGTAAACCATGCCATTCTTCCTCAGTGTGAAGGCATATCTGAGAGGGTTTACAGTCTTGTCCTTTGCCCCCACACATTGCTCTGGCCTGGTGTCCAGCTGGCCTTACTGCCTCACTTCCTTTCCTTTGAAGATTTTATCATCTTTGACAACTTCAGTCCACCATGCTCCAAGTTGAAGTCTGATGCCTTCATCACTTAGATCATCTCAGAATGCAGGGCAGGGATATTATCTGCATACGGGATTAATCGACTGCTTTCACGTTTGAGTAAGGGTGAACATCTTGCTGGCAGATGCCTCATCTATAGCACCTGTGCCTTGGGTACACTCGCTGGCCCTTTGCCCTGAAGGATGGAGACTGCTGTAGCTTGAGATTCTCTGACTTCAGGGCCCACCAGCCCACTGGGGGCAGAACGAGGTCTAATCCCCTAGCACTTGTCTGTGACTAATAGTGGAGGGGACCCCAGATTCTCCGTCCTTGGAAATGATACAATGTCTTATGATTTCTAGGAGTCCTCAGTGTGACTGAGACCTGCTAATGAAGGAACCCATGTGGCCTCCTCCCATTCTTCTCACTTCCTTGCCCCATGTTAGTTTGACAGAGGTGAACTAGTAAGGCACCACAAGCTGGGAGTTTCAACCAACAGAAAATAATTATTCCAGAATTCAAGTGCTAATTCCTTCTGAAATTGCTCTTCTTGGCATGTGGACAGCATCTTTTACTGAACACATAGCTGAGTCCTAATGAATGTCCTCTTTTAGTGACTTCAGGACTCCTGGACCAGCCTAATAACCCTATTTTAGGTAATCACCCAACAAACGATCCCATCTCTAGATGCAGTGGCAATCTGAGGCACTAGGATATATGCATTTCAGGGAGGGCACAATCCAACTTTTCATTCCCACTTATCTCCTGTTTTCATCTCTCAAGTTAGTTCCTTATCTTCAGCTCTCCAGAGGGGCCTGATACAAGATGGCTTTGCTTTAGTTTATGTTCTTTGCTTTTTAAAAAGTGCATTGTCCTATAGACTCATCTTCTAAAATTTGTTATCCCTATCGTACATGTGAAGAAGCAGAGACCTGAGGAATTTTTTTTCTGCAGTGATGGGAATGGAACCCAGGCTGGTGTGCATGCTATGGAAGAATTCTACCCGTCCTGGCAACTGTTAAGGAGAAGATGTAAAACTCTTGCTGTAACACAGAGCCTTGTGGAGTGAAGATAACATCTTCTTATTCTGTCTTTCTGGTTCTGCTTTGTATTCTCTGGAATCTCAAATGAATCTCTGGAAACCCTAGGAACCACATACAAGCGTTTCTGTTCTCCTCAAATGAACTTGCATAGATACCAGCTTGACCAGCTGCTTCAGATCCCTGGATCATTAAGAAGGGAAACATGGGAAGGTTTGGAACACTATATTCCTACACTACAGACTCATGCAAACAACTGGCTAGAAGCAGCCACCAAGTACTGCATTAGCCTGACCCAAGGAACATGCAAGATGAATAAATTACTGCCCTCAGTAGGCCCATTATACAAAAGGCCATGCAGACTTCAGTGCAGAGGACAACTGTACTTCCAATGTGGAAGGGCAGACAGATCTCGTTGGTGGGGGATGGAGCTGCTAATTAACAGCTAATTTTTTTTCCTTTCAGGCAAGTCTGCATGAAGTATTAGGATTTCCCAGATCATTAATGTATTTATTTAGATTTTATTCCCATTCTCCTTGATAGACTTTATGTCTACTCCTCCTGATATTTTATGTTAGCAACAATTAAATAACAAAGGAGCATAATAAGAATATTAATATCCATAAAAAGGCTTTTGAGATTTTAGAATCTGTGACTTACAAACAACTTATTATCTTATATAGAAAACCTGAATATTGATGATTAAGTTGGAGAGACCGCCTGAGGGTTTCTCAGAGGACTTAGTTCATCACATGAAAATGTGAGATTTCCATGAAGGAACAAGTTGTTAAACCTTTGGACGTAGCTTGAGAAAGTAGGGAAGTGTTTGCCTTGATAAGTCAGCTGTACTGTATGCTTGGAGTGGCTTTTACCGAGTGTACATGGATGCTACAGAGGACAGACAGGGTCAGAGAGGGAGAGTGCAGTGATCATTCATGATGTAGCATAGAAAATCATACTCTTCTTGAGGTCAGTGACAGAGGAGAATGACTATACTGTTGCAGTGCGTCAAGAGGAAGTACAGTATGAACTACAAATTCCAGATTTATGCAATTAAAAAATCCCAATAACTATACCTAGAAATGAGTAAGCAGGTGAAGATAATTTAATAATGTGTTTCCTGTTCCCCAAACATTCAAACTATGACCTTTCTGTGTGTAATTAATATAACAGTGGGCTATTTAACATATTTATTTCTTACTAGGTATTCAAAATATAGTGTTTATTTTATAGCTATTAGCACAGCTAGATTAAAACTACCCACATTCAAATGATAAGGAGTAATCTGTGGCTGAAGGGCACATCACTAATGTGCTATCTGGAATGGCTTCTCTCATATGTGAGAGAGGAAGCACTTCCTAAAAACTTCAGGCAGAATTCTGCAGGTCATGGAAGAATGCCAGGCCATCCTGCTTGGCAAGAGGTGGCTGAACGCTTAGCCTCAGTGTATAGGAGCTGAGGGGCTGTCTTTGGATACATGCAAAGAGCCTTCTGGGTTTGCATCCAACTCCTTCAAAAGCCCTGTGCATCTATGAGTGTGTCAGAGACTCCCCGAGGCTCAGTACTTCACCTGCTCAGTGGCAATATTACCCAGCTGGCTATTCTTCATCTGTAATTCCAGTGCTTGGTGTGAAAGATGAACTGAGGGCTAGATCTGCTCACAGGGAACAGAGACTAGGCATTCTCTCATTAAGCACGGCGGTGTCAAAGTGGGAGTCCTCCCTCATTAGAGTTATGATGGACAATCCAAACGGAGAGGCGGAACTAAGACTCATGTGGTGTGGATCGTCAGCAGGTGAACCGCATAGTACTAAAAAGGATATGTATCATAGCTTTCCTCTATCCGCATCTGCCAAGACCAGAATCAGCAGATTAATCCTCAAAGCACGTGTGCACACACACACACACACACACACACACACACACACACACACACACACCATATACATGGGATATATTTAGGAAATCACAATCTTTATTCTGAGTTATTATCTTCCCTGTAGTGGGAGATATATGATTAGAACATAAAGTCTCTTTCTACATCAAACTTACAGAGAATATTAAAAAATGCATTTTATATATGTAATTATGTTCAGGTATAGTATGGATATGGATATAGGGATGGATTTCATACAGGAATAAACAGGAAGACAAAGACACAAGAAAAGAGGAGGTAAGAGTGGAGAATGACTTTTAGCTGTGTGGCCCGCCAGAGAACATCTTGGAGAAAGTGGCCATTGGATGGAGATGAGAATAAATATGAGTGTAGGTGCAGGTGGGAGAGGACAAGGAGGGTGCAGTGCCTGAGGCTGGCTAGAGGGGAAGGAGTGAGTAGGAAGGTGGCAGGAGTCACAGGGCACCATGCATTGTTGAACTGAAGTAGAGGGTGGCAGCTTATGCTTGATTTAGTGCCACTATGTGGGACACTAGCACCATGCAGTACTCCTTTGAAAAACCCAACCTGTCTTCTCTGAGAAGTCATGGAAGCATGAAGCCAGTTCTCCATGCTTTGAGCTTCCAGGGCAGAGGCAACGGTGGTCATAAGGACAGATATACAGGAAAGAGCTGTGAGACTTAGGGTCACACAGCACAGGCACCAGGCATGAAGGAAAGCATGGAGACTTCCAAGTGAGAAAGTCGGATTAAGACGATCCCCAATGAATGAAGAGGCTCTTGGCCCTCATACGACCTCTCAACTGACATGAGGGACTGTTATATAAGGACACCCCACCCCAGAGAAATGGGATGGAAGGGTTAGGAGGTAAAGAAAAAAATGAAATGTGATGTTTCAGCCTTTTACTACTAATTGTAATAAACTGTTTAGGGTAATTAAGAAATGCAAATTAATGGTTATGCAAGCTGGTCATTCAGTTAGGTACTATGACAGCCTATTATAGTTACTTTCTAAGCTAATCAGAAATAAACCGGCAAGAGACAAGCAACATCTGCTTACCCTAATATAAGAGATAGATAGGGCCTCTTCAAAAACCTCAAGAGATCTGCAGAATATGGCATTCAAAGATGTTTTCGTAACTTTAGATTTTTGTATATCAAGATATATCAACTCCTGACAGCACCCCCTATTCTCCTCCAAGTAGAAGATAAGCATCGAAGAATCTCCAGTGGGAGATGATTGAATTAGTCGCAAGCCTATCTCTTGGTAGGAAAAGCCCCTTGCTCCAACTGTAGACAGAATGCTGTCCAAAAAGGACAAAACCTGGAAGCAGGTAAGTCGACAGCCTAGCTCTGCCAAGACAGGGTAGGTAAGTCCTTCATAACCCCTGCTCTACAATCAATGTCTGTCAGAGAAACGGGGCCAAATGACTGAAGATCGATGCTGTAATGTATGGAGAGAAAATGGGAACTGTCCAGGCAGCCACAGGTATGTCATTTCTTAGTTTGGGAAGCTGCAGGCCCTGTACTTCCTATAAAATCAGATATATTTATCCCTCTCAGGTCTCTGAGGTGGTTGAAGAACAGATAGCTAGAGTCTCATAATTTAATTTTGAGTTGTTTAGGAGTCAAGAGAGTGTTATAGATCTAAGAAGATACTTTTAAAATTGTGTTGCAAGTTAGTATGAATGTTGAGTCAGATATAGACCTTTAAACTCATGGAGATGTTTAGATAGTAGAATGTTAAATTCAAGTACCAAATACATATGGACTGGTCATTGGGAAAGTACGTTAAGCCATATAACCCTCATAACTGTGGCCTAATTACCTCTGTTGTACTGTATTGTATTTGTTATTATAAGAGAAAGAGCCATTTGTTGGACTGAAAGGGGAAACTGTAGGGGGAAGTAAGATATACCTTAAACTTAAAAAAAAAAAGGAGGAAGAGGATGGGGGGTTAAGGGTGGGAGGGTGGGACTGGAGGGGGAATACGGAGGGGACTGCGATTGAGATGTAACTTGAAGAAATAAAAAAATAAAGGAAAAAAAAGAAAAAAAATAAATCAGTTTAAAAAAATTCCACCCTTCTCAGTTGGTTCCTCGCTGGGATCATAATTGACTACGTAGTAAATGGTTCTCTAACTTTCAGTTAGGGTAGGTCCTTTAGGTTAGTATGGTGTGTGATAAAATCAGTTAATTAATTAGTCATGATCCCATTTCAGCACTTGCTTTGCTCTGAGATGAGTTTGTGGATCTGGGGCAATGCTGTGCAGAAGACTTTACACATTCTGCTACTTGCACTATGGGCAAGGAAGAGAAAACTGTATCTAGAGTATGTCTCTATTCCTCTTAGGATGCATCTCTGTTCCCTTTAATGATGTTAGAAGTTCAATATAATGATCAACCTACCCCCAGGTAGATGGGTGGTGAGTCCCATGGGAAATAATACCATACCAGGAACTAAATTATGCTCTCTCCTGGTTGGTAGTTTAGGCATGTAGTAATACAATTAACTATTGTATCCATGCTAAGGGACAGCTCTTGTAGTTATGCCCAAGTCCAGTTTCCATCCCTGTTATTATAGTACCTTTTCATGTATTCATTGAGCAAATATTGAGATGAAAGTGGCATTCATAGACCACATGGTTTTATCCAATTATTTATTTTTATGGGTATGAGTATATGCATGTATGTATGTATGAATGTATATCGTCTGAGTTTGGGTTATTTTGTTTAATATAATACTTTGCAGCTCCATTTATTTTTCTGTCAATGTCATAATTTCATATTTCTCTGTGGATTAATAAAATTCTAGTGTGCATAAAAACAAAAGACTTTCACTCTTTGCCAGCAGAGAAGTCAGGTGACTCAGCCCAAGTCTGTGGCCCTCCTCCTTTGCTTCCACTGAAGCCAGTAACACTGACTTGACTGCCTTTTGTGAAGGTCTGAGTTTGTCTGTCACTATTTTGACTAGGATGGTTGCAAAACAAAGCACCAGGGATTTAAAACAGTAACTCTGCACTTCTTTCCTGATTGTGTGGATTGAACATGTAATCTGTGCTTTCTGATGAGAAGTGTCTGGAACACAGAGGTGACCTGAAGGTGGGGCTGTAGGCCACCATGTGGTCCAGAGCTGAAAAGACTATCAAATAGCCTCTATCACCATGCACATTAGTGTATCTCTGCAGGTACTTAGGCCCCTTCTCAGCAGGACAGACTACACCTAGAAAACTGCTCCAATTCTTGTAAAGTATGAGCTTCTGAGCTCCAAGGCCCAGTTGTGAAGTGACAATGTCATGTCACCTCTTAGCATATTTCTGTGGCAAATCTCAAAGGAAGGTGAATATAGTTATAGAAATCACATGAAACACAAGTTCAGACTGTGGGCTAGACATGAGTTCTTGGACAATTCCCAACTGTGCAATTCTAATAAACCATCAAGCCACTTGGTGCATTTGGTTCTTCACACAAATGGGAATCACAGTTACATCAGTACATAGGAAGCTGATGTTTTGAGATAAGGTCTTGAAGCTCACGATGGCCTCAAATGCGTGCTCTTTCTGATATATTCCACTGAGAGCTGAAAGTACAGCCATATTGCACAATGCCCAGTACACAAAGTTTTGTTTTTTGTGAGGACATAATAAACTTTACTTATTTATGGTTTCTCTTTGTATATTTTTAGTTACTTACGGTCATGAATAGTATGAAAATACAGTGCAATATAGTAAGATATGTAAAGACAGATACAGAGAGGGAAGAAGGAGGGAAGAGAGAAACAGAGAGAGAGAAAATGAGGGAAAGAGGGGGGTTTTGAGTTAGATTATTTTCATTGCAATTTTATTTCATTTTATAACTGCTTGATTTAGTATTATTTGGTGATCTCTGTGGTGGTTTGAATAAAAATTGTCCCCTATAGACTCACATATTTGAACACTTGGTTCCTAGTTGGTGGCAATGTTTGGGAAGGTAATAGAACTGTTAGGGGATGTAGACTTGCTAGAGGGAGTATGTCACTGGGGACGGACTTTGAGGTTTATAGTCTTGTCTTTCCTGGTCTTTCTCTCTGCCTCATGTGTATGTGAAAAAAAAAATGTGACCATACAACTTCTGCCCCCTTGCCAAGCCGTTATCAACATAGTGAATCCTAGTTCTTCAGGAACTGTAAATGAAATAAACTCTGTTCTTTAAGACACTCTTAGTTGTAGTGTTTTATTTTAGCAACAGACAAATAACTAATATAATATCTTACCATGCTAAATTAACAACTTAAACCCAGACACATACGTTCAGGAAAGAGCACAGCATGCATAAGACACAGGGTTGAGTGTACTCCGTGCTCTCAGGAGTGCTATGGGAGTCTTGGGATGCACCTCTCAGGAATGAGCAGACTGCAGTGTTGTATAGTAAACACTTGAGGGCTGTTGGCAGGGAGTGTTGTGAAAGGTGTAGGTGGTGATCTTCACAAAGCACAACCTAAGTGAAACATCTCCAGCCATCTGAGAAACGCAAATTAGAACTATTATGAGGTTCAACTCATCCCAGTCTGAATAGCAACCACCAAGGAAACAAATGACAGCAAATGCTGGCAAAGCAGGGGGTGGGGGGAAGGGAAACCATTATCCACTGTTGGTGGGAGTGGAAGCTAATGCAGCCACTATGAAAATCAACAGGGTGATTTCACAAAACACTAAAAATAAAACTACCATATGACCTAGCTATACCACTCCAAGCAGAGGTACCCAGAGGGCTCATCAGCACATCCATGTTTATCGCTGCTCTGTCCACAATAGCTGGGGAGTAGAAATGGCCTAGATGTCCATAAACTGTTGACACGGATAATGAAAATACGGTACATGCACACAATGGACTTTTTTGCAGCTATGCAGAAAAATGAAATTATGAGACTTTCAGGAAAATATATGGGAAATGAAAAATATTTTGAGTACAGTAACATAGTCTTAGAAAGACAAATGTCTCATTGTCATCTGTGGATCCTCATCCCTAACATTAAATATGTGCATCCAGGTTGAAGAAAATATGGGTAAAGTCCAGGAAACTAGAGAGGACGGTATGAGACTGGGAAAATAATGGGACAGTTAGTGTGTGTGTAAACAGTAGAACAAAGTGGGAGGTGAAATAGTGGGGGAACAGGACAGAGAAGGGAAGTTGGGGACAAGGAGATGAGGGGAGATAAGGGAGATAGAACTAATCAATATAAGACATTTGTAAAGCTACAAATGAAAAACTATTAATTTTACAGATAATTTAAAAATCAATTTTCTTAAGAAAAGAAAAACGAGCTTGGATTTAATAATAGGATCCAAAATCCAGTGTGCAGGATTCCCTGGCATCCCACAGACATGAGAAAACTCATCAGGGGTGAGGTGTCACCTCGTTTATACTAGAAAGTGTATGTCAGAGAGATGGTTGCTGTAAAATCACTTAGGAAGCTAGAGACATTCATATTTGAAGTATCATTATAAATGAAATTATTGGATTATCAATCAAAAAAAGGAGGCCCAGAAATGACATTTAATCACACAAGGAAAGTATAGGGGATAGAAGAAGATCATTTGATTTCAAGCTCTCATTTCTGCTTTGTTTTACGCACTAGTTCACAGGCTTCCAACATGAACTTTATTCTAGCATAACTGTTAAAATCTTCTCCTGCTGATTAGATGCAGGACTCATGGCTTAGAGACAGGAAAGGTGACTCACTCAGGGTCAGCAGGAAGTGGGTGGAAAGAGCAAATTCCAGCCTTTTAGCCCCAGAGGTCAAGTTCTTTACTCTAGTGTCATAGTGATTCTCCAATAGGGCTTTAGGACTGGACATTTTCTGTTTCTTTTTGCTCCTCCTTGCAACCATGTCCACTACTATTGACCACAGGTCAGTGAAATTCGGTGGGCAACACACCTGACTTCTATACCAGGAACTAAGAAAATGCATTCTGTTTTCCCCAGTGCTTAACATGATCCATGACTAAGTTTGTTTATATTGTCAACTTGGTACAATCTAGGAAGGGAGAAATGCAATTGAAAACTTTCCTCTATCAGATTGTTCCTGTGGGCATGCCTGTAAGAGATTATCTTAATATTTAATTAATATGGGAGGGGTGCCCAGTGAGCAGTATCATCTCTAGGAAATGATCTTGGGCTAAGAATACTAGTTGAGGAAGCCAGAGAATGAGTTTTCTCACATGGTTTCTGGTCCAGTTCCTGTCTGACTTCCCTCAGTGATGCACTGTAACCTGGAAGTATAAGATGAAATAAAGCTCTTTTCTCCCCAAGTTGCTTTTGGTTATGGTGCATGTCACAGCAGCAGGAAAAAGAACTAGAATGATCCAATTATTATGAAGTCTTGGAGTTCACATCTGCCCACATAGAGATTTTAGAAGTCATTTTTTTATTCTTTGTGGTGTTGAGCAAGTTTCTTCATGCTCCTTAATATTCTGTGTCAAAGAGAGTGATGTCAAAGATTTTCTCTCCTACTTTTCTGAGTGAGAGAGGGATGTGTCCTGTGTGCTGAGTCTTAAACATAAAGTGTCTATGGTCTTGAAGCAAAGCTTCTGAGTTCAAATTGATGCTCTTCTTTGTGTTCTTAGGTCTGGGTATAAGGCATGAGTGCTCCTGAATGAATGAGGTAATGCTCCAGGTCCCTATGTATTCAATATACCCTGACTTGTCTCCTGACATTTGAGCTCCCCTCATAGTAAGTACTGTCCATCAGTATGGGTTAAATACTGTCCCGCTGGAAGATTCCCAAAGCTTAATGGCTGGTATCTGTGAATGTGGTCTTATTCCTAATCTTTGCACACTACCAAGTTTGAGTTAATTTTAAGGTGGGTCTTAATCCAGTGTGGCTGTGTCTTTATATTAAAGGACATTTGGACACAGACACTCGTAGGGCAGGCAATGTAAAGGCATAGGGAGAAGAGAGCTGAGTACACTGTGTGGAATCAGAGTTACCCAATTCTGAGTGACAGACCAGGCCCAGGCTCTCCCCAGCAGAAATGTCTTCCCTGCCCACATATCAATGTCAGACTGTAGCCTCGAGGACTGTGTTAAATGCCCTTTCTGTCTCTTAAGCAGCCCTATTGGTGTCTCCTAGTTTTAGCAACCACAAAAAACAAACAAACAAAACAAAACAAAAACCATGGGTGGTTCTTCCATTGTTGGCTCTCTAAGAATAATGCAAATTCACCAGTCAGCCCTTTCTCAAGTGCTACCAAAGTTGACCCCGATTTATGCCATTTATCATTTCAACTGACTACTGCTCTCCTTATGAAAATATGTAGACAAAATTTTATATAATTATTTATATAAGCTCTTCCTTCTCACATTAGAACATTAACCTGATGGAGTAGTAACTTGCTCTCTTGCCTGTCAAGAGAACTTGTCATGAAGGGCCAACCACAGATCCTGGAATCAGCACACTTGAGAGTCAGAATCCACTGTCGCAGATGAAATGGTACCACAGATGTATACAGCCAGGGAAATGGCACATGTTTTTGGCTGATTTATAAAGTCTGAATACAGTAGTACTCAAATGGACTAAAAAAGTTACCTGTTTAGAAGGTAGTGAGGGAATCCAGGTAGGAAGGTATCAGAAAGAAACCACAGAGAAGAGTAGAATTGAGATTGGCATAACTAATGAAAACAGAGCTTGGACATGGATCTGAGGGTGAACAAGCTTGCTGGACATGCAGGAGGGCCTTAGTCCCAATCCCTAGAACCCCTACAATAGAACAAGAGTGGCCATGTGGGAAAGTAGTCCCAGTGTTGTGGTGGGCAGAGACAAAAGGTCTCTATTGCTTGCTGGTTGCCAGCGGCTGCAAGTCTAGTTCCATCTTTCTTCCCTTGTTTCAAGGGAATAAAGTAGAGAGTAATAACACAGGATACCTTTCTCTGGCCTCTGCAAATGTATTTAGGTATGTGCAAGTGTACACCCATGTACACATACCACACAACACATGCACACACAATGAAAATATGAAAATGTTGTGAATCTCAAAGAAGTATTAAAGGTAACTTTTTGATAGTTACCATCACATTTTCATTTCTGCTTGACTCATTTGGGTACTGCTGTGTCCAGACTTTAGAAATCAACCAAAGGTACATGCTGTCTCCGTGGATGTGTGAATCCACTGTTCCTTTTCATCCATGGAACTCTGGGCTCTTTGACTTTCAAGTGTGCTGATTCCAGGATCTACTAAAAATAAATGTTTGCCTTATTGACATGCTGGCTCATTTTCAAATTGCTTAAAAAAAAAAACACCAGAGTCTTTTCTGCAGCTGAGGTTTGTGTAACCTTTATCGATCTCTTTTGCTTCTAATTACACATGTTCTTCATTTGTAGCTAGCAGAAGTTCTTGTCACTGGTCCTGTCGCATTTGATCCATGACACTTTAATTTTTGTAATCTTTTTTTCCTGCAGTAGTAGTGGTAAGGGATGTCCATATATATTTTTGCTAGCCTGATTCTTTATGCAAAGAATTGAGAGTTTGAGTTTTAAGAAGAAGGCTTCCAGCCTATACACACATTCTTTTGTGTCTATGGGTGTGTGTGTATGTATGTGCATGCTCATGTGTGTGGGTATACATGCATGGGCGTGAGAGTGTGTATGGAGGCCACCAGACATTCTTGGATGTTATTACTCAGATGCCAACTAACTTGTGTTTTTGAGACATAGGGTATGGGTGTGCCAAGGGGGCTAAAGTGTAGGTATGAGGTCAATTTTCCTGTGGGCATGTGTGGTAAGACAAGGGATCAGTAAATGAAGCAAGTGCTGGGATTCACAGCCCTTTGTCTGGAAATAACTCTGGAACTAACCTCAGGCTTATTTATCTTTCTACATAATTTTATAACTTAAAAAGATAACTGGTGAGAAAAACAAACAAAATGAAACCCCTTCAATTATTCATCTTATGCATGTGTCTGATATACTTAAAAGTGTTACCTGTGTCCTGTTACAAGGCATGGGCCCCTTTGGTTGTGGCTGTGGGTATCTTTGGGGGACTCTTCACAATTGTGTGACTTGTCTTCCCTGTTCTCCTGTGATGTTGAAGGTGCCAATTGCTTGGGGAACAGTACTGAGATTCTGGAAGGCTGTAGGAAAAGTGGAGATGAAAGAGACGGAGTGAGGGGTCCTTTAAAATACAGGAGATCATGCTCACCTTGCAGTATTCTGTGAGCAATGTTGATACACCAACATCCTTAATGTTAAACATTATACATGCTCACATCACTCCACGGCTGGCAGACTTTTCCATGCTCCTGATCTTCTGCCAGCCTTCTAGAAAGGAGAGCATGGGATTGTAAAAAGTAGGAAAAGAGCTGCCTTGGGGGACTTCTTAAGATATTAAGCCTAATTTTATTTCCTGTTGAATAATATAGAACATGTGGTGTACTATTCTTCTACTTGGCCTTTCTGTCTGCTATCCAGATATGTATCCCAGAACCCAAAGGATGACAAAAACATGCTGTATCAGTGATATAATATAGATATATTACTGGATACATGAGTGATTAGGGACTACGTGGTAGGCAGCAAGGCACATGGTTGGTGAGCTGAAGAAAGATTGGGTATTTTTTCACATGGCTTCTTCCCTCTCTGTCTACCATGGCAGAGCTGAAATGACCTGCTATTCCTTTTAGAAACCCCTTGCCATACATGCAATGATCTCAGGTTCCTCTCCCTTCTTGGGTTCCTCCAAATCTAGTAGTGGCAATGTACCATTCTGCAACTCAAATCCTGTCTTTATGCTTTCTTAAAAACCTGCCCACCCTTTTGTAAATATTTTTTAGCAGAATTCTATTCACAACTCCTGGTTTGGGTATGTTTTTCTATGACTAATGTAGAATTGTTTCTAAAAGAAGCACTTACATCCAAGGCCATCCTTTCTTGTCCTCTTGTTTCAAGATAGATTATATGGATTATTTGGGCCAAGGGAAGGTGAGGCTCTGTGGAGGCTATTTCAGGTACATTCCATGCTCTGAACCATTTCTAGGGCCATTCTTCAGACTATAGTTCATGATGTTATCACATGTTATGGAAGGAAGCATCAAAGGAAATGAATTGAGACTGAATCCTAGAATACTTGTGTTGAAGGAGAAGAGCCTGACCTGGAAGGTTAGCGAAAAACTGGATTGTAACATGGTGAGCTGATGAGTCTTGGAGCTGCTTCCTCACTTAGCCTCTCTTGAATAACAGAAAGATGCTATTTCTATTGTACCTCCTGCATTCAGTTTCCTTGGATACAGTACTTCTGATTCTCTACACTGCAACTTTATTATGACATTTATTGACACTTTGCAGATGAGGAAGTGAAGGCCCAGCATGTTACTCCTAACTCACACTGTTATTGTGGACTGAATTGTGTCTTCTGAAAACTAATATTGAAGCCTCATGTTCCAGTTCTCCAGAATCTGAATGAGTTTGGAAGTCTTTTAAAAAGATAATTAATGTTACTTAAAGCCATTGTGTCTTCATCATATGCCTAGTGTCCTTATAAAATGAGGACATTGGGATGAGACACCTACAGAATGAAGACTGTGTGAGGCTGTGAGCACCCAGGGAGAAGAAGGGCACTGGTAAGCTACAGAAAGAGGCAAGCCTGCCCACATCTCAATCTTATACCTTCAGTGTAGGGAACCATAGGGAATCAATGTTGTTGTTTGTGCTTCCCAAATCTGAAACGTTTTGTTATAATGGCCCCAAGAAACCAAAACAGCATCATTATCAAGAATTCTTGGCTGTACCCAGTGTCTAGAGATGAGAGTAACTCCTAGAACAGGCCTACGGTTTCCAACCTGGAAGAGGCATTTACCCAGGAGTCCCAGATATGGAGGACAACTGCTGGACAGACTAGTTGTGAACTGGCAAGAATTCTTTAGTATATACTTCTCTTTACACACTCCCTCTACTTTCTCTGCCATCCTTCTTTCCACCCTACCGTGGGGTGATATTTCATCATGATATCCTGCAGTTAGAGTCTGTGCCTCTGTTTTCTTGATGTGGGAACTTTAGCTCTGAGTCAAAATGACTTCCCAGAGGTATCAGTGTGCTGTCCTGTAACTTTACCATATTGCAAAGGAAATCGGAGCTTAAGGAGATGATGCTAAGTGGCTTGTGCATAGACACCTAAAACCTGGTCGTTTGACCTTGGTGTCATTTCTTTGCCCCACAAAGTAAGCAGAGCAAATCATTTTGTAAAAGACGACACCTTCTAGGTGCTATGAATTATACAATATTCTCATATTACTAAGGAGTCTAAGATGTTCAGAGAAACGAGAGAATTGATAATGAGTGAGCATGAACTTCTGGCAGGGTCTGGGGTTGTAAATAAGACAGATTTTGAAAGGTCAAGTAATGCAGAGAAGGGTGTGAGAATCACACTTTCTGTGGGGAGGAGGCGGGACTTTGAACAGGGATGGAGTCCCAGGGTCTTTGTTTCTGAGGTAGCTCATCTGAGCAATGCTTGGATCAACCTTTGGCTTTCAAGGTCTCATTTTGCATTAATCTCTGGATGTCTTCCATTGTCACAAAACACCATTACCTACAATTAGAGTGAGGCACCCTGAGGTCATTCTAATTGCATGACCCTGGGCACTATTTTTAATCTCCCAATGTTCAACTTGCTTTTCAATAAAGCAGTAATCAATACATCATAGGCTTGATGAGAAAATTAAACCCTTCAAATGCCTAATATGAAATTTAAGATATCGTATGTGAGGCATCAATGTCGATTCCTCTGCCTTCATGTCAATATTTCTATCCCTGCAATGTACATAACACTTCAGTTGGTGAGTTCTCCAGGTAGTTGTTGAGGTTAATTAAATGATGTGTTTGCAAGCAACTAAAAGATTTTAAACTGTTAAGATTATGTGGAAGGTTATAGCAGTTATTATGTCCCAAAACACTGGATGTGAAATTTGTTCACCAAAGCTTATTGAATCAAGTTCTATTAAATCAAATTCCCTTGCTTAAATTTCGTTTTTTTTTTTTTCAAGCAAGAACATCTCAAATTTGTTCTGAATCACAGTAGTACAGTTGTTAGCATTTATGAACTGGAGGAAGGAACAAGTATAACAAATATTGCTTTAAAGTTGTAATGACAGTTTGTAAGTAATGAACATTTCAGTCCATGAAAAACATACTGCAGATTATGTACAGAGTGACAACTTATCAAGTACAAATCATTACATACTCAAGGACAAGTAACTGCAATTAGTTTCTAAGATAGGATGTTCTCAATATTTTACAGAAAATACTTAGGAAAATTCTTGTGTGTGTAGGAATAAGGATAGGGAAATGTATGTGCAGGGAGACATGGTTGGAGATGAGAGGAAGGCATTAGTTGTCTTGCTCTATCACCCCCTTCTTTATTACACTGAGACTGAATGTGCAGTCCACTGTTTCACGGCAATGCCCTCTGGTCAGAAAGTTCAAATTGTTTCTTCTAGCTCCACCCTTTCCTTACAACTCTATGGTTGCAGGTGTGCGTGACAATGGCCAGCTTTTACGTCAGTTCTGGAGAGTCTGAACTCAGGTCTGTATGCATGTGCAGCAAGTGCCCTTATCCATTGCATGACCTCAGCAGCCTAGGGAACCTCTTTTGAATATACTTCTGAAGGTGATAATGAGTTCCAGGTTCAGATTTCTAATCATTCCACTCTAGAGGAGAACACAGTTTCAATGTAAATTGAAAAGCTTTTAAACAAACAAAGTAGATGAAGGCACAGTGGGAAGTCCTTAGATCCCAGATTTAATAGTAGGATGCTAGAAGAAAGTCCAATGAATATTTAGAATTTTCTGAAGCATTTCTTTGCTGTCTAGATGAGACTTCTGGTTCACACACTAGGGTTCTTTAGCTCGATTCTTGCATATAAACAAGGTTATGATCAGAAGAAACTTCTGAGTAATATCTCAAATCAGTCTTATGTTTAAAAACAGTGATAATTTCAATTCTCATTTAATAACTGAGAAAACTGCATCTCTGATAAATATGCATACACGATGGATGAATAGTTCAGATTTTCAGTTCCCCCATTTGTTCTCTTTGAAATCTATGATGCTGGTTACTTTTCATGATGCTGGAAAGTGATAGGCATGCTACTGGAAGGAAAAGAAGCCATCTATGTCAGATCTCATCTATTTGTGAACCTCAAAACCTACAAGAAAGATGAGCCTCACAAGCTGTGCACACTGTTGCAATAGTAGCATAGTTGTCACAGGAGTAATAACCACTTTTTAACTGAATCTAACTAAGGCCTATTCCATGAGATAGAATCAGTCTCTGGAACTGTTAATTGGTCCAAGAACATGAGGCTAGGTCACAGGCTTTGGCCGAAATCTATTACTATTATTCTGGTAAATAGACACAGTACTTAAAACACTTTTAATGACTTATTGTTATATCCATAGATCAGTGCATCTCCCAGTCTTCACTGGGGAAGCATCTTCTTGCAGTAGATGGCAACTGGTACAGAGATCTTCATCTGGTCAATGAAATAAAAGACTGAATAAAAGATTGTGAAGTGCTCAGCCCTAAATAGAAAATGCATATCATATTCTTCCTGGTCATGCCCAGGGAACGTCACAGAAGAGGGGGTGGAAAGACTATAAGACCCAAAGATAGAAGTTGATTTCAAGAAAATAATGTTCCCAGGATACAACAGGACAATTGCACATACAAATTCACAGAGATTATGACAATATGCACAATGCCTATGTAAAACTGAGAATGGACAGGGATAGGAGGTCATGAATCTCACCCCGTTAGAAGAGGGAAAAAACATGAAATTAATAGTAAATCATGATGGTAGAGATGAGGGAGGAATTGGAGCAGAAGAATGGGTGTGAACTTGATCAAATGTATGGTTTAAATGTACAAAAATCTCAATAAAATAGTAGATCACTACCAACCAAAGTGACAATTACACAAATTTACTGCAATAGATTATATCTAAAAAAAAAGAGGATAAAAAGCTCAAACATTCTAAAGAATTGTAAAAACAACAGAAGCAAGAGAGGAGACTATGAAAACACACAAAATGTTTATGGGATGGTGGTTATTACCATGGTGACTGGTACCTGATTCAATTCTGGAATCCAAGAATTTATGGACTGACCCATGGGAACATAGACACAGGGAAAGAAAAGCTATTTGTATTCTAGTACTGTACTATTATCCAAGGCTAGCCACAGCCTCATGAATAGGTCACCTATGTAAGCTACCTCAAGATCCCAAAGAAATCTGGGATGGTGGAAGAAGGGTATCTTAGAAATGATGGAGGGTCTATCAGTTTGCATCATACTGAGCAGGTTTATGTGCACATAGAGAGCTGGCTGCTGATGCCTGAAGAAAAAAAAAAAAAAGAAAGAGACACAGACATATATAGACTATACCAAAGGGGTGCCTCATACCTATCCCATGACATCTCCCTTCCATATGGCCTTATACCTCTTCATGTGCTTAGCTAGTTTTTTCACTGAATGAATCAATAAGATGAGGATTAACTTAACAGAATATCTAGCACACAAGCCAGGATTGAAATAGCATGACCTTGTGTTCCTACCTGTCTCTCTTTGTATCTAATTCTGCATCCTTGTTTGGCCTCCTCCAGCTCCCCAATGGGGACCCACAGTAAGATACTCTCACCTCCCTTGGTGAATAGGACATCAAAGTCACCATTTGTGAGTAGATGAAAGAGAGGCTCACACTCCCAAGTCAACAAAACCACAGAAAGTCACTGTATTTTTATTTTGGAACAAAGGGGCAGGCTTGGTCTTTAAATATAAGCTTTTTTCAATCATAAAAACATACACAAAAGATGTAAGCTGACTTTTTTTTTTAGCATGAAGGACTAGATCAAGCCTTAAGCATGTGTACTCAAAAGAAGGAAAAAATAAAAGACTTCCAGGCATTGTGTGGACCTTTGGCACAAGATAAATATATACATTAATTTCAGTTCCTATATGCTTTTATTGAGGTGACAAGCTGTAGGCAACAGTCCATAGGACAAACATAGGAGTTTCTTGAGTTTAGGCACAATATCATACTGTGAGTATGAAAGCCATTTGATTGTCCTCTGTAATGAGGAAGGAGGTCATGAAGCCAGGGGTGTCTCTCAGACATTCACAAAAAATATAAGCCTTGGGCAAGATCACCTGGATGCTGGGGACAATTGTCTTAAGTAGGAAAAACTTAGGGCCCATTCATTCATTTATCTAGGTGATTTCACCTACTACACTGCACATAGGATGCTTACAAGTATAGGTGAGAGACTTATTCTGCAGTTAGACAAGATCTCTAGAGGAGGTAAATAGCTTTTCTGGGTCCCCAGGCTCAGCCAGTAATCCTTCAGTTAGACCAGGCTAGCAAAGAAATGGTTCTTTTCATACTGAGCTTAAAAACAAACAAACAAATTCCCCCAAACCCCAAAGCTAGACACCTGCAATTTGGCAATTTATAATTTGGTATGGAATATTAATTCTTTTTTTTAATAATTTATTTTTTATTTCTTCAAGTTACATCTCAATCACAATCCCCTCCCTACTCCCCCCTCCAGTCCCACCCTTCCACCCTCCTCCCCCTCAACCCCCCCATCCTCTTCCCTTCTTTTTTTTTTAGTTTAAGGTATTTATTTTTCCCCCCAACAGCTCTCCCTTTCAGTCCAAAAAATGGTTCTTTTTCTTATAACTATAAATACAGTACAAAACAACAGAAATAAATAGGCCACGATTATAAGAGTTATATGGCTTAGCATACATTCCCAATGTCCAGTCCTTATGTATTTGGCACCTGACTTTAACATTCTACTATCTAAGCATCTCCATGAGTTTAAAGTTCTATATCTAACTCAGCTTTCATACTAACTTGCCTCATAATTTTAAAAATATCTTCTTAGATCCAGAACACCCTCTTGATTCCTAAACAACTCAAAATTTAACTATGAGACTCTAGCTATCTATTCTTCAACCACCTCAGAGACCTGAGAGGGATAAATATATCTGATTATATAGGAAGTGCAGGGCCTGCAGCTTCCAAAACTAAAAAATGACATACCAGTGGCTGCCTGGACAGTTCCCATTTTCTCTCCATACATTACAGCATCAATCTTCAGCCATTTGGCCCCATTTCTCTGACAGACATTGGTTGTAGAGCAGGAATTATGAAGGACTTACCTACCCTGTCTTGGCAGAGCTAGGCTGTCGACTTATCTGCTTCCAAGTTTTGTCCTTTTTGGACAGAAGTCTGTCTACAGTTGAAGCAAGTGGTTTTTCTTGCCAAGAGAATGGCGGCTTACCACCAATTCAATCATCTCCCACTGGAGATTCTACTATGCTCATCTTCTACTTGGAGTAATATAGGGGGTGCTGTCAGGAGCTGACATGTCTCGATATCAAAAAATCTTAAGTTAAGAAAACATCTTTGAATGCCATATTCTGCAGATCTCTTGAGGTTTTTGAAGATGCCCTATCTATCTCTTATATTTAGATAAGCAAATATTGCTTGTCTCTTAACAACTTGATTTCTGAGTAGCTTAGAAAATAACTGTGATAGACTATCATAGTAACTAACATAATGACACGTTTTCATGACTATTAGTTTCTGTTTCTTAATTATCCTAAACAGTTTATGTCGGTTGGTAGCGAGAGGTCAAAACTTGACATTTCTTTTTTAAGTATTACTACGAATAATACCTTTAAGAAGCGTTACCCTTAATTTTGTATCAATATACAAAGATCAATACCAATGTGGCCAAATATAATCTTAATTTTGTATTAATATACAAAGATCAATACTGATGTAGCCCAATACAAACTTAATTTTACATTAATATACAAGGGTCAATACCATTGTGGCCAAATATAAACTTAATTTTGTATCAATATACAAAGATCAATACCGATGTAGCCCTATACAATCTTAATTTTGCATTAATATACATGAGCCATATAGTCTCTGACATCAGAGATACTTAAGTCCAATTTTGGTTTTGTTTTCTTTCTTGTCTTTTCTTTTTTATTATTCTTTCATACATTACATCCCACCTGCAGTTTCTTTCCTCCACCTGTCCACTCCTCCCAGCCCCTCTCCCATTTCCCCTATCCTCTAGATTCAATCCTTCTCCATTTGCCTTAAAAAAAAAAAAAGAGCAAGTCTCTCAGGGATATCAACTCAACATGGCATAAAACGTTATAATAAGACTAGGTGCAAACCCCATATTAGGACTGGATGAGGCAACCCAGTAGGAAGAAAAGGATCCCCCAAACAGGCAAGAATCAGAGACACCCTACCCCATGCCCACTGCTAGGAGTCTCACAAGAACAGTAAGCCACACAACCATAATGTGTATGCAGAGGACTTAGCTCAGACATGTTGGTTGCTTCAGTCTCAGTGAGCCCTATGAGCTAATTGTCATCAGAGAGGCTTCACCCAGCAAAGGATGGGAGCAGATGTAGAGACCCACACCCAAACACCAGGCAGAACTAGGGGAGCACTGCAGAAGAGGGGAGGAGGAAGTTTAGGACCAATAGGGGTCGAGGACACCATGAGAACAGGACCCACAGAATCAACTGTTCTTCATTTCTTTTTTTTTGGGGGGGGGGTTTGTTTGTGTGCCGTGTTTCTTGTGTTTTTTATTTTTATTCCTGGATTTTTCCTGTTTGTTTCTTTTCTTGTCTTTTTAAAAAAATAACATTTCTTTATTAATTTAAGTTATATCTCTATCACAGTCCCTAGCCTCCTCCCCTCCCTGTCCCACCCTATCTTTCTCCTCCAGTGTGGAGGGCCCCCACATATCAGCCCCCCTGAGTTCATCTGTCACATGAGTGCTAAGAGCTTCCTCTTGCTCTGGGGCCCAACATTGCAGCTCAGCTAAGGAAAAGTGTCCCACTAACAGATAAAAAAGTCCATCACTGAGACTGCTCCCCCACCCCACTTGTTAAGGAATCTGTATGATAACAAAGCTGCCTATCATTTATATTTGTATAGGGGGATCTGGGTGTAGTCTAAGCTTTTTTCTTCTGTTTTTGGTTAGAGTTTAGTCTCTGTAAGCCTCGAGGGGCCTAGGGTGGTTGGTTCTGTTGATCTTCATGTGTTGATCTTGTCCCCTCCGTATCTCTCTATTCCTCCTCCCTCTCTTATATAGGACTCCCAGAGCTCCACCTTGATTTGTTCTACTGCTAGGTAGAATTTCTCCTAGGATATTTATGATAAGTTCCTGTTCCTTTGGGTCTGTGGGTTGTAGGACTGTTTTCCTATACTATATGTCTAAACTCTAGTTATAAGTGAATACATGCCATGTGTAACATTTTGGGACTGGGTTAGCAGTCCATTTGGTTGCAAATTGCATGATTTCCTTGTTTCTGATAGTAGTATTCCATTGTGTAAATTTGCCACAGTTTTTTTTTTTTAAATCCATTGTTCATTTGAAGGGCATCTGGGTTGTTTCCAGTTTCTAGTTATTACGAATAAAGCTATTATGAACATAGTTGACTTGATGTCCTTGTGGTTTGGTGAAGAATCTTTTGGATATATACCCAGGAGTGTGGTATGACTGAGTCTTGAGGTAAAAGCATTCCTAGTTTTCTAAGATATTGCCTGACTAATTTCTAAAGTAATTACACAAGCTTGCACTCCCATCAGCAATGGAGGACTGTTCCCCTTTCTCCACATCCTTGCCAGCATGTGCTATCACTTGAGTTTTTGATCATAGCCATTCTGGCAGATGTGAGATGGAATCTCAGAGTTGTTTTCAGTTGCATTTCCCTGATGACTAAATATCTTGAGCATTTCTTCAAGTGTCTCTGGGCCATTAGAGATTCCTCTTTTGTGAATTCTCTGTTTATCTCTCAATCCCATTTTTAGTTGGATTGTTTGGTTTCTTGGTGTTTAATTTCTTGAGTTCTTTGTAAATTTTGTATATTAGCCCTCTGTCAGATGTGGGGTTGGTGAAGATCTTTTCCCAATGTGTAGGCTGTCCTTTTGTTTTAATGACAGTTTCCTTTGCCTTACAGAAGCTTTCAGTTTCATGAGGTCCCATTTATTGACTGTTGGTATTAGATCCTGAGCTATTGGTGTTCTGTTCAGGAAGTTGTCACCTGTGCCAATGAGTTTGATGCTTTCCCTCACTTTTTCTTCTATTAGATTTAGTGTGTCCAGTTTTATGTTGAGGTCTTTAATTCACTTGGACTTAAGTTTTGTGCAAGGTGATAAGTGTGGATCTATTTGCATTCTTTTACATGTTGGCATCCAGGTAGACCAGCACTGTTTGTTGAAGATGCTGTCTTTTTTCCATTGTACAATTTTGGCTACTTTGTCAAAAATTAAGTGACCATAGGTGTGTGGTCTTATTATTGGGGCTTCTACTTGATTCCATCGATCACCTGGTTTGTTTTTATGCCAGTACCATGCAGTTTTTATTACTATTGCTCTGTAGTATAGCTTGAAGTCAGGGATGGTGATACCTCCAGATGTTTTTTTTTTTTTTTTTTTTATTGTACAGGATCAATTTAGCTATTCTGGTTTTTTGGTTTTTCCGTATGAGGTTGAGAATTATTTTTTTAAGGTCTGTAAAGAATTGTATTGGTATTCTGATGGAAATTGCATTGAATTAGTATATTGCTTTTGGTAGGATGGCCATTTTTATTATGTTTTGCCTACCTATCCATGAACATGGGGGATCTTTCCATCTTCTGATATCTTCTTCAATTTCTTTCTTCAGGGATTTGAAGTTCTTGTCATATAGGTCTTTCACTTGGTTTGTTAGAGTTACCCCCAGGTATTTTATATTATTTGTGGCTATTGTGAAGGGTTTTCTCTAATTTCTTTCTCAGACCATTTATCTTTGTGTAAAGAAGGGCTACTTTATTTAGCTCCCCCAAAATTGATTTTTTCACAATTAATTTTGTATCCATTCACCTTGCTGAAGGTGTTTATCAGTTCACTAGTTTAGGAGTTCACTAGTGGAATTTTTGGGGTCACCTATATGGGTTCACTATCATATCATCGGTATTAGGAATTCTTTGATTTCTTCTTTTCCAGTTTGTATCACCTTGATCTCCTTTAGTTGTCTTATTGTTCTGGACTTCAAGTGCCATGTTGAAGTGATATGGAGAGAGTGGGTATCCTTGTCTTGTCCCTGGTTTTAGGGGAAATCCTTTAATTTTCTCTCCATTTAATTTGATGTTGGCTGCTGGCTTGTTGTATACTGCCTTTGTTATGTTTAGGTATGGACTTTGTATGCCTGATGTCTCTGAGACTTTTATCATGAAGAGGTATTGGATTTTGTCAAATGTTTTTTTGGCATCTAATGAGATGATCATATGTTTTTTTTTTCTTCCAGCTTGTTTATATGGTGGATTGCGTTGATGGACTTTCCTATATTGAAACACCCCTTCATCCCTGGAATGAAGCCTACTTGATCATGGTGTATGATACTTTTGATGTGTTCTTGGATTTGGTTTGCAAGTACTTCATTGAGTATTTTTGCATCTATGTTCATGAGGGAAATTGGCCTGAAATTCTCTTTCTTTGTTGGGTATTTATGTGGTTTAGGTATCAGTGTAACTGTGGCCTCATAGAATGAGTTTGGCAGTGTTCCTTCTGTTTCTATATTGGAAGAGTTTGAAGAGTATTGGTATTAGCTTTTCTTTGAAGGTCTGGTAGAATTCTGTGCTGAAACCATCTGACCCTGGGCTTTTATTGGTTGGGAGACTTTTAAGGACTGCTTCTATTTCCTTAAGGATTGTAGGACTCTTAATTTGTTTATCTGATCTTGATTTAACTTTGGTAGGTGGAATCTATCAAGAAAATTGTCCATTTCATTTAGGTTTTCCAATTTTGTGGAGTACAGGTTTTTGAAGGAAGACCTAAAGATTCTTTGGATTTCCTCAGTGTCTGGTGTTATTCTTCCCTTTTCATTTCTGATTTTGTTGATTTGGATATTTTCCCTCTGCCTTTTAGTTAGTTTGGGTAAGGGTTTTTCTATTTTGTTGATTTTCTCAAAGAAACTACTCTTAGTTTCATCAATTCTTTGTTTTGTTCTTTTTTTCTAAGTTATTGATTTCAGCTTTACCATTCTCTCTCTTCTTTCTCTGTTCTCCAAGAGCATTCCCAAGTCATTGATTTCAGGAAGGGATCTGTGCAGTGTTAGCCTTCAAAGGTTATTCTGTCTTTATGGCTCTCACAATGACTTTCCATCACTGATTTTTCAATGATTAAGTTTTTGTTCATGTGTTTAACACTTTATGATACCACACTGCTTTTATATGCTCATTTTCTTATATTACATCATTTATTTTTTCCAGCTTTAGTAATATAAGGTTAACAAATAAAAATTGACTCTACTTAAGAAATAGACACACTTTGATATATGGATATACTGTGAAATTATTGCCACAATCAAGCTAATTATCATATCCATCATCTCACATGGTTACCTGGTTTTTATAATGAGAACACTTGAGATTTACTCTCTTAGAAAAGTTCAGGAATATAATATATTATCTAGACATAAGTAGCACCAGCATGGGACACAGGGTTTTGCTGGAACTTTAGATATCTTAGTGTCCTCTCTCAAATGGCACCCCTCTGTTGACTCAGTCCCAGGGGTGTTCTCTAGATTCAAGCTTAGTCAAATCACTCTTCTGCTTCTCATTAACTCATAATTTATGGCTGTTTAATATTTTACTTTAAATAAATGTGTATTACAGGCCTAATGTATAATCTTATTCTCTTTATGCTTGCTAATATAACTACAATATGAACAGCACTGTTGTTGTTAGTGGCCACTCAATGTTTCTTTTTATGCCTTCCCCGTCCAAATATAAATTCCTGTTATTCCCTATGTGTAATAGGATCTCAAAAATAACTAATGGATACAGAAATGAATGATCGGAAATGCCAAGACTTTGGAACAACCCACACAAGTGCTTGCCTAGTAAGCACTTGACTCAGCTATCTCCCCATCCTGACTTTATAAATGTCTAGAACCCAAAAGTGATTCTTGATTGATCTTGTATCTACAATGTTATAACTATAGTACTCACAAAACCCCTCCACAGGTGTTCTAGCTATGTAAACAAAATAGCAGTGGCCCATGTCCTATGTGTCTGGAGAGAAAACACGAGTCTTCTTAAATTTGGTTATATGATAAAAATGGTTCCAAACTTACATTTTGAGAACCACACACTAAGCCTCAGTGATCCCTTTAAGGTATAAAACCAAAGGGTCAATGTTACTAGTTGGCCATGTACCTCCTGTTGGTCATTTCTTTCTGTTTCCCCTCCATTCAACATCAATAGTTGTTACAACAAGGAAATCAACCAGGAGAAGATCGATGGCTCAACAGGGTGGACTAAACCGTGCTTTCCACTTTAAGACAAAGACTGAAAGCAAAGCATTCAATATTGGCTCTCCATCAGCTCATCTGTTCCCAACAGGCCCTCAGGGTGACAGACACAAAAACAGTTGGCCATGAACAATACCGCCTGCTGCCTGAGAAAGATGCCTCTGTGCATGTCTTTGTTCAGAAACAGACAGGAGTATAAGATGAGTGCATTTTTTTCACATTTCAGTTCAGCGCAGCTTGTCAGGAGCTTTCCAACAGGCTCAGCACATACTTGTGTTTACTTTGAAGGATAGAAAAAGGCCAAGTGCTTCATTAGCTGTAGGATGTGAGGGTGCATTGGAGAGGCCTATGAAAGACAGCAAAAGTACAAACTGAGTGGATGGAAACATGTTAACAAAATAATGGAAATGATTAGAGAGATGATGCCAGTGGCTGAGCAGATGGCATTTTGTTGCAGCATGCTGAAGATCATTGGCTTTTGTGATCAGATGTTATAGAGATCAAGATGGAGATAAGACACGAAGAGAGGTGTCTATGACTAGATGGTATTAGATTAGAACCCAGGTACCCAAATTAGTCCTGGCCCAGCACTATATCTGGTGGCCAGTGTTTACAAATGCTAGTGAATTGTTTCAAGGCCTGCTAGTTTGGACATTATCAATATGAGAACTGAATCTCATTCTGGTTATCCTTCAAGCCATTTCTTTCCAAATTACCTTTCTCCCGTGGATCTCAGTAGTGAAGATACTTTAGGTCATAGGTGAAATATGAAATAGGTTCAACCTTGTGTGTTCAATTCTGAAAGTAAATGAGAAGAACAAGGACCGAAAATTAGAACATTTATATTTGAATTCATTTTGGCAAACAATATCATTGTGGCCAGCAATAATTCCAACAGCTTCAATTTTCTGTACACCAATGACCATATAAATATGACCACGAGGAGCAGTTTGCAAGGTCCAATAGAAACAACTTATCCTAAGAATCTAATATGCTACTCGTATATAGAATCTCTACATGCTCTACTCATTCCAGGGAAAGAGGAGCAATGTCTAAATCTAAACTCAGTATTTGAGATAGAACTTTGGGTACCACAAGGAACTAGGTAGCTGCAGTTAAAAAAATAGGATTGGCACTTAGTGAACAGTATATTTAGAAAATCCATAAGAAACACTTAAATCTGAATCTAGAAACATCATCCATTCTCTGCTTCTAACAGTGTGAAAACCATCTAGGTAAGAGGGTCAAAAGCAGCCATGGCTCCTCAAGGTATGGGAGGCATAGAAGGTGATCGGAAAGGCTCAAAATCATATATTTAGTATATTTAGAAGGTTTATATGGTATTCATGACAAGTCCACCTGCATAATTGTACTTACATGTAATAAATAATTGCGTTTAGTACCAATGAGGGAGTTAGCTTCCTATTGGGTTTGTATTTTAACACCTGGTAAAAGGACCACGAGACAGTTGCACACAACTCTTTTTTATTCTCATTTTCCCTAAAGGTGAGTGTTGTGATAAACTAAAAATCCCCAATCACATTGTAGCTCTTACTCTATCAACAAGTGAACTGTGAACACATTACTCTCACTTCTCTTAGATTCTGTTTGTAAAACAGGGATTATGACACATCTTTTTAACTCATCCGTGTCAGACTGAACTTAATGGTTGCCTAAAATGCTTAAATGCAGACTTGAAACAATTAGCTGAGGGATCATTTACTCTTTTTCAGAGGCTCTAAGGTATAATTATACATAGGATGTCCCATACATGTGAGACTTACAAACTAGTGAAGGATCCAGGTACCCGTTGGTTGAGGTCTGGTCAGAATGTGAGGAATTCTTCTGAAGGACAGAAAAGGAGAGACATTTAGGCAGATACTCAGAACATGAGTGGGAAGAGTTAACTGAACAGGAGCTGAGGGTCATGGGAGAAGGAAGAGCCTGGGTAGAAAGTGTGGTAAACTCAGATGCGAGATAGCATGCATTGGACTGGGGAAGGGAAAACCATTTGGTCTAGTGGCAGTGCAGGTTTTAAAGTGAGAAACTACACAGAGGTAGGATCAGCCTCTACCTGTTCTCCTAAGCCTTCTCAGCTTAGAATATAAAAATTTGGAATATTTTAAACAAATAACCATTATGATTGTACTCATGGACCACATATTGATTCATCTGATATGATGGATGCAGCAGTTCCCACTCAGGAACAATGTGTCTGGCAAACAGTGATTCAAGACCATTATTTTTTTCTACCCAAACAGGAACACCTTCAGTTCTTTTTGTCCATGTTTTAATATTTTTTTTTGTGAAAAGTTGGAGTTGGGGGTTAGGAGGTGTGGAGGGGGCAGTCAAAGCTGCTATTCATGAGCTAAAAGCATCTCTTTGGTAAGAAGTTTAGTAGCCACCTTCATCTTTTTTCTTTGATTTTCAGCTGCTGTATGGAATGCTAGAGGGATGCCAGAAAGCATACCTCTCTAGCTCTCCACGGTGGCCTTGCAGACCACCCTATGTTTTGTTCTGGCTCAATTTAATGCTATCCCTAACCTGTGAGGATGATTCTGCTGGTGTTGGAAAAATCAGAAGCTGAGAAAAATCAAGAGTGTGGATTACAATTGTGGTTTTCTGATTCTTAGCTTTCTGAGTTTTCATTAAGAAAATATATTCCCTGCCCCCAACAGGGTGTGGAAAGCCTACAGCGGGAGTGATCACAGTGTGTGAGTATGTGGTGGTTAGATGGGACAGAAAGAGTAGTGGAGTGGCTTGAGCATTATAAAGAGAGATGAAACTGGACACTTAATGGTGGAGAGGAGTAGCCTGTTGTAAGTGGCAAACCCTACCACCTTGAGCCATGGTGAAGTCCCAGCCCAAGATGTCACTGAGGCTCATGTCTGAGTCTATGGCAACACAATGGCAAGAGTCAGTGTTAATGCCTGTGGCCCATATAACCAGTAGAGAACATGGGGGTGTCTTATGTTGGGGAAATCACTAGATACCCACTTGGATGTCCGGGGGGGAAGGTTGCATAACTGGTGCTGCCCCTCACTAGATGTGATGCTCTGGAGAGCTGGCCTCATCTCTCACTGGTGGCAGTGAGTCCTGCTCCTCACTCAAGCAGCATAGTGGTTCTGGTCCTGGTGACAGAGACATAGGTGAGCTGGCCTTGAGCACACGAGTGTGGAAGCCTGACCCTGACAATCATCTGCTGTGGGGTGGTACAGATGCAGAGGTGATGCAGCGGTCAGAAAAGCTTCCCACCGGGTCATGAGCTCTGGAGAGCTATCCCTGCCCTTTAGCAAATGCAGAACTCAGATATGCATGCCCTGCACTTTGCCTGGCTGGTGGCAGAGACACTGGTGACCCAGCCCCAAGGGCTAGAGTGCCTCCCCCACCCTGAGCCCCTTAGCACCTGTGGAAGTTGGGAGAATTGGCCAGAAGGTCATGAGAGCAGGTGAGCCAGCCGTATCCATCGCTGGATGCAACACTTAGGAGAGTGGGCCCTATACCTCATCTGGGAAGCACAGTAGAACTTGCCTGGTGGAAGAGGTGCAGGGGAACCAGCCCTGTGAGCAAGAGCATGGGAGAGCTGGCTCCACCACTTGTCTGGTGTGAGGTGGCAGGGGTATGGGGGTGATGCCCTTCCCCCATTACCTGAAGTAGCCCAGAGAGCTGGCCCTGGGGTCATGATAGCTGGAGAGCTGCTCCTGCTCTCTCATTGGTTGTAGAACTCAGGAGAGCAGGCCCTGTACCTTGCCTGGGGAGAATAGTGAAGCTGGCCCTGATGGTGAAGGAACAGATGAGCCAGCCTAAAGGATGTCAGAGTGGGACAGCTGGCCCCGCCCCTCACAGGCTGCAGCGCTTGGAAGAGCAGAGCTCGCACTTGACGCACTTGACGTGGTATCACAGTAGAGCTGATTCTTGAGGAATGGGTGTGGGTAGCTGCCTCGGGGGCATGAGAGCAAGAGAGCTGACCCTGCTTCTGCCAATGGCAGCCCTGGGTGGCATAGCTGGAACAGTGCTGAAGAGCTTTCCCTGGTGTTGTGAATAAGGGAGTGCTGGAGGGCTGACCAGTTGAGCTACCGCACAGGCCCAGATCTAGGGCTCTGGATTGGTTTACCCAAAAATATATATTATCTGCGAACAGTTGGGCCATGTGAAAGGGCCATTCCCGCTGTTCCAAACTGCAAGATCTCCATGATACAGGGCAACAACAGGATAACCTGGAGGAGTCCCATTGGGGATCCAATATTGATGTTGTCACAGAAGTCAGAGATCTGGAACCAGACCAATGACCCAGTGCAATGAACATTTACATGTGAAGATGTGTGGACAGAAGGATATACTGTGGGACACACTGTGACATATTACAGCTTCCACAATGAGATATCTTCTATGCTTTGGTTTTGTTGTTGTTGTTTTGTGTGTGTGTGTGTGTTATTTTGGGGAGGTGGTTGCAAGAATGAAGGGCAGATATGAGGGAATAGTGAGATGAGTGAAATTGGGGTACATGATGTGAAACTCAAAATATCAATAAAACTTTTTCATTTTTGATTTTTTTTTGTTTTAAAGGAAATATATGGGCCAGTTTTCCTACCACAGTATAACAGTATTCTTCCCCAACCCATAGGAATTAAACACCAGGAAATCCAATGTTCTTGGCTGTTTCTGCTCTTTCTCTGTCTACCTGCCTGCCTCTCTCTCTCTCAGCAGGAATGACATGGTTCCATCACTGATATTATAAATTGAGGGTTTATGGGGACTGATGGACACATCTACCTCACCTGGTTTCTTGCTCATCTCTCATTAGTGGGAGGTCTGTAGTTAACCTTGTTCTGTTCCTCACAGTACATCTTACAGTATTTCTTGACAATCTCTGAGGTGGTCCATGGGTTCACTTTTTCCACCCTCTCCTCATCTTCTTGGGTGAATTCTTGAAGAGAACCTTCTTCCATGTTCTTCTAGGTGTGGCTGCATCTGTTATATCCAGACAGGCTGCTCTGACTAGGAATGGCCCATGACTGCTGGGGTTTGGATATGATTTACATGGCCAAAGAGGATCTTTTCCTGTAACAAAAGCATGATTCTGTTCTTCATTTGTTTAAGAGGTGCTTTCGTATCTTGGTCAGTTTAGAATTCAAGCCCCAAAAGGTGGCATTAGTTGTGAGGACTCTTGGCCTCTGTTTTTGAAAAGTAAACATCTCCTTATTCCCTAAAGACTCCCCAGTGGGACATGTTGGTTATATCTAAATCCAATGCTGATATCTGGGGAACCCAGAAATGGGACCCATTACCCAGGCTCATCATACCCAACTGTGCACAGAGATTTGGAAAGTTAAAAACTAACAGAGGACTAGGATCATCTGGCCCTTGGAAATTCTGAAAGTACCCAGCCACAGCCTTACAAATATTCCCCCAGCCTTCATTGCTTGGGTTACAGCTTGTAGATGTAACCTGGGAGGGTTCAGCTGAGTTTTCCAGGCCTTGCAAAGGGCGCCCCAGTGGTTCACAGCTTCCCAAGCTGGGGTACTGGGCAGTGAGTATCGTTGAGTGCTAGAGAGCTGGTTCAGATTCCCAAGCTCTTTCTAGCTGTTCCGTGCCTTTGGAGGCATGTGGGTGGCAGCCAGTGTACGGGTTTTGGCACTGGACAGAATTTGAATCATGCGAAATGTATCAGTTACTCTCCCATCTCCAAACATTACTGTTTCAGAGTGAATGAAGTGACTTTCTTAGACTGCGTTAAGGTGAAATTAAAAGGTATAACAGAAAAATCACAATTTTAAAAGTAATATGTGTTTGACAATTAAAAAGGGAATTGCAGTCAGATCGCCTGCTGTGGGAACCAAGGTATCTGCAGCATTATCAGGCTTATGAATCTCTTTGTCCCCAGCACTCTTTCCAGTAACTCCTACCAATGTTTTCTAATGAAATTTGCCTAGCTTTGTACATAGTGTGGACAATAACATCATACTCATAAGAAAAGTAAAACCACCCCTAATTCCCACAATGTGTCAAAATACCTTCTATTTTGTATTATGCTCTTGAACTTAACTTTTTAAAATTTGTATTCCCAGAAGATAGGGTGGGTAATTGTTTGGGGGGAGTTATTTGATGGGTTATAAATGTTATTATTTAGGGGGATTGGTTACAAGTTGTTAAATGGTCTTGTTAAACAAGGTTTAGGAGGTTGGACCCAGGGATATCTCTCTTTTTCTTTTCTCTATCCTTCTTTCTCTCCTATGTAGGGGGAAAAGACTTGAAAAAAGTGGGATATAGATATAATATAGGAATGATAAAGTAAAAGGGATAGATTATTGAATATTCTTTTCTATTTTTTTATATTGATACAAAATTTAGATTATATTTGGCTACATTGGTATTGATCTTTGTATATTGATAAAAAATTAAGGTTAACTCTTTTTAAGGTATTGTACCTATGTAATGCTTAAAAATGCAATGTGAAGTTTTGGCCTTTTGATAGCAACTATCACAAACTATTTAAGATAACTAAGAAACGAAAACCAATAATCATTCAAACATGTCATTTTGTTAGGTACTTGTGTAGTTTATCACAGATGTTTTCTAAGTTAATCAGAAATCAGGTTGCTAAGAGACAAGCAACATTTGCTTATCCAAATATACAGAGATAGATAGGTGGTCTTCAAAAACCTCAAGAGATCTGTAGAATATGGCATTCAAAGATGTTTTCTTAACTTAAGATTTTTTGATATTGAGACATGTCAGCTCCTGACAGCAGCCCCCATTCTACTCCAAGTAGATGATGAGCATTGAAGAATCTCTATTTGGAAATGGCTGCATTAGTGGCAAGCTTGTCACTGGGCAAGAAAACCCTTGCTTCAACTGTAGACAGAATGCTGTCCAAAAAGGAAAAAACTTGGAAGCAGGTAAGTCGACAGCCTAGCTCTGCCAAGACAGGGTAAGCAAGTCCTTCATAATTCCTGCTTTACAATTAATTAATGTATGTCAGAGATACTGGGTCAAAAGGCTGAAGATAGATGCTCCAATGTATTGTGGAAAAAGTATTTTTAAAATTTGTGATCTGGGGCCAGGAAAGCAGTGCATGGAGCCATGTGGAAACCATCATGAGATAGATCCAATGCCATTTTTAGTTTATTTGCTTTGTTCTTTTGTGGGGCGTTAAGTGTTGGTCATAAGAAAGACTATAGTATATTTTAATGTTGTTCAGTAAATAATTGTTTTCCCTAGAACCAGGAGAAATCCAGGAGAAGCTAGAGAGAAACATTTCCCTATGGTGGGAAGCTGAGGAAGCTCTGACTGAATGTGTGTTATTGACAAGGACCAATGGCTTAGACCCATGGGAACTGGCAAAGTCTTGCCCCGTCCCTTCTTGAATGTTGACAGTGCACAGAAAGCACTGGTCCTAGCATTCTTCTGCAAGATGTTTACAGCCTGAGACTTCATTCTGACTGACAAAGACCTCCTATGGAGCACAGCTAACTTCCTACCCAGACCCCACTTGTGCTTAGGTAATAACCTTACTGAGGTTCTGGGTCATTATGTGGTAGATGTGCTCTACTGAATCACAGTTTTTCTGTGCACGTGTCTCTCCTATAATTTTGTTCCTTCATCTTTATAGTCAGGTTTCCTGGACCCAGCCCTGCTCAACATAAAACTGTATGTGGTTGTCCTTGCTTAGTCATGTGATATAATTTGGGAAATGAAATTAGAGGAAGTATTGACATACTTGTGTGAAAACAGGAGCTAAGAAAAGAATCCCTGAAAGTGGCACCCTCCCACAGCTCTCATTCCTGCCTGATCTAGACCTTGTGGGTGTCAAAGGTGGGGAGGGATAGGGAAGAGGGCGGGAGGGTGAGACTGGGAGGAGAAGAGGGAGGGGGCTATGATTGACATGTAACTTGAATTAATACAAATAAAAAAAATTAAATAAAAGAAAGTCTCCTCTGAAAGCCCTGGGGTGAGGAAAGGGCAAGGTCATCCTGAACGAGCCCCACTCTTAGAGCATAACCTGTGCTTGAAATGATGGAGAATAAACATTAGTTGTTGTAAGTCAAAGATGGATTGAGGTTTGGGGTTTTGTCATATCTTAATCAAAAAATTCCAGAATTCAAAGAAAACTGGGCCAGTGAGATGACTCAGTGGGTATAAGTGGTTTCTCTGTTCAAGCCTAGCCACATGAGTTCAGTCCTCAGAATCCACTGGCAGAAAGAGAGAAGTGACTACAGACAGTTGCCCTCTGGCTGTCACATGGTCGTCCTGGCCATTGTGTGTGTGGCACATAAATGCATCAAACCCTGCTGCACAGCACAAATAAAATAAATACTTCAAAGGTGGACTGTAATAGATATTTTAGGGCTTCAGTCTTCTGAAGTTTGCTTCATTGTGTTTTTTGAGTGACCCATATGCAAATTACGAAATTACCCATTTTCATCATTTTTAAATGTTCAGGTAGGCACTATTAAGTAAAGTCACAGAACTCTGTAAAGATTATCCACGTCCACGACATTTTTGTTGTTCCAAATGGAAATGCTACACCTAGCGAAAAAAATCACTGAATTCTTTTTAGAACAAAAAAGGACCATTCACATACTTTTGAGTGCTTAACATTTTGTATGTATGGCAAGGTGGCTGATTAAAATATTTTCATTGATGTTCATTTTGTACTTCTGCTGACCCTGATTCAGACTGTGAAAAGAATTTATTTCTGAGATAAAAACACATTCCCAACCCTTAATGTCAATCTCTGTCCTTTGTCAAGGTCTAAGCTCACTGGCAAAGCCTCTCTGGGGAAGACAAGAGGAAAATGAAGCTACAGGGACAAGGAGAGAAAGCCAGGAAACAGAGAGGAGAGAAGAATGAAGGGAAAGACTGACTTGAGTCTGGAAGGGAGTAGCTGCCCTGAGGATGGAGAACTTTTTTCTCTTTCTATTGTTGTGGCCAGTCCTGTTGGGCAGTTTCTAGTGAGCATAGCAGCATCTAATAGCCCACAGAGCCTGAACTTTCAGGAAGACATCAGACATCCAGGAGCTACATCCATGCAGACACTGCAAACTTCATGGCCTGAAGGTGGGAGGCTCTGCATCCCTTTTCTAAGCATCACTTACAAGTCTCAACTGGCAGATGACGAAGACCAACGCCGATGGGGATTCAATTTCCCACCTAGGTGGGAACTCATTTAATTTGACTTAGAGAAAGTAGAGATGTGTCAGGGATAGGGAGAGGGCTTACAAGATGGGCGTGGTCAGTGCCCCTGTCATCCCAGTGCTGTAGGGGGCAGAAACACGAAGACCAGAGAACATTTGCCATCAGTCTAGCCCTGGGTTCAGTGCTACAGAAATACGACAGTGGCAGAGCAGGACATCATGACAGTGCATGTCCTCCGGCTCTTGTGTTCATAGGTAAGCCCTTGCAAGTGCATGGGTGTGCATGACTCCCTCCTCCTCACCCACACACACTGAAAAAGAAAGAGAAAGAAAGCAGAGTTGTGTGTCTCAGTTTGTTATTTAAACGTTTAATACTTATCCATTGCATCCTTCTCTGAGAATGTTCTATGTACATCATTTTTTTTTTTTAACCTGGGCTAAAAACAAAATTGAGAGTGTTGGCCAGCTTCAGCAAGGCCACACATTCTTTTAGAAATACTGATTTCTAAAAGACTAATCATGATAAACTCCATACTTTTCAGAATACAGCCAGAAATGTTCTTCAGAGTGCAGGCACCTCTTTGAAATGTCTTTTAATTAAGACTATTATCATAAAGTTCACAAGAATCCCTCCAGGCTATTACTATTATTGTTATTTTATCACTATTTGTAAACAAGGTCACAGGTAGCCCACATTAGCCTTGAAACTTGTTATGTAGCCAAAGATTACCTGGAAGTTCTGCTCCTTTTCTCCTCCTGTTTCCACCTTCTTAATGCTGGGACTACAGGCATATAGTACTCCACCCAGTTTATGTAATACTGGGGATTGAACCTAGGATTTTATGCATGTTGGACAAAAACTCCACCAACAAAGCTACATTTGCAGTCAAGACAACAGAAAAATATGAACTGGAAGAGGTACCCTATCTAATACTTTATATGTTATTCAATGTCCATTGCCTTGGGGACTAAAGAGGATTACTTTATTTTAGATTCTGTCTTCAATCAGCTTCAGCCAGTGATTTGCAATATCAAAATGGATTGATTGAGAATAGTTCAAGGAGAGCATATTAAAAGGCAACACATTATGATAGCAATAGCAACTAAACCCTAAAGAGAAGTGGTAGAAAGGAAGTAATAAAAAGCTAAAAAGGATTAAAGTGTTGAAAAGTCAACACTGAAAAATAACTGGAAAAGCTTAATATTAATAAAAAGGCAAACATTGGGTAAATGTAATCAGGGAAAATAAAGCAAACATTAAGTACATTTTAGAGATCAGAAGAATAACCCTGCAAAAGAAAAAAATGATTTAATGCCATAAGAAGCAAGATGCACTGTGCTACAGTTGCCAAAATCAGACTGGTGAAGTATCCCCATGTATGGCAGATACTGGCTTCTTTGATTTCCTCTTCACAGCTGGGTCCTTGAAGGCTGAGTCCTTCCTGCTCTATCTGTTAGGTTATGATGAAACAGCATACAAAAGACAAACATCATCCTTCCAGCATTTGAATGGCTTTCACTAAATATCAGAGAGGTTTGCCTCAGCTCATTTAAACCTGAAAATGACTGAACAACATGAAACATGAATAGGAGAATTACAAAGCACATGACAGGGAGCCATTATAAGAAGTGATTACTACATGGATGCTTGAGAGTTATTTAAGACTTAAAGGGAGGTACAATACATACATTATTGCACAGGATAAATAAATGCTTATCTCACTCCAGATTATAAAGTTAATGGATTTTTTAATCAAATAGTTATCCATCTATATATATATATACCTATCATCTATCTATCTATCTATCTATCTATCTATCTATCTATCTATCTTTCTTTCTTTCTTTCTTTCTATCTATCTACCTACCTACCTATCTATCTATCATCTATCTATCTATCTATCTATCTATCATCTATCTATCTATCTATCTATCTATCTATCTATCAATCTATCTATCTATCATCTATCTATCTATCTATCTATCTATCATCTATCTATCTATCTATCTATCTATCATCTATCTATCATCTATCTATCTATCTATCTATCTATCTATCTATCTATCTATCTATCATCTATCTATCTATCTATCTATCTATCTATCTATCTATCATCTATCTATCTATCTATCTATCTATCTATCATCTATCTATCTATCTATCATCTATCTATCTATCTTTCTGTCTTTCTATCTATCTATCTATCTATCTATCTATCTATCTATCTATCTATCATCTATCTATCTATCTATCTATCATCTATCTATCTATCAATCTATCTATCTATCTATCATCTATCTATCTCTATGTGAGAGTTTCTATTGCTGTAATGAAACACTATGACCAAAGCAATATTGGGAATAAGGGGTTTATTTAACTTACACTTCTATATCACTGCTCATCATGGGAAGAAAACAGGACAGGAACACAGAGTAGGAACCTTGAGGCAGGAGCTGATACAGAGATCATGAAAGGAATGCTGCTTACTAGCTTGCTTTTCGTAGCTTTCTCAGCCTGCTTATTTATAGAACCACCAGTCAAAGGATGCCATCACCTATAAGAGGCTGGACCCTCCCTCATCAATAACTAATTAGGAAATGCCCTATAGGCTTGCATACAGCTTGATTTTATAGAAGCATTTTATTAATTGATGTTTCTTCCTCTAGGATGACATTTGCTTGTGTCAAGTTGACACAAAACTATCCAGCACAATTGACCCCTTGTCATCTTGACTCACAAACACATCACCACTAACCCACAACCTTTCCTTTCTCATTCATTACAAAGATCTCACATTAAAAATGTAAATAACTTCCAACCTCTGACACTATTAATGATATTCTACAATCCTTGTAGACCGGAACCTAGCATAACTGCCATCTGAGAGGCTTCATCCAGCAGATGATGGGAATAGATGCAGAAACCCACAGTCAAACATTGGGCAGATCTCAGGGCATCTTGTGGAAGAATTAAGGGAAGAATTGAGGGAGCTGGAAGAGTCCAAGACACTCTAAGAAGACCTACAGAGCCAACTAATCTCGGCCCAAGGGACCTCATAGAGACTGAACCACCAACCAAAGAACACGCATTGACTGATTCTAGGCCCACTACACATATGAAGCTCTTGGACTGCTTGGTCCTCAAGTGGGTCCCCTAACAATTAGAGTGGGGACTCTCTCTGGCTTGGATTCTGTTGCCTCCTTCTGGATCCCATTTTCCTAGCAGGACTGCCTTGTCTTGCCTCACTGGAAGAGGAGGCACTTAGTCATGATGTGATTTGATATGCCAGAGTGGGTTGGTACTGGGTTGGGGTGGTATGGGGGAAATGGTTGGGAAGGTGGGACTGGGAGAAAAGGAGGGAGTAGGGTTGCGATTGGGATGTAGAATAAACTAAATTAATTAATGAAGAAAAAAGCATAAATAACTTTAGAAGTCCCATAGTCTTTACAAATTCATTCACATTATAAATATAGTCTCTTTAAAATATCCAATTTCTTTAAAAATCCAAAATCTCTTTTAAATGTTCAATCTTTTAGCTGTGGGCTCATGCGAAATCCAAAATTAAGCTAAATACTTTATTCAAGAGAGAAGAATTAGGGCATAGTCACAATCTGAACAAAGCAAAATCAAGCTTCAACAGTGTAAATAACTCAGTGTCCAATTATCTGGGATTCATTCACAATCTTCTGGGTTCTTCCAAGGGGCTTGGGTTGCTTCTCTGGCTCTGTCTTTTGTAATACACACCATGAGTAAAAAACAAATTGGGAAAGAAGGTTATTTCCCCTTACACTTCTATGTCACAGACCATCACTGAGGGGACTCAGGACAGGAATTCAAACAAGTCAGGAATCTGGAGGCAGGAGCCGATGCAGAGGCCATTGAAGGGTGCTGCTTACTCATTTGCTCCCAAGGTTTACTTAGCCTGTTTTCTTTCCTTTAAAAAATTTTTAATTTTTATTTATTTTAGTTTTGATTAAGTTATTTATTTACATTACATCCTGATATATCACAGCTTCCCCTCCCTCCTCTCCTCCCAGTTCCCTTCTCTCATCCCACCTCCCCCTAATTCACCCCTTCTCCACAGAAAAGGGGAGACCTCCCATGGATCTCAAACAGCCTTGGCATGTCAAGTTGCAGTAAGAGTAGGCACATCTTCTTCTATTGAGGCCAGACAAGGCAGCCCAGTTAGGGGAAAGGGATCCAAGGGCAGGCAATGTAGTCAGAGACAACCCCTGCTCCCACTTTAGAAGTCCCACATGAAGACCCAGTTGCTCAACTGTTACATATGTGCAGAGGGCCTAGTTCCATCTCATGCATGCTTTCTGGTTGGCAGTTCAGTCTCTATGATCCCCTATGGGCCCAGGTTAGTTGATTCTGTAGGTTTTCTTGTGGCGTTTGTGACCTCTCTGGCTCCTTCAATCCTTCTTCTCCCTCTTCCACAGGATTCCCCAAGCTCCACTTAGTGTTTGAGTATAGATCTCTGTCAATCAATTTCCATTAGTTGCTGGGTGAAGCCTCTCTGATGAGTATTATTCTAGGCTCCTGTCTGCAAGTATAGCAGAATATCATTATTAGTGTCAGCCTGTTTTCTTACAGAACCCAGGACCACTAGCTCAGGAATAGCACCACCCACAATGGGCTGGGACTTCTCCCATCAATAATTAAGAATTACCCTATAGACTGATGTACAGTCTGATCTTACGGAAGAATTTTCTTAAATGAGATTCCCTCTTCTCAGATGATGTTAGCCTATTTCTAGCTGATGCAAAGCTATCCAGCACAATAGATATATCACAAATCTATGCCAAATGAAAGACACTCTGCCAGCTTAAACCTTCAGGATTTTACTAGTTTTCAGCACAGCCTCTGCTTTCTCCTGATCATGGGATCTGAAGGGCCTTCCTCAGACACAGTGCAGGACCAATTTCCTTATTTGCTCCTACTGAAGCAATTACATTTCATTTTAGCCAAATTTACGTAGAAATCAGTGCAGTGAAATGATCATTTTTATTTCTTTAAAGTAGTTATGATTTATTGTTTCAAGGTTAATTCCACCACACAGAAATCATAGGCTGTGGTTATGTGCTATGTTCGTCCTTGTAGCTCATAAAATATCTTTCTTTACTGTTAAGTAGCTTGTGGTCTAGTCAGGTGGACATGTACCAACCCATAGTTAATCACTTTGGTAGCTAACTGGCAGATCTCCAAGTTTTTCTGGAAGGAAAAAAGGAAAAATTCTTGTTCATTTGTTGGTTTTCAAAATGATACAGAAAATGTAAGTGGAACATGGACCTTCAAAGTGATGCCAAGGCAGGGGTTTATACTAAATATTGTAAATATATTTAATAGGGACAACTGGCCCAGAAAGTAGGTCTCAGAAACTCAGTATTTTGTGATATCCATAAAAATTTCTAAACAGTTTTAAGTTCCTGAGCTTCTTTAGAATGTCAATGAATTCCTTGGACCTTCTGGCTATGAGTGGAAAGGATTATATGCAATCTCTCTCTCTCTCTCTCTCTCTCTTTCTCTCCCCCCCCTCTCTCTCTCTCTCACACACACACACACACACACACACACACACACACACACACAAACACATACAAATGCAAAATCTATATTCAGTTCTGGGGGACAGCCTTGAACATGCTGATAGATGTCCTTGGAGACCCTGGTTATCCATGATCCTTTGCTCTAAGCAATTGCGGATTCAACTAATTATACAAGGTGTTCTTAAAACTAGAAATAAATTTCAGTTTTTAAAATGCAGAAGTACAGTTTCAAAATGTCTAGGTTTTTTTTTTTGATGTTGGAATTACTTAGGAGAAATGGTTTCCAATATTTTTCACATGACAATTTTGTCACATCTTCTGAATGGGAAATGTTTCTCTGGTTACAATGAGATGGAATAAGTGCTCCTATTATTTCCTAAAATCTTTATATCCCAGGACTGTCTTCCATAACCTGTCATTTGAAGTCTCTCTGATCTATGTGATCATTTAAATACTTCTAGGATAACAATCTTCTGTTTAGCGATTAAGGTTTCTTTCTGAATACATGAAATAAGTCTATATTTCATTTTCCAATATATTGAAAGAAATCTGGGTTCTCTTTTTCTTTAGATGGACTCAACTGAATTCTCATAGAGAGTTGAGCAATTTATTGTTCCCATATAATTCTATCTCTCTCTGCAGAGATGGTGTGGCAATTATTCTGATTGGAGATGTGCCAAGAGTGTACTTACATTGCACTTTAGTGATATTTTGAAAGGAGAGCTTTATTTTGTAGAATGCAGAACAGCACCACAAAATTATTTACTTCTTCAAAACTTTTCTTAGTATTCTACACCCACGAGATTGAGTGACTCTCCTTCAGCACTTTGTCTAGATTTATGCAGACTCTGGCGCATCTGCTCATGATCAGCGGTTCTGCTGGAGCCACTGTCCTGCTGCAGACAGACAGACTGGAACCTCCAAGTTCATGACTACAGAGCACTAGAGGCCAGGATTTGGAACCAGTGCAGGTATCATTTATAAAGAAGACTATGTCAGATAGGCAGAGTATAAAATGTCCCTTTGGCAGAAACAGATAGAAAAGCTATGCTGAGGGAGAGGTGGGTTTCCTGGATTATGTGAATAAATGGAGCAGGCAGAACACAAGTGTCGAGAAGCTTCATTGACTGACAGTAAACTCAACAGAACTTCCTGTCTTCAATGACTTGAAGTTTAGAACATCAGATGTAAATGTGTGCTTTGAATTGGAAAGACTCTAGAGGAGACAGAACAAGTGGAAAGCAGAGAACAGAGGAAAGAGGAGGGAAAATTGAAGTTGCCAATGCAATGTCCCAAAAGAAGAAAGATTGATTAAAAAAAAAAAGTAATTGCTCTCTAGCCTTCTAGTAATTGTACAATGCAACTTGTGGGCAGTGGGTGCAGAATGCTGTGGGGGATGTTTGCATGTATTTAATGTGCATTAAAGTGTTCTTCCCTCGCAATGCTTTGTTCATTACTTTCTTTTAAGCCATTGAGACATCCATTCTTTAGAGGTAGTTGGTGCAACACCAATAGCAGAATTGTCAAAACTGTCCTGTTGCTAGATTCGTTCTTTGAACAGAAACAAAAGCGTTGGACCTCTGACCTGGGAGCACAAAGTTCCTGGGTAATGACAAACTGAATTTCACTTCCTGTTTCAAGTCCAAGGGCTCAGGTGAAGGTTTACTTTGACCTGAAGACAGAATTTCAGCTGCAAATGTTTGTGGCTAGGTCTTGGTTTCTACCTCCATCCCTCTCCTCTCTCAGCTTCCCTCACCCTTTTCTTGGTAGCCACAGTTTTCTGGGGTCTATTTTGCACACCATGGGAGAGTCAAGCAGCCCCTGCTCCTGGTGGTGCAATGGATTCAGGGATATTGGACCCATCCCAAAAATGACTTAAGAATCTGGCCCACTTGCATAGTACATTCTGCATGGTACATTCCCAGGGTCCCCAAAGCCTCCCCTCTTCTCCAGGACACCCAGTGCTCCTACTGCACTTCAAGCCCTGCAAGGTGATGTGTGGCTCATAGGTTCAGGACCTCCTTATTCAAGTGAAACTGGGTACTGCACAGTGTGTTGGAGAGTGGAAAGAATTGCTGTACTTAAGCCTTTGAAATGTATGAGCCAACATTGTTCATCTATGAGAGATTTCTGATTTCCCAATGCTGGAAACCACAGCCCCTTTGCTGTCTGTACTGAGTTTAAACAGTGCAATACTGATTTTCCTGGATGACAGGCACTGAGTCTTACCCATCTTTGTTCTAATCACAGTAGCTAGCTGATCCTCTGGCCACTCAATGTTTCTTCCTAAGGCTTTCACAAAAATAAAACAGACTGTTTGGGTTTGTTTACATCTAAAAGTACAAATTTCTTATTGGATACCTGCTCAATGGTGGAGCAATTGCCTAGCATACACAAACCCTTGGGCCCAATCCACACACACACACAATGTTCTCCATTCCCCACCAATCAAATAAAGAAAATAAAACTGCATATCCTTAATGGCAATCTATATAATTAATGTTCAAAACTGTCTGAAAGACTGCTGCTACATGGGGCACAATACAGAAGACATGGACACCTAATGAGCTTCTTCACCTGTCAAATTGAATGCTAACTCTTTTATGAAGAGATTCTTATTTAATCTTTTTTATGTTTATTTATTACTTCAGGCTACATCTCTATCACAGTACCTTCTTTCCACCCCCCCAGTCCTGCCCTCCCACCCTCTACCTCCTATTGCTTCCATCCCACTCCTCTGGAGTGGAGTGTCGCTACATATCAGTCCCCCACCCCAGTTCAGCAGTCAGTATGAGGAGGCTCTTATTTACTCTTACAGGGACCCTTGAAGTGGATAGACTGTAACCCTCACGTCAAAAGAGAAAACTCATGTTTGAGAAGGAGTCCGATCAAATTCAGGGTCTGTTCCACGTGGCACTAAACATATGCAATAATATAATATGAAGATGGAAAACCCCAGGGATTATCAGTTTGGCATCACATAAAGAAAACTTCCAATTGTTAGTACTGTCTGGGAAAGTAAAAAGCTCTCTGCCCTTGGAAATAATTTGTAATCCAAGGCTAGAAAATTGTTTGACAGGAGCATTATAGAGGAGTTCAAGGACAAGGATGTTAAATGTTTGAAAGAAGCCCCTTTAATACGAGTTGCCTCATTGCTTTATGCTGTTATGCATGATTCCATGTGCTCTGATCCATCAACCTAGCTACCTCTGTGCTTATAGGGTCTGTTTTATTCAGTAACTCACAGAGGTGTATCAGGCTCTCTGCAGCAGTTTACACAAAGACGGGACATTTAGGTTTTTTGCTAGTTTGGTTTTTGTTTCTTGCTTTGAAATACAAAGCTGCATTTTGTTTAGAAATAAAAAATTGCTCCAAAGTAAAGGTCTTTGGGAGCCAAGTACAAGCTAGAAGCATTTGATTTGAAGCAACTGACTTGGAGTTCCCTTTCCAGTTTATCATTTTTGTTTTGATATTCTCTTTTCTTCTCTCTCTCTCTCTCTCTCTCTCTCTCTCTCTCTCTCTCAACAAAAATGCCCCCCTCAGGCAGGCACTCTCAGAGGGAAACTACTTTTAAGAGTCTATAGCAATATTTCTCCACCCCAAACAGAAGAATGGCCAGAGGCCAACACTCATTTGAGAGGCTCTTCCCTCTCCATTTTTCTTGGCTGGTCCATTGCCAGCCCCTTGCAAAAGAAGAGCCTTATTAATGAGCACATTAATGCATGGCTGCCAGCATTGAAGAAACTCCTGTACTGCCTGAAGAGCCAGGAAGTACCTCCTTGTCTCACAGAGCAAGGTGAACACTGTCCTCTTCCTGTAAGGAAATGGGTTTCTCAGTGGTTCTGTTTGTTTTAGAACTCTGACTCCACTTCAACGAGTGAGCAAGCTCCAAGGCACAGTGGATTTGCTTCAGTTAATTCTGCCCTAAAGTACATATGGTTTTCCTGGGTGTTCCTTTTCATGTTGCTGATTCCCTCCCATGATACAAGCACTTCATGTGTAACACCTGGCTCCTGTTCAGCCAAAGTGCCTTCCCTCTTTCCTCAGTTGGAGAAGTGATAATAGGTGATGTTGGTAGAGCTCAGACAATCCACTCTCACCATGACAGCACTTAAGATATACCTCAGTATCTATCTATCTATTTATTTATGTGTGTATGTGCTTCTTTAACAGATTATCTGGCACTGAGTAGCTTACGAAGAATGGAAATGTTTCCTACAGAGTTTGAAGACAGAAAATTCTGATGAAGGTGGCAGTAGAGTTAAAATCTGGGAGAGCAAGTCTTCCCTTTCAAGATAATGTCTTGAAAACAGCATCCCTCAGAAAGAAGGGAAATTGTGTTCTCATGTGGCAGAAGATAGGAAGACTGAAAAGCCACCACAAAAGCCCCATTAACCTGTTCATGGGGGAAGACCCATCAAGGCCTAAAGACTTCCTGTAGCCTCACATTTCAATGCTTTGTCTTGGCTATGAAGTTTCTCATGCACATTTGAAAGGTATCGTAGCAATCAAAATCAGAAACATGTTTTTAACTATTGACACTTGCTCTAGGATACCTTGTATAGGTTCATTAGCCCGCTTAGAAGAGAAACTTGAGATATACATGGATTATGTGTTTTTCAATGCTTTATATAATGGTCGAACGCCAGCTTTTTATCTAAGCAGGCTGGACTCCAAATTGTTCTTCCTTGCACTGTCTCCTGTGTCCTGACCTGTTGGCCTGACAGTACAGTGAAACATGTTAACACACCTACTGCCTGTGTTTCCTCTCTTTTTATATTTCTTTAGTACTTTTTTGAGAACATCATACATAAGCATTCCTACCTTTGTCTGCCCCTCCCATCCCTCCTCCTCTCTGTACCAAATTCATGGTCTCTTCTTTAGTCATGTACAGCCTTCTGAGTCCACTAACGTTGTTAATGTTTACATATGTCCAGGATTGATCACTTGATACTGGATAACATATGTGGGAACTTTGTTGCTAGGACCCATGCCCAGGACTCTTGGGGGCAAGGATGAGCTGGCACGGAATCAAGGACCCAGATGCCTGGGGTCTGGTATGTGGAAAAAAAGACCCCTTTATTTCAAAAGGAGGGAGCTTCCTTTATAACCTCCGCCCAGAATCCCATTGGCTCCCAAACTGCAGGCTGCTGCAGCTCTTCCTCCTTGGCTTGTGTTTCTTCCTCCTTGGCTTGTGTTCTCCATGCATGCCCAGGCATGTCTGTCAGGCCAGTTGCATGTGGAAGCCCAGCCACGCATGCATGCCCTGTTTAGTAGCAGGCCTTGTTCCTGCTCAATGGCAGGCCTGGTTCCTCCTACAGAACTTGTTCATGGAGGAACCCAATTCTTCCTATCTCAGTAGCCATTGACCACCTGGTACTCTTAATCTAGGGATGGAGCCTTGCACAATTTCTCCTACCCATGTTGCCATGTCAATTTATATTGTTATTATGTAGGACTCATTCATGCAACCTAGCATATTTTTGGGACTTCATGGATGTATTTTCTTTTTCTTTTTGATATGGTGCCTGTGTGTAGAGCATTGCAGTCCTGTGTAGATACAATCCAATCCTTAGTTTATGTATGTATTACATGACACTTAATATGGGATCTGGCACTGCATAGAAATGATTTCTTTGCAGACAAAACTTTTTTTCTTGGAAAAAAATCTCTGTTGAAAACATACCTTTCAAAATACCTCATATGTTTAAACATGTGTGATGCAGAATATTTGATCACATTTTGAACCCCAAGAATTATAAATTGAAAAATTTGTTTCTAATTGTGCAATCTCTCAGCTTTTAATCCAAGAGCTTTCTGTTTACTGTAAACAAGTACTTGTGGTGTGGCTCAGCCCTAGAACACACCTTTAATCCAAGAACTTTCTCTACACAGGATTAAATAAAGTTCACCCTAAATCAAGAGGTGGAGGAGCAAGAAACCAGCTGTCAGGGATTAAACAGAAAGGAAGGGCATTGAGCTGAGGGTTGTTTAAGATAGTGCGGAGAAAGAGTTGAGAGTTCTTCTTCCTTTGAGTTTTTTTCTTCAGAAGGTTTTCTCCTTCAAGGCTTCTTCCTCTGGGTTCTTCTGGACTTTTTCAGATCTAGGCTTTTCCTCTAGGGTTTTCAGCTGAATAGGAATGCTAGGTGGGTTCTTTCTCTGCCTCTCTGAGCTAATAGGTTTTCATCCCAGAATCTGGCTCCTGAATCTTCATTGCCAAAATCAAATATCTGGAGTATTTTAGTTTATTAAAACAACACATGTGGCCCTGCGTGTGCACATTCCTCAATGACTCTGAGTAAGAATTCCCAGTATTATGAGTGTTTGCTACACTGCGTTATACAGAGTATAGCCTGAAGCTATTGAGAGTAGAACTAGCACACCTTACTTTAAATGGCATCAAAGTCATGCTAGTCTAATATTATCATTGTCCTAGTTTCATTTCTGTTGCTGTGATAAAAATAATATGAAAAAATTAACTTAGGGGACAATGGATTTGTTTTAGCTCTCAATACCAGGTTACTGTCCTTCAAAACAAGAAATTAAGGTGGCAAGAACTTGGAATAACTGATCACATTGTGTCCAGTCAAGATCAAAGAGAAATGAATGCATGTGTGCTCAGTTGATTGCTTGGTTGTTCTCAACTTGATTTCTCCACTCATAGGCAATTCCCAACAACTTCCTTAGTGAATAGTGTTGCCAGGCCAGGATTTTCTCATATTGATTAACTTAACTGAAGCAATCCCTCACCGACATGTGTACAGACAAATCCAATGCAGACAATCCCTCATTGAGGCTCTCTTTCCAGATGACTCTAGGTTGTGCTCAATTAGTAATTAAAGTTAACTATCAGTTATTATTGCTGCAAGCCCTTCTGTCTCGTTTATTTAATTAGGAAAATTCTACATTCACATAAAATATAGAATAAACAGACACTTCAGGAATTAATAATTAAAGTATAACAGATTAGATAGTCACACTATCTAAGTAATAATAATAAGTATTAATACAATGCAGGCTTGCCTAGTAGACATAGAAATTAAACAGTCTAGGAACAAAGATCTCTGCCCTATGCACCTCTCCTCTAGCTTACTCAGTTTTTTTGAGACTACTGAACACTAGCTCTGCTTTCTCACAGACACTTGCTATAAAGAGGGCCGTGGTTTCTGTTCTGTCATAGGATTTGGGGAACAAGGTATGTTCTGATAAGATTTCCCCACCTATTCAAAAGCACTATGTGAGCTTTGATGAGATCAGTTTATGCCTCAGTTCTTGAAAATTTCCATGGTGAATCATTGTTGTTGAAAGGAAGCAGGTAAGTCGACAGCTTATCTCTGCCAAGACAGGGTAGGCAAGTCCTTCATAATTCCTGCTTTACAATTAATGTCTGTCAGAGATACTGGGCCAAAAGACTGAAGATAGATGCTCCACTGTTATAGAGAGAAATTGGGGACTGTCCAGACAGCCAGTTGTTTGACATTTCTTAGTTTTGGAAGCTGCTGGCTCTGCACTTCCTGTATATTCAGATACATTTATCCTTCTCAGGTCTCTGATGTGGGTGAAGATCAGATAATTATAGTCTCGCATTTAAGTTTTAAGTTGTTTAGGAATAAAGGGTGTTTTAGGTTTAAGAAGATGTTTTTAAGTTGGTAATGCAAGTTAGGATGGAAACTGAGTTAAGTATAGAACTTTAAACTCAATGAGAAAGCTAGATAATCGAATACTAATATCAGTTGCCAAATATGTATTGACTGGACATTGGAAATGTTATACTTTGTAATTTTCATAATTGTGGCCTAATTGTCCTTATTGTTTTGTATTGTATTTATTGATATAAGAAAAAGAGTCTTTTATTGAACTAAAAGGGGGAGCTGTTGGGGGGAAAAAGATAAACCTTAAATTAAAAAAAAAAAGCCGATAGGAGGGTGAGGAGGAAGAGGGTAGGAGAGTGTGCCCAGGAGGGGACTATGATTGAGATGTAACTTGAAGAAATAAATGAATACAAAAAAAATTCATTAGACAAAATGTATGTGCTCATTGCATTTTTCTGTAGCAAAGTCTAAAATTATGTTTTCAATTATAAAAATTAAGTCATATTAACAAAAAGAAAGAAAGAAAGAAGGAAAGAAAGAAAGAAAGAAAGAAAGAAAGAAAGAAAGAAAGAAAGAAAGAAAGAAAGCATATTGTCTTCAAAGGTTTCTCTAGGAAAGCAGAGGCTGGGGCACCATGTAAGAGTACATAGATTGTGGCTGGAAGTGTACTCCTGCTAGCACCGTGTGGGCTGATTTATTTCTCTGATGACTTTTTAGTGTGTTAACTCAGTTAAATTTCCTAACTATTTACACACATACTTATCTGGGTATCAAAGTAAAGTTATTTTGTAAATGTGCTTTCAGCCTGTTCTAATTAACTTTAATTTTCAACTTGACACAGCCTAGAGTCAGCAGAGATGGGAGTCTTTATTGAGGGATTGTTAGACCAGATTGGCCTATGGGCATGTCTGTAGAGGGTTGTCTTCATTGCTAATTGCTATGGGGGCGGCAGCCCATTTTGGATGGCACAGTTCCCTAATGAGGTGGCTTGGGCTGTATAAGAAAGTCAATTAAGCCTGCACTAGCCATCAAGCAACACCCTCCATGGCTTTTGCTGTACTTCTTGACTGAAAGTTGGTTCTCTAGCTGGAGGTAATGCTTCGTGGAATGGCAAGTTTACCTGCCTTCAAGTTAATGCTTGAATTTATGCCCCAAATTCCCTTAATGACGACCGTGACCTGGATGTATAAGCACAACAAATCCTTTCCTTCTATTAGTTACTTTTGATCATGATATTTGTTTCAGCAACAGAATGAAACTAGAATACAGGGCCTCCTCATTTATTCAAGCTGATCAAAAGAAAGATTATCCTGGTTGGGCTTGACCCTGGTGGGTTATATATTCTGTATGGTTTGTGCCTGAAGGATTTCAGCTTGCTATCATCCCCTTTGTTAATTTTTCTCTTATTGAACTCTGACTGATGCAATTATTTAACAAGCATAGAAAAGATAGCCTCTTAGGTTTCTTGCTCATGAGGGGTGGGAGGGCATTTACCAGGATAAGTGATGCTTATGGGCTTCTTAGCCAAAAGAGATTAGAATCATAAAAGTTTAGGGTTAAAAATTCAGCTCAAAGAAAAATACCTTTTTAAGTTTTTTAGTTTACTAAGTGAGATTGTAATTTTTGTGAAGAGAATGATTCCATACATTTCATGGAAAGAATATTTTCCTCTGATGATTAACATAAAAAATTACTTGCCTGGTCTTCCCCTTCCTCCCTTTTCTCTTTGTCTCTCCCTCCCTTTCTTTCTTCCTCCCCATCTTCCTTCTCTTTTTTCTCTCTTTCCAGAGAAGAATACATAGCAAACTCACTTGAGGATTTCTCATAGAACATATAGGCTGTATTAAACTTTGATGTAGGTAGCTCATATTTATTTTTCCTCTTAGAAAATAATTTCAGACTTTTAAGAACAGAACAAGGAATGGAGAGGCAGACTTGTGGCCAAAAGCCATTCTCTGTGTGGTATTTGCCTCACTATTCACACATTGGCTGGGCTGAGTTGTAGCTCCTAGTGCCTCATAATCAGACAATTTCAAAACACATTAGAGAACAGTATAGTGAAATTACTAATTAGGCAAATTAGACCTGAGGTGTTATGTAAAATTTTACTTTGTAAAATTGTTTTTAATGCCAAAAACCCCCAAAGTTTAAAAACTGCCTGATGCCTGTTATAATTGGGTAAGCACTATTTTAGAGTTGTAGGCGCTGGGGTCTAAAGTCTAGAATCTCCATCTCCTAATGAATGACTGTAGTGATCTCTTTTCATTTTAGAGCTGCGAAGGGTTCAAATCTCCACTCCCTGCTTTCCTAGTAGTAGTAATCTTTTTTAAGCACAATGCAATTTAAAAATGTCATTAAATTTTTAAATAAAATTATGTAATTGGGGTCTATAAAATTGCAGCAACTCACACGTTCATGCATTTGCTCACAAAACTATTCCTTTATGCACAAATAGAAAAGCCAGAGGGAAAAAGTTTCATGTTCCTGGCATGTGCCGTGAATGCACAAGGAAGCTATTCAGGAAAGAAGCATATTGACATTATCATAAAGGAGGAAGGAAATGATAATATCTCAGATGTGTTTTGTATATATAGAATGATATCTAGAAGTTAGTACTTTATGATATATCCTAATAAGACCTTTACTCACTCATGAAATTTGATAACTGTAAGTGTATTAGCTCATGAGTATGGAAATATGAGAAAGTAGGATCAAGTACCAAGGGTTAAGGTGTTGGATAGAACTATTTGGGTTCCAGTTTTAGCTTATTCCTTACCAGCTGTATGACCAGGACTCACTGTGATGGTTTAGTACTTTTATCTTTAAATAGAGATAAGGGTATTTATTGTAGTAGCTACTTTTGCAGCACAATGACCAATCTCTAACAAAAGCATCATGAGGTGGAAGGATTGATCTTGTCTCACAGTTTAAATATATCATATCAAGAAAGACATTGAAGTAAGAGAGGATGGCGGCCAAAAGCTCACATGGTAGTGGTCTAGGAAGCAGGGAGAGCAGGTCAGAACCTTCAAAGGCTCATTCATAAAGGCTTACTTCTATCAACGAGGCCTTTCCTATGAGAGTTTCCATAGTAGTGCAGAATCGTGCTGCAAGCCGAGAACCGGCTTTTACAAACATAATCCTGGGGCTAGAACTCAGTGGAAGAGTGCCTAGACCATGTAAAGCCCTACATCCAATTCCCCACAAAAAGAACAAAAAACAAAATACATGAGCCTATGGAGAGCAATTCAGATTTAAGTCATAACATTCTGCCTTTGACCCCCAAAGACTCATGACCACCTCACAGACAAAATATAATCAGTTCAACACTGAGAATCATCATAGACTCAAGAGTCCCAACAATGCTGAGAAAAATCCGAAGTTTCTTTTGGTATTCAAGGTAATCGCTAAGCTGTAAAGCTCTGTACAATCAGAATGGTCACATAATCTTAATATACAATGTCAAGGAGTAACATCCCACTCCATAAAAAGGGACAGAAGAATACTGAGGAAAGACTGAACTGAAGCAAGACTGAAATCCAGCAAAGCAAATGTTAAATCCAACAATACCAAGTATGGGAACAGGGATATTTAATATCATGATATGAATCCCAATGAGCTTCAAAAGGCCTTTCCCTTTATCTCTCTCTTGAGTGAGCTCTACTGGTGATTCCAGCTGTCTTCAGCATATTCTCACATCCCCAGTATGGTGGTTTGAATGTGAAACACCCCTCATAGGCTCATATGTACTATTGCTTGGTTCCTCCATGATGTCTCTGTTTAGGAAGGCAATGGTACTTTAGAAGGTGAAACTTTGTTGGATGAAACAAATCGCTGGGTTGGCTTTGAGGTTTTTTTTTAATAAATAAATTTATTTATTTGTTGCTTCATGTTACATCTCCATCATATTGTCCTCTTTCCCCCATTCCCAGCCCTGCCCTCCCACCCTCTACCCCCTAACCCTTCTAGAAACAATGAAATTATGCAATTTGCAGTCAAATGGATGAAACTAGAGAAGCTCATCCTGAGTGAGCTAACCCAGACTCAGAAGGATGCACATGGCATCTATTCACTTATAATCAGATTTTAGCTATATAATACAGTATATCTATACTACCACCAACGCACCAAAGGGAACATGAACATAGACTTTTTTGTTTGTTTGTTTGTTTTTTAGTTTTCTCTCTCTGGCAATGAGAAACTTTTCACTGGTGGTACTGCCTTGAGGCCCCCAGTGTATGAGGAGGCTCTTGGCCCTCATATGACTGCTGAACTGGGGCGGGGGACTGTTATGTAGGGCTTTGTTCTCTCCCTGATTCCTTTCTACTGAGACAATGTGACCAGTTATCCTTCTGTTCCTGCCTTCATGCCTTCCTTGTCATAGTGGAATGTATCCCTTTTAACTTTAAGCCAAACAAATCCCTCATTCCTTAAATTGTTTTTGTCACACATTTTGTTGCAACAATGAGGAAAGTGATACACAAACTTTATAACAAGATGTGGAGTTGTTGTGCTAAACCTGAATATCTACTTGTTACACATTTAGAACCTGAGTCTTGGAGGTAGATGTAGAAAATCTTGGAGTTATAAGCTAAATAAATGTGGGGATGCTGTAAGGAGGTGATTCTGATGGGTGTTCAGAAGACCAGAATGCAGAACTGTACATAGTAAAAACTCTGATCATGACTTTCAGACAGGATCAAAGATTCTACTGGAAGGTTTTGCTAAATTCCATTTACGGGGGATATTTCATACTGAAATTATAATATTAATCTAAGTGTCTGTTGAGAAAACTGAATTTACTTAGACCATATTTAGCTCTTGAAAGTCCGAAGAAATGTGTGATTTTTTTTGGTTTGTTTTTTTCCGACCACACTACAGCAGAAAAGGGTAAGAGAAAGTATATCTCCTGAAGGAGGCTCAAGTTTGGGAAAGAATCCAGTTTGGGCTGTTTTCAGGCAGAGATCAGCTTATCAACAACTTTCCCCTCCTGTAAGAGCTGTTTCACAAGTGACACCTGGAACAATAGAGTAGGTTTAAGCACTCTCACTGCATACTGCTTGTTCTAGCCTGGTATTTGTTGCTGTGACAAACACCATGACTAAGAGCAACTTAGTGGTGTCACAGTCTGTCACTGAGAGAAGGCAGGGAAAACACTGAAGCAGAAACAATGAAAGAGCTTTACTTATTGATTCATGGCTCAGCTAGTTTTAGAGACAGCCCAGGCCCACTTGCCCAGTGGTGTCACCACCCACAGTAGTCTGAGCTCTTCTCCTTCAATTAATAATCAGAACAATGTCCCACCGACATGCCCATAGGCCAATCTGATCAAGGCTATTCTTTCAAAGAGGTTCTCTCTCAAAGTTATGTTATGCTGACAACAAAGACTAATTATGACACTGTTTTGATTACTTTTCTCTTTATGTATAGAATAGCCTAGACTGTGAAATAAATACTTTAGAGGAGTAAAGGTCTATTTTGGCTTAAAGCTCCAGAAGGGTACAGTCCATAGTGATCAGGAAGTTGCAGCAGTAGGCAGAGAAGTCATAGTGACTAGATGGTCACATTGCATGTCCAGTCAGGAAGCACACAATCAATAGGAGCTGAATGTGGGTTACAAACCCTCAAGGCCCATTCCCAGTGATCCAGTGACCCACTTCCTCAAGCAAGGCTCCACTTTCTAGAGCTTCCATTACCTCTACCCTAAACACCACCAGTTGAGGACCAATTGTTGACACACATGAGCCTCTGAGAGGCATTTCACATTCAAATCCACAACACATACAGACACAGAGGGTACAGTGTAACTTTTAAAAGTGGCAGAAATGTTTATTACTTTGATGGCAGCAATGATAACATAAATCTAGACACATATCCAAATTCATCAAATTGGATACATTAAATATGTATACTTTTGTATGATAATTTGACTTTCTAATGCTGGAAAATATTACAACAATAGCATTCTGGTTACTGTATACCTAACTACAAGTGATTATGGCCTTTAAATTTTTTTCCAATATAATATTTTTATTATTTGGGAATTTCACAACATGGACCCATCACACTCACTTCTCAGTCCCCAAAGTCTATTCTCACCTCCCACACCTACCATGGTTTCCTCCCCTCTAAAATGAAGAAGCAGTAGAAGAAGAAGAAAAGAACCAAAACATAAGTCAAAGAGCGTGGTCAAGCTCCCAGTAGCCAGCCCCTTAAAGTAAACTGAGTTCTTCTCTACCTGCATCCTTGCTAGAAGTCATCAGTTCTGCATAGCCAAACTTCAGCATCTTTATTGAAATTTTTAGGAGTCTTCTTTGATGGCTTCCTGTCTAGGCTGTTACTTTTTTGGGGGTGAGGTGGGGGTTGTCACAGAAGCCTTCTATGTCCTTCTCTCTCAACTGTGAGTCTACAGTCATCCACATCACTGCAAAAGTAGCTTCCTCGCCCTTTAGAGTTAGTGTGAGGATGGATCATGGACTTTTGCATGGTTTCTGCAACAGTATGAACCATGAACATCCACATGGTCTCTGTTACCAGCACCTGCCATGGACCTCAGCATGGTCTCTGGTTAAGTACAAACCATAGACACCAACCAGGCCCTGTGCTGCACCACACCCATGAATGCCATCATAGCCATCAGTGGCAACACAGGCCACAGACATCCACATAACCTTCAGTGGTAATATGGACCTTGGGCATCAACATGGCCTGCATCTGATGTATTTAATTGTGAATCCCAGTGCTCAGCATTATGGTGAAGACCTTGCTTTTGGGTGACTTCTCTGGGCTTACCCAAGTGCCCTTGCTCATATGACCGCAGGAGCTTCTTTCTGTGGAGACCAGAGCTTCATGCATGCTAGGCAAGTACCCTATCAGCTGAGCCATACCTTGAGCCCTCATTCTTCTTTATAGGTGAATCAAACGCCTCTGTGTGTATGTTCCATATTTTCTCTGTCAACTCATTTGTTGATGGACATCCAGGCTGATTCTGTGACTTTTCTGTTGTGGGTAGTACTATAATAAACATGGATGTGTGGGTATCTCTGTGATGTATATGTGTGTGTATATCCTTTGAATACATATCTGGAAGTGACATAGACAATGATTGGTGCATTTCTGAGTTGCTGTTCCTTTCAGTTTTTATCCCTGGACCTTAAATGAGTACTAAGAATGGAGAGGCCATGCTGAGGGTGGACTGTTCCAGTGGGCACAGAATGGAGTCAGAATGAACTGTAATCTCTGACTGCCTGCCAACCCCAGATGTGGACTCCGAAGCAGCTGGAACAACTGTAACATTTGTAAATGTGTTCACATGACTAGGAAATTGTCCCACAGAAGTCCTGGAAAATCACACCATCTGCTTATGGTTAAACTTCAAGTAGAATTTGTCTGAAAACAGTTTGTGCATGTTTATGCCTAACCCCCTATGTGTATTGTAACCATGAGATAGATATGATCACTTTTTTTGACTCATCACTTTTATTAATAGGCCATAAGCAAACTTAAAATCTTTTTGCTGTGATACTTCTAACTATCCTATCAGATGGGCATTCTTATTCTTATTCTGTTTCCATGTGGCTAAGCAAGGAGACAGCATGTAGATTTGATGCTCACCTCAAAGAGAGAGAGAGAGAGAGAGAGAGAGAGAGAGAGAGAGAGAGATCATCTACAAAGAACCAACAGCAGCGGGTCATCGGACATGGTGGCACATGGCTATAATCCCAGTACTCGGAGAAGCAGAGCCCGGAGGATATCTGTGAGTTTGAGCCCAGCTTGGTCCACTAAGTGAGTACAGGACAGCCAAGACTACACAGAGAAACCCTGTCTTGGAAAACAAAAAACAAAAAAACAAAACAAAACAAACAAAAACCAAAGTCAGGCATCCTAAGACATCAGATCACAGGGTATGTGTTTCCTAGAACTGTTCGCCAGTTCAGCAAGGGCTTTAGCTTGTTGGTCTGCCTATGCGAGACAGGCTCCTCTTCCCCAGTTGCTTCAGAGATCAGAAGTGATGACGATTATAGAGGTAGGGAGGATATAGGCCATCATAATGCCATTGTCGCCACTGCTCCACTGCCTTCCTGGTCCTCTTTTCCTGCTCATCTCCTTGTTCCACCATGTTCTCCAACTCATTCCTTTGTTCCTCATAATACTCTTTCAACAGCTCATCATCCTGCAGCATCTGTCTGTTTTCTGCATTGACTTCATCTTGGGATTTAGGAGACCACTTGCCATGCCTCTTGAAGAAATTTGAGGCATGAAATTCTTGCATGAAAATCTTCTGTTTCATATCTTCCTTCATCTCTTCTCTGGCTGCCTGTCTGCTGTCCACAGAAGCCCTGGTCCCCTCTTGCAGCACTCAAGAAAGGGTCACAACTCTAGTGACTAGAAGCAGAGCCCATGAGAGATGTTCTGGATCTGTATTCACTGTGACGATATTTACAGCAGCCAAGTTATGGAATCAGCCTGATTGCCCACAAGTCGTCCTTTTTGGACTGAACTGCTCCATCAGGTAATTCTCAGAGCAAGCTGTTCACTGCCATGTGTTTTTTCTCCACAGTCTATCTCATGGCCTCTCTCTCTAGATTATTTTCATTTTAAAGAAGAAGAAACTGTGACTAAAAATGGTAATGTTCCACTAGGTTTGAGTCTATGCCTTATAAATCCAGCTGTCTAGGAAGTAGAAAGAGCAGGTTGAGATAGGGGACAAATAGAATCTTCAAGGTGTTATACAAAAGTGGAGTGATCCCTGATTCAAGAAAATATCCTTGAACTACCCAGAATTTCAGCCCTGTCTGTCAAGCTATTTTCTTTCAACATATGGCCTTACCATGTTTTTCAGCTACCTTTAACACTTTCAGTTATTTTTTGTTCTTCAGGGTAAGCGCTGAGAACCATTCCCTTTGGTTCAAATCAACTACACTCAGCATCTCACCCTCCATTCCCCAGCATCCTCAGTCACCTTGAGGCCCCAAAGTTAGTATCAACTGCCTCTCCATGTAGCTAGTCTATGGCCTTAGTAATTACAATTGGTTGCTTTATTTTTAGCACAATAAAATCTCAGACCTTCTATCTTCATTAGTTAGGATAGAAAAAATTTGCTGCAAGAAAACAACCACTCTCTCTTGATGATTTCATTAGCACATATCTAATACTTATTCACCTGCATATCCTTAGGGAGAAGATTGTGGGTCTGGTTCTTATGTATTATAGTTTGAATATGTTTTCCACCACTAAAGCCCTAGTGGGTGTAAGCTTGGTGCTAGCTAATATAATTAATCTTTGAGAGGCTATTATATTAATGTATTTACAGGTTCATAACTTAATGGTATTTTTTAGGAGATGATGAAAATGAGGAATGTGTCTTTTCAGGGTGAATCTGATCCCTAAATGTCTCTGCTTGCTTGATGCCAGTTTAACAGCTACCATCAGATGAGCAGCTGGGCTCCTCCACACACCTCTGCCATGACATTCTGTTTCTCCACAGGTCTAGAAACAATAAGGTCTGCTGACTCTTGACAATAGTCTGGTACCATGAGCCAAGATTAGTCCTTCCTACTTTTTAGAAGAATTATGTGTGTATGTGTGTGTGTGATGTGTCTGTATGTGTGGTGTGTGGTGTGTGGTGTGTGTGTGTGTGTGTGTGTGTGTGTGTGTGTGTGTGTGTGTGTGTTTTGTCTATATATATGTCTGGTGCCCAAGGAGTCCAGAAGAGGGCATCAGTTCTCCTGGAACTGGAGTTACGGACAGTCACAAGGGCTCTAGGAATCTAACTCAGGTCCTCTGCAAGAGTAACAAGTGCTATAAATCATCCATTCATCTATTCTGCCCTCTCTCTCCTTCCTATTTTTAATTGATTCCATTAGCTATTTATGACAGAGACCGATATTTATTAGAAAAATCTAATATACCAAGTCATGTAGTGTGTTTGGACAATAGAATTTCTTCAGCTTGTCCTAGAAACTAGAACTTTGAGTAAAGAAGCCAAAAAAGCCCCCCACCCCCAGTAAGATACAGAATAAGCACCAGAAAAGGATTAAAATTATCTTTTGAAAGAAGAATTGAACACAGGTCAGTTTTCTCATATTGTTATAATCAGACTCTAGGGGATAAATTCTAAACAAGCCAGTTAATTGGGTAAGAAGGCAAAATAGGATGATCTGTCATTTTCCCCTAACATTTCTTTCTTTTCTTCTCTTCTTTCTTTCTTCTTTTTTTACATTTATTTATTACTTTGAGTTACATCTCCATCACAGCCTCCCTCCATCCACCCTTCTCAGTCCTATCCTCCCAACTTCTACCCTCTACCCCCTCTCCCACCTATCCTACTCCCCTGGTGTGGGGTCCCCCCGTAGAAAAAAAATAATGGCTAATTAAACTATTTACCCAGTATTTATATCATATCTAATTGATTTGTGGTGTAAATCCTTAACCCACCACTATAAATGAATACACACTGACACCGGGTGGATCTTAACAAGCTTAAGCCTGGGTTGTGCAATCCTAGCCCATCTAAGCTAGCTCATAATTCTATTATCCAAATATAACCCCATATATACATATGTCCCTTTGGACTATTCTCCATGCTAAGCTGATGTTCCAGGCCACGTGGAAGGATCTTTAATCTACCCCATGGCGTGTCTTCCTTGTTTACTCCTGGCTTTCCTCTGTCCTTCTTCTTTCCCAGATGCTCTCTGTCTCTCTAAAAGCCCCAAAACCCTTTAGTCCTGCCTACTCTGTCTTTGCCCAATTTCCAGGCCTCAGCATTTATTAAATCAACCCAGCCTCACAGACTGCCTCAATAGCTATTTCCTCAAAAATCTACATCCAGAACAACTTCAAAATGGCTAACTAAGATGGTTCAGCCCCACAGACTGTTACAGCCAGGACTTCAGAAAAACCTTGAACTTTCCCACCCAAAGTTCAGCTTCTGACTACAAACTTCTTAGGACATTTAAATAACTAGGCACAAAAAGACTGGACATCAAATGTTACTACTATTAACTTGTTTAAGTATTTTTTCATTCTTATTTGGGCTCCCAAATAATTTTTTTCCCAAATCAGCAGGAAGCAATTTTAAAAGAGCAATGTCCCATTCCCAGAAGGTGGTGTGAGTGATTTTTTGATGTTGTCATTTGTTGGGTTATAGATGCCTGTTGTCATTTAGAGGGATTGGTTGCAAGTTGTTAAATGGTCTTTTTAAACAAGGTTTAAGATGTTAGACCCAGGGATTTTTCTCTTCTTCTTTTCTCTATCCTTTTATCTCTCCTATATAGAGGGGAAAATACTTGAAAAGATCTGTGATTTTTTAAAAAGAAATTTATTTTATGTATATGTGTGAGTGCCATACATAAATATGCAGGCACTCACATATATACATAAAATAAATTCATATATAATACATCTATGTGTATGTGTGTGTGTGTGTGTGTGTGTGTGTGTGTGTGTGTGTGTGTATGTGGAACCACAGCATGCTGGTTCCAGAGCCAGAAGATAGTGTTAGATATCCTGAAATCGGAGTTATACATAGTTTTAAATTGTCATTTGTTTACTGAGAATCGAACTTAGGTTCTCCAGAAGAGCAGCAAATGTTTTTAACCATTGAGCCTCCTTTCCAACCCCTGTGGTGTTTTGAAATTTTACTTAGTTAATAGAACTCTTCTTTGCTAATACCTACACAATAGGGTACCACTGTTGCTTCAAAGTCACCCTCTCTAGGGAACACTTTCTGCATTCTTTCAGTGTTTGCATTCTTCCTTATGTGATTTGTGAACTCAAGCACAGGGAGAGGAAATTGCAATAATCCTTGAGCTTATTTATTTTCAATTAGAATCTCATTCCATCCTCCTGGTAGTCATTTCCACATTTTTTTTTTCGGTATCCTTTTCTGGTTTCAAATGAACACAAGTTCATAAAAATCACAGGCACTAACTGAAGTTTTGAGCCTTAGTCAATCTGATTCTCCATGGTACCATCTCTGGTCCTCTTACCACCCTGTTTCACTCTGGGAATTGTGAAGTGAAACTGGGTTACTAGCCAGTTATAGTCAGTGTCGATGGATGGGCTGTGAGGTGACAACGGGGATAATTCTGAACCATCCTTGCATGGAACAGGGATTTAGACATGACTTGAAAGGCAAGAGAATAAAAAAATGAAGTAAAATAAAATAAAGACAGAGATGGACAGACAAAAACCTGGGGTCAGGTAGACAGGGCTCTCTGCAGGAGAAGCTGTAGTGCCCTGGAAAGTCATCATGTATATTATGTAGAGTTGAGCAGAGAGGCAGGGTTATGGTATAGAGCTGAACAAGAAGGCGGGGTTTATAGCATGTACTGGATCAAGGAGAAAGGATTAGCTAATTTCAGCATGAGTAGTCCCTATAGAGGTGCAGTCTCTACAGTGGGAAATAAGGTATGGTGGACATTTTCTGCACACATCCACACATGGACCGGAGGAAGGCTTTGCCATTTCCTTCTGAGCCTCACCCTAGGGGTGGGGGACAGAGGTGTTGCCATTCCTCCTTGGATCTGAGACTCATGCCTGTGTCCGTGTCAACAGCACACATTCACTTGGGACTTTACTTACTCGGGGCTTCCTGTGCTCCCTGATTTATCATACCCAGCTGTGTGGATGCAAAGCTGTCACCATCACAAGGCAGCACCACATGGCTCGGGAGAAGCTAGAAAGGTGTTACAACCATGGGCAGTCATGACTAGAGTGGCACAGCTCGGGAAGGTGGCCTGGGGTGGCAACTCACTGAGTTCTCTTCTACCAGCACACTCCTATTTCACTGTCTACTATAAATAAGGACAATACAGAATAACATGTTCCCTCAAGAGGCCCGTGAATATATTAGTGCCCATTATCATTCATTGGCGCGCATGCAGTTTGCTCAGAGAGAATGGATATCAAAATGTTGAGCAGTCTCCTGTCTCTGGAATTCGTCAGATTGCCCTGCTTTACAATGTGCCCAATGCAATCTTAGTCATTACCTCTGAGATCAGGCTAGGGCCCTGGCTCAAATCCCTGCCATTGCCCTCATTGCTCTTTTGCCCATTGTTGTCTGGCTTCCATCTCCTCCTGAATCCTTTCCAAGACGATCCTTCTCATACCTGGTCCACTCATCCAGTCAGGCCTCCCATCTGTCTTTCAAATGTATGCATCTCCTTCTACAGCATCTCATGCTGCCAGCTCTTTGTGCTCCCAAACATAACATGCTCATTTTCAAGTAGCATGGGAAGTCTTCAGCAGCAGCTCAGTCTTCTCTGCTCTTGAAGTGAGAAGTAATGTACTTAAAAGTTATTGTGTGGCCAGTGAGGTGGCTCAGGGGGATACAGGTGCTTGGTGCCAGGCCAAAGGACCAGAGTTCAAGCTTCCTAACCCACCAGTACAAGGAGAGAACTAACTTCTGCAAGTTATCCTCTGAACTCCATATACACACCATAGAACACACACACACACACACACACACACACACACACACACATACACACACGCACATTCATAAATAAGTGTATTTTGAAAAAAAGTTAAAATTACTATGAACTAGAGGCTACATGTGCAGCTCAGTTTGTAGGGTGCTCAGCTAGCATGTATAAAGCCCTAGGTTTGGTCCCTGTCATTGCAAAAGGCAGGCATAGGTGTGCATTTTGTAATTATAGCACTTGATAGAAAGAAGCGAAAGAATCAGAAATCCAAGATATTTTTCAGCCATATAGTGAGTTTGAGGCCAGCATGGGGAATACGAGGCCTTGTCTCAAAAAGAAAAAAAGTCACCCTGAAATCAATTAGGCTATATACACAAATATACAGATAATAAACATAAATAGAAGTATATATTATATTTACATAGAAATATGAGCACATAAAGTAATTGATTATCATGAGGATAATCCAGCAGCTCTGAGGGCTTTCTCTTGCTTTTCTACTGTTAAGGACTAAAGTCCAGTCAAGACTCTGAGTGACTGGGGAGCTGGACCACACCACACTGAGAGGTTCTTGCCCACTCTCATGCAGCTAAGCAGTCTTCAAACTTCCCCTCAGAAACTCCAGTGTACAGTTTTCTAAGCCACTACATTCTGTGGCAGTGTATACACAGCAATATCAATCACTGACACAAATGCCTAATACTTAGAAATTAATGCATGCCAAGCACTCTGCTAATTGCTTTCCCTACCTCATAATGTATCCATCCTCTGTCTACTTCAGAGAAGTATTTCAGAATCTATATGTCCATTTTGCAGATGTGGGTACCAGAGCTTAAAGATATTAAGCACTTTATCAAAGATCGCACAGCTCATACGTAGAAAGCCAGAATTCAAAGTGGTCCCATTGACCAGGGCGGGAGACTGATCTCTTATGCTGTGCTGGTATTTCGCACAGGGGCCTAGAGTCATAGAATGCTTTTTCCTAATGATCAGTAGTTTTCTCAACATTTTATTCTAGTTCAAATTGAATATTTTGAAGGCAAAATTCTCTCTTAGTTTATCTTACTTAGTGTTTGAGGTTGCCAAAGATTGGGCTTGCTTTTCTGAGACTCTTGTGTGTGTGTGTGCATATGCACTTGTGTGTTTGTGTGTACACAAGTGAGTTTGTATGTGTGTATATGCATGTATGTGCTGGCACATGTGCTGGCATGCATATTGGCTTACATGTGTGTGTGTGTGTGTGTTTCCTTATATAATTAAAAGCATAGATACAAGGCCATTTTGGGAACTATCACATATTATGATGAGGCTTCCAAATGTTTCACAATTGTAATTCTCTCTCCAAGTTAAGTGGCAATAGAACAGGTAAACCCACAAGCATATGGATACTGTTTCAGTTTTCTTGCCAAGAGAGGCTGGGAGATTAACTTCCATCAAACCAACTGAGTCAAGAATCAGGCTATATCTAGAGCTGTGTCCTTTCCCAGTCAGGAAACATATAAAGGATCTGGATACAGCTTGGTTATTTAGAAGATGATTTAATGGTATACACATGCAGAAGAGATTGGAATGAGGCTAAGAGAGAGGAAGTACTGGCATGTTTACAGAGGTCATTGTTAAAAACAAGAGAGGCTTCATTACTGTAATTTCATAACTATAATATCTCTGTGAAAACAGGAAACACCCTGCAGAACCATCACCCACAGGAAGGAAAATTGGAATATGAGGATGACTGACGCTTCTCCTCATTGGTGAAGGAAGTAGTGAGACTGTAACTCACACACGTTTCTGTTGCACAAGTAAGATAGCCAAGGTGGTTTCTTACTCTTCATGGAAGTCTAAAGAACAAGGTGGAAGGATTTGCCATGTGCCCTCGAGCTCAATTTCTGCCTTTTCTCTCAGAATATGGACTACTGTGGCTGAGACTGCAAGCAGGGGAACTACCAGAAACCTTGGCCCTGGCAGGCTGCTGCAGATGCCCGGGCAAGGTAAGGCTGGAGCTCAAGAGATCAGAGAACTAGAAAGCACATTGCTGAGAAGTGTGCCAAGAACAGGGAAGGTTGAGTCCAGGAACACGGTCAATGATGTCAGTGAACTGAACGGTGAATTTTGTTCATTATTTTAAGTAATTTGAACCTGAAACTGTATTGTCTTTGACAATGAACAGATTTAATGGGACATAGATAGTTAAAAATACTAATTAAAAGTCTGCTGGATTATGCAATGCAAAGATGCATTGCAAATGCAAAGTATATAACAAAGATAGTCTATCTTTCATTGATGGCTCAACTTTTTTTTTTTACCAGTGTTATTTTTCTTTTTTAATGTTTATTTATTACTTCAACTTATATCTCCATCACAATCCCCTCCCTCCACCACTCCTGCTATCACCCTCCCACCCTCCTACTCTCTTCCCCTTCTTCCACCTATCCTACTCCTCTGGTGTGGGTGCCCCTACATATCAGTCTCTTTCAATTCAGCAGTCAGATGAGGGCTAAGAGCTTGCACTGGGGGCCTACATGGCAACTCCACTAGGGCTGTATCCCACCAACGTTTTGTATTGTATTTATAGTTATAAGAAAAAGAACCATTTGTTGGACTGAAAGGGAGAGCTGTATGGGGGAAAAAATACCTTAAAGTAAAAAAAAAAAAAAAAAAAGGGGGAAGAGGATTGGGGGTTGAAGGGGAGGAGGGTGGAAGGGTGAGACTGGAGAGGGGAGTAGGGAGGGGATTGTGATTGAGATGTAACTTGAAGAAATAAAAATTAAATTATTTTAAAAAATAAATAAATTATTAAAAAAATAAAGAAAAAGAAAGTCTATGTTCCCGTTCCTTTCCATCTGTTGGTTTTAGGATAGTTATCCTGTGCTGTATGGTTAAAAACCAGTTATAAGTGAATAGATGCCATGTGCATCTTTCTGTGTCTGGGTTAGCTCACTCAGGATGAGCTTTTGTTGTTCCATCCATTTGGCTGCAAATTGCAGGATTTCCTTGTTTCTTATAGCTGAGTAGTATTCCATTGTGTAAATGTACCACAGCTTTTTTATCCATTTGTCAGTTGAGAGACATCTGGGTTGTTTCCAGTTTCTAACTATTACAAATAAATTTGCTATGAACATAGTTGATGAGATGTCCTTGTGGTTTGGTGAGGAATCTTCTGGATGTATGCCTAGTAGTGGTATGGCTGGGTCTTGAGGTAGAGCTATTCCAAGTTTTCTAAGATGTCGCCAGACTGATTTCCACAGAAGTTGTACAAGTTTTCACTCCCACCAGCAATGGAGGAGTGTTCCCCTTTCTCCACAACCTCACTAGCATGTGCTGTCATTTAAGTTTTTTATCTTAGCCATTCTGACAGGTGTAAGATGGAATCTCAGAGTCATCTTGAGTTGCATTTCTCTGATGATTAAGGATGCTGAGCATTTCTTCAAGTGTCTCTCGGCCATTAGAGATTCCCCTTTTCTAAATCCTCGGTTATGCTCTGTTCCCCATTTTTTGATTGGATTATTTGGTTTCTTGGTGTTTAATTTCTTGAGTTACTTATAACTTTTGGATTTTAGGCCTCTGTTGGATGTGGAGTTGGCAAAGATCTTTTTCCAATCTGTAGGTTTCTGCTTTGTTCAAATGAGAGTGTCCTTTGCCTTACAGAAGCTTTTCAGTTTCATGAGGTCCCATTTATTGATTGTTGGTCTTAGAGCCTGAGCTATGTTCAAGAAGTTGTCATCTGTGCCAATGAGTTCAAGGCTTTTCCCCACTTTTTCTTCTATTAGATTTAATGTGTCGGGTTTTATGTTAAGGTCTTTTATCCACTTGGACTTAAGTTTTGTGCAAGGCGATAAATATGGGCCTATTTGCATTCTTTTATATGTGTTGACATCCAGTTAGACCAGCACCATTTGTTGAATATGCTTTACTTTTCCCATTGTATGGATTTGGCTTCTTTGTCAAAAATTAAGTGACTGTAGGTATGTGGGTTTATTTCTGGGTCTTTGATTTGATTCCATTGATCAACTGGTCTGTTTCTATACCAGTACCATGTTGTTTTTATTACTATTTCTCTGTAGTATAGCTTGAAATCTGTGATTGTGTTACCTCCAGATTTTTTTTTTTTATAGTACAGGATTGATTTAACTATTCTGGGTTTTTGTTATTTCATACGAAGTTGAGAATTGTTCTTTCAAGGTCTGTAAAAAATTGTGATGGTATTTTGATAAGAATTGCATTGAATCTGTATATTGCTTTTGGTAGCATGGCCATTTTTATTATGTTTATCCTACCTATCCATGAGCATGGGAGATTTTTCCATCTTCTGATATCATTCTTTCTTTTTTTTTTTTTTTTTTTTAGGTTTTTCAAGACAGGGTTTCTCTGTGTATCCATGACTGTCCTGGACTCACTTTGTAGATCAGGCTGGCCTTGAACTCACATAGAACTGCCTGCATCTGCCTCCCTGAGTGCTGGAATTAAAGGCGTGCCCCACCACACACAGCTTCTTTAATTTCTTTCTTCAAGGACTTGAAGTTCTTGTTGTACAGGTCTTTCACTTGCTTGGTTATAGTTAACCCCCAGGCATTTTATATTTTTTGTGACTATTGTGAAAGGTGTTGTTTCCCTGATTTCTTTCTTGGCCCATTTATCTTTTGTATAAAGAAGGGCTACGGATTTTTGTGAATCAATTTTGTATCCATTCACCTTGCTGAAGGTGCTTATCAATGGTAGGATTTTTCTGGTGGAAAACTTGGGGTCACTTATGTATACTATCATATCACCTATGAATAAGAATACTTTGATTTCTTCCTTTCCAGTTTGTATCCCTTTGATCTCCTTTAGTTGTCTTATTACTCTAGCTAGAACTTCAAGTACTATGTTGAAGAGATATGGGGAGAGTGGACATCCTTTCCTTGTCCCTGGTTTTAGAGGAAATGCTTTAAGTTTCTCTCCATTTAATTTGATCTTGGCTTCTAGCTTGCCGTATATCACCTTTATTGTTTCTTGGTATGGTCCTTGTATGCCAGTTCTCTCCAGGACTTTTAGCATGAAGGGGTGTTGGATTTTGTTAAATGCTTTTTCAGCATCTAGTGAGATTATCATGTGTTTTTTTTTTCAGCTTGTTTATATGGTGGATTATGTTGATGGATTTTAGTATGTTGAGCCACCCCTGCATCTGTGGGATGAAGCCTACTTGATCATGGTATACGATACTTTTCATGTGTTCTTGATTTAGTTTGCAAATATTTTATTGAGTATTTTCACATCTATGTTCATGAGGGAAATAAGTATGAAATTATCTTTCTTTGATGGTCTTTATGTGGTTTAGGTATCAGTGTAACTGTGGCCTCATAGAATGAGTTTGACAGTATTCCTTCTGTTTCTATTTTGTGGAAGAGTTTGAAGAGTATTAGTATTAGCTCTTCTTTGAAGGTCTAGGAATTCTGTGCTAAAACCATCTAGCCTTGGGCTGTTTTTGGTTTGGAGACTTTTAATGATTGTTTCTATTTCCTCTGGGATTATAGGACTGTTTCATTTGTTAACCTGATCTTGATTTAACATTGGTAGGTAGAATGTATCAAAAAACATTTTCCATTTCACTTAGTTTTTCAAATTTTGTGAAGTACAGGTTTTTGAAGTAAGACCTAAAGATTCTTTGGATTTCCTCAATGTCTGTTGTTATTTCTCCCTTTTCATTTCTGATTTTTTTATTTGGGTATTTTCCCTCTGCCTTTTAGTTAATTTGGCTAAGAGTTTGTCTCTTTTGTTGATTTTCTCAAAGAATCAACTCTTGGTTTCATTGATTCTTTGTATTGTTCTTTTTGTTTCTAATTTGTTAATTTCAGCCCTGAGTTTGATGATTTCTTGCCATCTGCTCCTCTTGGGAGTGTTTGCTTCTTTTTTCCCTAGCGTTTCCAGTTCTGCTGTTAAGTTGCTTATATGAGCTGTCACAATTTTCTTTTTGAAGGCACTTAGTGCTATGAACTTTCCTCATAGCAATGCCTCAACTCTTAAGACCCTTCTCACCCCATGGCAGCATCTTTCTTCTGTCTAAATACATACCATTGAAATTCCCTTTAGAGAGACATGTACATGGAGTGACAACTTCATTTGGAAAATGGCATTAATAATCACTATAAATTTCTGGTACTAATTTTAAAATAGTGATCTGGGACCTCACAGTCCATGCGGCATTTCACTGACCAGCTCTTGAGACCATGTTTTGGGTGACTAAGATCCTGTTTTGTCTGAGATGTTCCTGGATCATGCCTATAGCCTTGTTGGTTTTGCTAAAGCCATCTATCTACTCTTCCTGGTGTCCTGGTTGGGAGGAGAGAATACATCATTTCAGCCTATTATAATAATAAGGCTAAGTGACAAAGCTGACTGTTGGATGGTCTCAGGAACTTTTCTAGTGCACAGTTTCCCAGCACAGATGTAACACTTTCCCTACCTGAGAAGTGCCAGTCACTGACTAGACTGTTGGTACAAACAATGGTTTGCACTTCTTTTCCTCCTGGCAGTTTCAATTTTAACATGGTCCAGGAAAAGGCCTGTGTACCCAATGCCCAGTGAATACCTTGGGACCTGATCCCTCAAGTGACTTACCATTTCATAAAGACAGATGTTTTCATCACTGTGGACAGGTCTCTGAATGATGCCTCTGGGATAGAGACAACACAAGACAACTGTCTGTGACCTCCAGTAAACTCTGCCTTGACAGGTGTGACAAAGTCCTCACTACATCTTTGTGAGAAATCTGGGCAGTATGTGCTCAGTGCCAACAATATTGTGACTCCATAAAGTTGGAACAGTCATAGGGATTCCTGTAGTCAAGTGTTTAGTAATAGATACCATGTCCATTTCTCTCTATTTTATCGACTGTTTAATACATTTATATAATGAATTTTAGTCATTTTTACTCCCCATTTCTCCCTCTCCTGTCTCTGTAGGCATCAAGAGGAGTCCTCCTCTTACTTTTCTGTTATCTTTTTATGTGCCATCTATAGAATTTAATTAGAATTTCTTGTCCAAGTGTGGGTGGAACAAGAGCAATTCATTAGTTGAATAAAAAAACTATTCTCTTCCCCAACAACCGTGAATTGCCAAAAGTCTCTCAGGGAAATGTGGCATAAGGGCACGTGGATTTCTGCTCCAACCATGCTGAAACCTCAACAGGACAATCTTGTACAGATCTTGTACAGATAATCACAGTGCCTTGTACATATTCTATGGCTGTTACATTTCTTCTAACCTCCTTTTCTATAAAATTCTCCAAGCAATGGAAGGAGTGATCCTACTAAGTGTTGAGTGGGATCCATTCATCATTTAGCCTTCACATTTTGGTTATGGGTCTCTGGATTAATTTCTACCCACTTCTCTGGTGAGGTCTGAACTCACCATTACTTTGGGCATAAAAACTGACATTTGAAAAGCAGTTTGACTTGACTCTTTATCAAAATGACACCAATAGGATTTCACACCTAAAGTCTATGTTCTCCTAAGACTTTAGCTCTCAGTTGATATTATTAGGCATGAATGAGTTCCCTTCTGTGGAGTGAACCAAACCCAATCAGAAAGGAGTTGGTTGCTACCATAACAGTCATGCCACTGTTGTATTAGAGGACATATCTTTTCTGGAAAGTCATTACTACTGGACAACTAAATGGAACAAAAATAACCTGTATTGTGCTCCTAGGGTCTTCCTAGACAAAAATTTGTTAGAAGGTATGTCACAGCTGGCACTGGGATTTTTATTTAAATGGATTCTGAGAGACTCATTATCCATCCATGGAAGGTACCTGTATTCACACTCTATTTGTTCAGATTATATTTTTAATAAACTTATATAATATAGTAGCTGTCTACATGGCTGTTTTATGTATCTTTAACTTTGATTTTTCTCACTCTTATCTTCTTAGTTATTCTTCCACATCTTCCATATTTAGACCTTTCTACTTCTAGTATTCATCCTCTCTACTTTTATGTCCAATGTATGCCTCTGTCCTCTCTTCTTCCTTCCAAAGATCCTTTTCATTCTATCATTTACCTGCACTCAACTATACAATTCTCAATAATTATATATAGGATGCATAAGTAAGAGCTAACATATGCCACTTATATTTCTGCCTATTGCTTACCTCATTCAGTACAATATTTTTTCAGATCCATGTTTCCTGTCAATTTCATTATTATTTACCACTAAATAAACTCTCATTGGGCATATGTGCAACATTTTAATTTCCATTCTTTGGTTAATGGACATCTAAGCTGTTTCCACTTTCTGGCTCTTGTGAATAAAACAATGAACAGAGATGAACAAGTGTCTCTCTAGCACCATCAAGGGTACTTTGGGTACACTGTGGGATAGCCAGGTCATATAGCAGTACTATTTTCATCCTTTAGAAGAACTTCTGCAATTATTTCCTCAGTGACTGTACAAGCTTACCCTCCTCCAAATGGTGAATAAGGGTTCCTTTCTAAACATTCTCAGTACATTGAAATAATTTATTTCTTAGTAATAGCAACTTGACCAGAGTAAGATAGTATCTCAAAGTAGATTTAATTTGCATTTCATTATCACTGAGGACGTTGAACATGTTTAAAAGTATTTGCTAGCTTTTTGTGTTTCTTCTTTAGAAAATTGCTTGTCTCCATAGACCCATTTTAAATGTATTTGGGTTTTTTTTTTTTTTTTGTCTGTGTTCATTTTTTTTAATTCATTTATTTATTGCTTCGGGTTACAACTCCATCATAGTGTCCTCTTTCCACCCCTTCCAGTCCTACCCTCCCACCCTCTTTGTTTTTTGTTTTTGTTTTTTTGCTTTTATTTTTATTAATTTATTTTTATTTTTTGAGATTATAATATAATTACATCATTTTCTTTTTTCCTTTCTGACCTCTAAACTCTCTCATATAACTCCCTTGCTCTTTTTCAAATTCATGGCTTTATACTTAAAATATACATGCATATGGTTTATATGCATATACAATATATCATCACATATTATATATCATATATCATCACATATTATCATAATCATATATCATCACATAGTATCGTATATATACATATATATGTTCCCAAATACATAAATAAAACCTGCTCAGTGCTTATGATGCTACTTGTATGTATATGGTTTCAAGCCTAACCATTTGGTTAATAAGTTGTTATGCTCTTTCCTGGGGAAGACTATTTCTCCCACTTTGAGCATTCTTTTGTTTTCTATAGTTCTTTCTGGGTTTCTTCTATAGTTCTTACAGGGTTGAAGTCTAGGTAAGATTTTATCTAGGTAAATTCATAAATTCCTTTAGCCTGTTTTCTTGTGGCAAGTTTTACCTATGTAAGGTAAAATCTAGGTAAGATTTTCTCCTATCATGTTAGCTTGCCTATTAGTGTCATCCTTGTTTTGGTCAGGTGTCATAGTCAGGTCAGTGATATTTCATCATTGTAGCTTATGACATTCATGGGAAGCATGATCACATAGCAAACTTCCTGTTCCCCTGGCTCTTTTACTTTTTCCACCTTCTTTTCTGCAACTATCCCCAAACTTCAGGAGCAGAAGTTGTGTTGTAAATGTATCAGTTTAGATTGACTCCACAACTCTGAATTTTGATGGGTTTTGGTTTTTTCATATTACAGACTTCAATCCTCTTACAGTTGGTTTATTGATTTATTCCATTGTGATCAGAAGAATAAAAATAATTACTTGCATTTTTCTTTATGTGTAGAAATATGCTTTGTACACTAATATCTGATCTACTTTATAGAAGGTTCCATGGGCTGCTGAGGAAAATATGTGAGTGGAATGTTCGGCAGAAATATAGCACAGGATAACTATTCTTCAACCAATGCACCAAAGGGAACATGAACATAGACTTTGTTTCCTGTCAGTGAGACACTTTTCCCTAGTGGTGCTACCTTGTAGGCCCCCAGTATATGAGGAGGCTCTTGGCCCTCATATGAGTGCTGAACTGGGGTGGGGGACTGATATGTAGGGACACTCCACTCCAGAGGAGTGGGATGGAAAGGATAGGGGGTAGAGGGTGGGACGGCAGGACTGGGAGGGGTGGAAAGAGGGTACTGTGATGAAGATGTAAACTGAAGTAATAAATATTTAAAAAAAGAAAAAAAGAAATTTATTAGAACCATTTGATCTATGGCATTATTTAATTTCAATGTTTTGTTCTTCATGTGTTCTCAGATTGATCCATCTGATAGTGAGAGTAGAGTATTGATATCACTGACCATTACTTTATCTAGTAGTTTGATGCAATTGGATGAAATTCTGTTTGATGAGTGTATACTTAGAATTATACCTACAGATACATGGTTTTCCTGGTCAATATGAAGTAGCTTTTTTATTTTTCCTACATGTATTTATTTCTTCAAGTTACATTTCAATCATAGTCCCCTCTTTCCTCCCCCTCCAAGTCCCACCCTCATACCCACTTCCCCTTCACCCTCCTATCTGCTTTCTTTAAAATTTAAGGTGCATCTTTTTTCCCCCAACAGTTCCCCCTTTTAGTCCAATAAAAGGCTCTTTTTCTTATAACAGTAAGTATAATACAAAATAAGAACAATTAGGCCACAATTATGAAAATTATAAGGCATAGCTTACATCCCCAATGTACAGTTCATACATATTTAGCAACTGATATTAATATTCTATCTGTCTATCTATCTATCTATCTATCTATCTATCTATCTATCTATCTTCTATCTATCTATCTATCTCGATGAGTTTAATGTTCTATACATAACTCAGTTTCCATCCTAACTTGCATTACCAACTTAAAAACATCTTAGACCTAGGACATCCTTTTAATTCCTAAATTACTTAAAACTTAACTGTGAGACTATAACTATCTAGTCTTTAACCATATCAGAGACTTGAAAAGTATAAATATATCTGAATAAACAGGAAGTACAGAGCCAGTAGTTTCCAAAACTAAAAAATGAAAATGACAGACAACTGGCTTCTTGGACAGTCCCCATTTTCTCTGAATACATTGGAACATCTATCTTCAGTCTTTTAGCTCAGTGTCTCTGACAGACATTGATTGTAAAGCAGGAATTATGAAGGACTTGCCTACCCTGTCTTGGCAGAGCTAGGGTGTCGACTTACCTGCTTCTAAGTTTTGTCTTTTTTGGACAGCATTCTGTCTACAGTTGAAGCAAGGGATTTCTCTTGCCCAGTGACAAGCTTGTCATTAGTGCACACATCTCCAAATGGAGATTTTTAGATGCTCATCATCTACTTGGAATAGAATGGGGTGGGGGTAAAGTAGCCTTTTTATTTTCATCTTTCTGATTAAATTTAGCTTGAAGTCTACTCTGTCAGATATTATAATGGTGACATGTTTGGTACAGATTGCTTGGAAGACCTTCTCCCACCGTTTGGTGGCAAGGTTTATTTGTGAAGGCAGTAAAATGAGAGATCTTATTTTCTAATCCAGCCTGCTGGTCGGTTTCTTTTTATAGCAGAATTAGTGCCATTAATATTCAGAGTTACTATTGATATGTATCCATTAATTCCTGTCATTTTGTCTTTTTGTAGTTCTTGTTGTTTTCCAAAGTCCTTTTTTGTTTAACATCTGTTGAAATTATTTGTTTGTTTGTAGCCTCCGGTTTGCTTTTTTCTTTCCCTTCTATTGGAAACAGTCCTTGCAGTGTCCTCTGTGGACTGAATTGATGTTCATAAATTCCTTTAGCCTATTTTTCTTGTGGAAAGTTTTTCTTTCTCCTTCAATTATGATAGATAATTTTTCTGTGTCTATTATGTTAGGTTGGAAGTTGTGTTTTTTTCAGAAATTGAAATACATATTTCAAAGCCCTTTTGGCTTTTAAAGTTTCTGAGAAGTCAGTAGTTTTTCTAATGGACTTGGACAATGTGTCTTGGCCCCATTCTATTATAGCATTCAATGCATTTTCTTTTTCTGGATATTTAGTTATTTTACTATTTTTTATATTTAAAAATTTAAATACATTTAAATATTTTAAATATTTAAATATATTTTAAATATGTATTATATTTTTCTGACATGGAGAGCTCCTTTCTCACTGTTGTCTAGTTGTGCTGTCCAGGTCAGAATGGACATCTCTTTATCTCAGTTGGCAAACTAGAGTTGGGGCTGCAGTATGGGCAAGGCCCCACTCACTCTCTGTCTGACTCAATTACAACATGCCCACAATCACTTACAGAAGCCATGATCAATATGTCACTCTTAAAGCATTACTTTTGGATGGACTGAGGTTCCCAAGATCTGGAAATAGTCCAGGCTTGTAAGGGAGACAAGATGGGAATCTGTGCTCTGTGCCTGAATTTCTGAAGAATTTCATGTAGAGGAAATGGATGCAGTAGGAGTTAAATCCCATTTCATATTGTCTGGAGGAAGGTATGGAGTGAATGGCCCATCTCAGCAACTCTGTGCTCACCAGTGTGACAGAAGTCACCATATCTAACACCACGATTATGATAAAGATGGAGAATAGAGGATGTTCCACCCTTTGTCTGGGACACATGTGTCTAGGGGAATCTTAGCTGATGGTGTCCACTATTCAGGAAATACATGTGGCACTGTCCATCATCACCTCTGTTTACAAAGTCCGGATTCAAGGTCCACATATATTGACTATCGAGTCTCTGAGATTTCTGTCTAATGACACTTTAGAGAGATATATAATCCTCCAGATGAAATATCGCATTTGTTTGCTAAACTGCTGACCCATAGTCACTCAGTCTGTCCATGCTTTCACATAGCCTGCCCCAAGAACAACAAAAACAAGGCAAGCTGGGAAGAGAAAAACATCCCAGCCACCAACAGTGGAATGTGAAGTCCCAGGTTTTTTGTCAAAACAGATGGGCAAAGATGACAGACATGATTTGAACATGGAGGAATCCTGTCTCCCTCCTGTTCGGCTCTCATACACCCTAGGACAGCTTTTATCTTCTTGTTCCCATAGCTCTGTCACTCAGGTCATGGTGAATTACATAGCCAGAAGAGTGAGAAAAGCTGAACTCTAATTCATTAGGGACATCAGAGGTCTTTTGGGGGGGACAGCAGCTCTAGAGTCTGAGCCAATTAGCTGGGCAATAAAAGCCCAGGCACTCACAAAGAGCTAACGTTTATCGTGTGGCCGCATGTTCTGGGAGACACTGAATCACTTTTTGTACAAACTTCCTGTGGGGTAGAGGTTCCCATTTCACAGCTGATGGGTGGAGTTTGCCTCCGGTGGCTAAGTGACTTGCACAGAGCATCAAAGCCCATGACAGACAGTCTTTGCATCACAGTAGTCTTGATTTGAAGTGGTTAGGCTTTTTGACCTTACAGTTGCCTGAAAGTATACTCATACAACCAGGGTAGGTTTTTTTTTCAGTAAAGTATTTGATAAATTAAAGAAAATATTCAATATTTTATTAGGAAGTATGCTGTTTATTGTTGACATTGACCAATAGTATTTTAATGTAAATGTTCCAATCATTTTATTAACACACATTCAGTTCACGGGTGGCAGTGTGATATTGCAAGTGATATGAATAGATGGTGTCCTCTCTACACTCCCTCATTCTTCTCTTCCTCCCCAATTTTTAATAGCCTCTGGTTTGCTTTGAGGGCATCTTTGGCTTTTTGCTTGTTTTATTTTCAGACGAGAGAGAAAAATATGTGGTCCGTGTGTCTCTGTTTCTTATTTCTCACAAGAAGATGACTTCTGGTTCCAGCCATTTTCCTGCCGATAAAAAGGTTTCATTCTTTGTGGCCCAGTGAGCCTCCATTGTGTGTATGTCTCGTATCTTCTTTCTCCTCCTAACTGGTGACTGACATGTGAGGTTCTGTGTACCTTGATTGTCACGAAGAGTACTGCACTAAGTGTGAGCATGCAGATGTTTCTTTTGTATGTGGACTTGTTTTAATTTTTGATCATTTCCTGGAGTGAATAGATGGCACATATGGTCTTTCTATCTTTAGGTTTGTGGGGAATCTGTATGCTGTTCTCTGTAGTGTCTGTACTAATTTACAATCTCACAAACAGTGTGCAAGAGGACTGTTGTCTGCACATTATCGCCAACATTTATATCTTGTTTTGTAGTAGATTCTATAAGTTGGTAAAATGGAATATCAATGTAATTTTGATTTGTATTTTTCTGATGGCTAAAAAAATGCTTCAATCACACACATTTTTGGTCACTTGTGCTTTTTCCTTTAAAAAGTGCCACTTACATAGTTTGACCATGTTTTTATTTTTTCTTGCATTTTTCATTAGTTCATGGAGAATTTCATATAATGCATTTTATCACAATCCCCTCCTCCTACTCCTCCATGATCCTCCATCACTTCTCTACTCACTCGAGTTTGTATAACTCTCTGCCAGCTGAGTACTTGGCACATACTGCCTACAGTTCTATAAGATGTCTTTGCACTCTCTAGAGAAGTGGTTCTCAACCTTCCTAATGCTGTGATCCTTTAATACAGTTCCTCATGTTGTGGTGACCCCAACCATAACATTTTTTTTGCTATTTCATAACTGTAATTTCACTATTGATATGAATAGTAATGCGATTTTTTTTTTTTGAGATAGGGGTTTGGCAAAGAGGTTGTGACCTACACATTGAGAATCGCTGCTCAAGATTATTTCCTTAGTTGTAGAGAAGCTTTCTAATTTGATCCCACTTGCAAAATTTTGTTTTGTTTTGTAAGCTCTTGGAGTTTTATCTAAGAAATTATTTTTTGGGCCCAATATCCTCAACTGCATCTCCCATGTTTTCTTCTCATACTTTTGATGGCCCTTTGATCCATGCTGGGTTGATTCTGTACAAGTTGAAGAACTGGATCTGTCTCAGTCTTCTGCATGGATATCTTGTTTTCCAAACCCATTTCCTGAAGAGGTTGTCTTTTCCCCAGTGTACGCCTTTGGCACCTTAGCTAAAAATGAGTTTGCTAAAGATGTGTGACTTTGTTCTAGTTTTCTTCTCCTTCATTGGTCAATGTATTTATATTTATGGCAACACAACACTGCTGCTGATACAATGGTGTGGTAGGTTTTGAAATCAGGTTGTCATGATACTGATAACATTGTTCTTGTGCTCATGGTTGCCCTGACAATTTACGGCCTTTTGTGCCTTTTAATGTGTTTAAGGAGTTCATTTTAGTTCTTTGAAGAATATCATTGCTATTACAGTATAGACTGCATTGAATCTATAGATTCTTTTGGGGACTATCACTATTTAAAAATGTTGAGACTGTCAATCCACAAGCTTCGGAAGTCTTTCCATATTTCAGTGTCATCAATATTTTTTTCTTGTGTTTGGTAATTCTCATTGTAGAGACCATTCTCATTTTTTTAAAAATTTGAGCTTATTTCTATATATTTTATTTTTACAGCTATTATAACTAGAATTTCTTTACAATTTCTTCTTTAGTTCATCATTGATGTTTAGAAAAAGTGCTATTAAAAGCTGTTTTATGTCTTGCTACCTTATTATTTTTTTTTCAGCTTTAAAAGTAATTTGTTGGAATCCATAGAGTTTTGAAAATACAGAATTGTTTCATTGCCATTCAGGAATTATTTGACTTCCTTCTTGCCAATTTGTATACTTTATTATTTTTCTGGCTAAATTAGAGTCTCTAAAACAATATCCTTGTCTCATTTCTCACCTTAGAAATTTTTTTCAAACTTAGTGTGATGTTGTCTATGAGTCTGTTTGCAATCAATGTAAAACCACAGCTCTAGAATCAATGAGAATAATAGGTAATTTATTTTATAACCAAATATATGTAACCATAGCTCAGGAACAATGTTTTAGGTTACTTCTAACCTGCACTGATATAGCAATAGATTCATGAATTTATCATAGAAATAGAACAAAAAAAGCAATAAATCAAAACAATTTAAAAATCCATTGAATTTCAAATATATATGTAAATATGTTAGACATGTAGGTTACAACAAAGATAGGAAATCTCAACAGTCCTTAGATGCTACCTGATGACATTATTAGCATTTAAATTGGCAGAAATGGGATAGGTTCATATATTCCAGAAGAATCTATCTAGTAGTAAACAGGATGTTAGATCACATAAAGGAGGGCAATAAATGGCTATTTAAGGGCTAAGATATCCCAAGATAATTTGGCTTTGAACCTGCAACATTCACACTCTTCAAAATCATTTGCGTCATATTCAGTTCATCAGCCTTCTAGAATTTTAAATGTAGTTTTGGTCTCTATTGGGAAACTTCAGTTAACCATGTCTTTATTATGTGGAGCTATGATCTTTATCTACCTATGTTAAATTTTATCAAAAACATTTTTTGAGGACATTCTTAGGAAAGGATAAACTAAGCTTTGATTTTCTGCAGTCCAGATGCGTTAAACACATTTCAATTAACAATATTCTCACTATTAAAATGTGTCTGTAGTCTATTTGTGTTCTACTGTGTAAGTTGCTTTTTCAATCTGGGAGTTCCTTGGAGCTTTATATTTTGCAAAACAACAGTGTGGGCAGAATGATGGGTCCATAGACAACTTCAAGCATGTATAAAGCAGATACTCTGTTCCTTGGCAATTTTCATGTCATATCAGTTCAGTTAACTTTGGGATAAGTTTCAGTTAGCATGTGGTGGGGTCTTCTGGCCTGGAAGGTACTAGGAGCCAGGGAAGATTAGTGCAAGAATGGAGAGAGGCTACAACTACCTCCTATCTAGGGCACTATAGGGAAGAAATCCCAGTATGCCAGATGCACAATCTGTCCAGAGTCTAGCCTTCCACCCAGCAAAAATGACTGGTGGTTTTAAGCCAGTTACTTCTCTATCTAGCACTTGCTATCAGCCTAGACTTGGACACATATTAGAAACAAGGAGATATAATTTGAAAGTAGCTCATAAAAATAGCTGCATGTGATAAGAAAGATATTCTATAAATAAAGATATTACAGTGAAGGTCTACTGAAGCTAGAATGCTTGGGTCCACATACAGACGGTTAGAAGGTGAAATTTACTCCCTAAGATTCTACAATTGACACACTGGCCCAAGTATCCTGTCCGATAGAGAAAAGAAAAACAGGGGTCAACTACAAGATTTCCCATCATTCATGAACTCTAAGTAAACAGGTATCTGCACAGCGCAGTTGGGGATCGTATCAGGTTTTTCCAGCTTCCATGATACTGCCATTTGAAACCATAGGTACTCTGTCCACCCAATTCTGCAGGGAAATCTCTAGCAGCCAGGGTTGCCCTCGTGCTCTCTCTGAAGCCTTTGGAGGGCAATCTGCCTGTGGTTCTCCAGTCTCTCAGATTCTTGAGCATCATTGTTGTTCCTTGGCTTGTAGAACTTTGTCTTCATGTGGTCTTCTCACTGAGTGTTGTCTAGATTTCCACTTACACTGGGACTGTTTATATTGGATAAGGGGCCCATCCTTTAGCGTGGCTTCATTTTTTTATAATTTATTTTTTATTTCTTCAAGTTACATCTCAATCACAATCCCCTCCATACTCCCTCCTCCAGTCCCACCCTTCCACCCTCTACCCCTCAACCCCCCCATCTTCTACCTTTTTTTTTTAGTTTAAGGTATATCTTTTTCCCCCCAACAGCTCCCCCTTTCAGTCCAACAAATGGTTCTTTCTCTTATAACAATAAATACAATACAAAACAACAGAAATAAATGGGCCCCAATTATGAGAGTTATATGGCTTAGCATACATTCCCAATGTCCAGTCCATATGTATTTGGCACCTGACTTTAACATTCTACTATTAACCATGTCCATGAATTTAAAATTCTATATCTAACTCAGCTTTCATACTAACTTGCCTCACAATTTTAAAAAGATCTTCTTAGATCCAGAACACCCTCTTGATTCCTAAACAACTCAAAATTTAACTATGAGACTCGAGCTATCTATTCTTCAACCACCTCAGAGACCTGAGAGGGATACATATATATGATTATATAGGAAGTGCAGGGTCCGCAGCTTCCAAAACTAATGACATACCAGTGGCTTCCTGGACAGTTTCCATTTTCTCTCCATACATTACAGCATCAATCTTCAGCCGTTTGGCCCTGTTTCTCTGACAGACATTGATTGTAGAGCAGCAATTATGAAGGACTTGCCTACCCTGTCTTGGCAGAGCTAGGCTGTCGACTTACCTGCTTCCAAGTTTTGTATTTTTTGGACAGCATTCTGTCTACAGTTGAAGCAAGGGGTTTTTCTTGCCAAGAGAAAGGCTTGGTGTGGCTTCATTTTAATGAGTTACAGCAACAACATCCCTATTTCCAGATAAAGTGACATCTTGAAGTACTCAAGGTATGAGCATTATCATGTTTTCTTGGACAAGAAGGAGTGAGGGTCAACAAACATCAAGGATTGGTTAGGATGATTCCAGGATAAGATTGTCTTGTCTGAATCCTGACTCTGATGCTTCTCTACTGTGTGACAATGAACAGGTTATCTAACCTTTCTGTTTATTTGGAAAATTATATGGTGCAGATCTATTCATAGGAGTTTAGTAAAAATTAAAATTATGATATCTTTAAAGCAATTTAAAAGTTTTTTACTGTAAGGGATGTACCCTGCTATGAAGACTCAGCCTTTCCCAAGTATGTATTGTTAGTAATCGATGAAGCTTAGTTTTCAGATTTTGCTTTCTATATGTAAAAAAAAAATGTATTTACAGAATTGCCTTATATGTTTTAAAATAAAAATTTACAAAGGATAGATACTGAAGAATAAGGAATGTAGGGATGGAAATATAGAGAAGTAGAAAAGACAGAAAGATGGAAAGGAGATTGTTTCTTGGAAAGGAGAAATGAAGAAGACATCTGAAAGCCTAGCATCAAGAATATGTGAACTGTAGCTCCCACATTGTTCACAATCAGATTCCAGACATAGGACATAAGCTCTGCTCTTTAGAAGTGCTGTGTACACCTGCTTTCTTCACTAATGAACCTGTGTTGTTCAGAACAATGTTTTATGCTTTAACCTGGCCATTTTTGCCATTAGTAATTTCCTTCAAAGCATAATTAAATCCATGCAAAGAATTAGTTATACTGTTTTTTTTTTTCCCTGAAGAATTCATTAAATGGACTATGGAGCATACATGCGGACAGTGGTCCCAGGGTACCACAGTGGGAGGCTGGCTATAGACATCACCACCCTACAGTGGAAGGCACTCTTCCAGCTGCAGTGGAATAATGGTGTTCTCTTAAGACACCACCAATCCAATCACAGATACCGTAATTCTGTAGATGAGATTAAGGTCAAAATCCTTGGAATGGAAAAATTGTCTTAGATTATCCATGTGGGCACAACTTAATCTCATAAGCCTCTAAATGAGGAGAGTTTTTCCACATGAAATCAGAGGAAGAGTGATGTTGTAAGGCTCACACACACTACTTTGCTGGCTTTGAAAAGGGGAGAGGAGCACTAGTCTAAGAACTGAAAATGATACTTTGAAACTGGGGCAGGGCTCTTAACACCTTGACTTTATCTCTACAAAACCCAGAGTTTACATGAGGACTTCAGCCATTCTGTGTGGTCATTCATTACTGTAACAACAGGGGAGGCCACAAGCATATGCTTCTTGTGCAACACAGTAGAACAGAATTCATACTCTTGCATGTCCATTGTAGCGAGGCAGCTGCATTTAATAAGATCAGTTTGGGCTTGGTCTAAACTAATCAATAATGAGATCCTTCAATTGATACTAAGTTCACAATTTCCCTCCAGTTATTTATCCTGCTTCATCAGGAATGGGACCAGGGAGGGGAATGAGCCACTAGTAATATGAATACAATATTTTAAAGAAAAATGGCTGTTCTTGGGGTAGATGTACTATGCTCTTTTTGTATTACTTTGTAATTTTATTTACATATGGAAAGATGTAAGAACAATCATCTGAAAGATTAGATATCGTATTTTTATGTTTTAGTGTATTTCTGCTTCTTTTCATATTACTATTTTCTTTCAATGAACATATAGAGTTTTGAAAATAAGCTATAAGTTGAGGGAGAAAGGAGAGATTAACTAGCCCCAGATGGCTGAGCAGGCTGTGGAATCAACTTCTCTGACCTCTGAAACAACTAGAGCTACATTCCGGGCTGTCACCAGTTTTTCCAGCCTGTCCTGTGTGCTGCTGACAATTGCCTTTGATTCAATTCAGCCAGCCAAGCCATATTCATTCTTCTGTGGGACCTGCTCATTTGAAAGTGTGCTGATCCTACAGAAAAGGCCCTGTTCTGCGGTTGCCTCCTGGGGATGCCTCCATTCTGCAGCTACTGAAGGAATCTGCACAGAGCTCTTAATTGCCCACCTCCTTAAATCAACCACGCTGTAAGGCAGCACACACAACACATATTAGTGGGTCATGGCACCCATCCCAGGGAGCTGAATGTGGTAGAACTGCAAACTCCACCTACAAGGAATCCCTCTTGGTGTCTGTTCACTCCTAGCTTAGTGCTCTTTCTCCTTCCCAGCTTCCTCACATAGCATCTTTTAGGAATTATAATGATCCACCCGAAGAGGAAGGTTAGCCTATTGGAGAAAATGAGGGGTTCAGAGGCAGACAGCCTGCAGGAGGATCCCATTCCCCAATCTGTAGTTAGAGACCTTGAACATGTCCCCATAAGCCCTTGCATCTGTACAAAGGAAGGGTGGTGTTCACCTCCACACTTACTGTCGGCAATGCCTTCTATGGGTTATCGATTTGAGAAAATTCCTAGGAAATGTCGCCTACTAATAGATTTTCCTGTCAAGGTGACTTTTTTCCCTTAGGAAAAACAATTTCTTTAGCATTTTACCCATCCCTGTTCCAGAAAGACATTGAAATCGATTATAGAATTACATAAGGATTTTTAAAGGTTTTTAATGAGGAAATTGGGATAAAGGAAATACTGGGTTGGGAAAACAGCCTCAGCTACTGGTTCATGATCAAAATGTTAGTTCTCCAAAGTTGAGGGAATGGTTGCTATTTTTATGATTTTGTGTACTCACTACAAATTCAGTTCTGAATACATCAGTGAACAAAGAAAGAGGGAAAGTTAAGGGAATCCTAGAGTTATCACTGATAAAACAGTGAACAAGCTGAGTGGGGGAGCCATGGATTTCTTTTTAACTGGTAGTGGGGCCAGAGAGTAATGCTCTTTATGTGCTACCATGATAAGAACTCCAATTGGAGCAAAGTGTTCCTTAACAACCTTGCCAGAAGTAAAGTAACCATCACTTTCACTTGTGACATTTTTGGTGATGCCAAAAAGATCTAGATAACAGCAAGTTTTGGAGAGTTGTTATCCTGGTATCTAGAAAGTCAGCTATCAGTGTGTGACACAGTTGAGAATGTCACCACCCTATAATCTTTCTTTTTGGACCTAAGTCCTGTGTTTGGAATAAAACAGATTATTATAGTCAGTACCATCTCAACTATTTGTTGGTTTTGTGACATGACCAAGTCACTGGGCTTTTTTGAGCTTCTATACCCTCATCTTCAAATAGGAGGCTTGGATATTGTAAGGTACCTAGTATGGCGTAAAATGGAGCTTTTCTCAGTAAGGCACAAAGTATGCAAGAATTGTTCAATGACCAATAGATAGTTCCTCCACAGTTCTTGGCCCTGTCATTAACTATGAGGCACTATGTGAACTACATGCACTAGACCTGTAGAAGAAGATCATCCCAGACAAAATCTCAACATGGATAGGGGAGGTACTTATAGAGTCCCACCTCTACATGAGGCAATATTGTCAATTGATGGCTTCTGGGGAGGGAGAGTCAGTGTTCAGTCCCTGAGAGGCTGTCTATACTCCAGTAGGTAGTCCTCTACTCATGTACAGGCAACAGCTTTAAGTATATAACAAGTCTTTGGTTAGAATGACATAGTTTGATAATGTTATTTGTTGCCAATATTATTTCCTCTGACTATTCACAAATTATTTATTCATATTGTAAACATTTGCACAGTTCCTAAAATTTAAAGAGAAAAGCTTGCGTGGAGTTGAGAGGGAGAAGTAACAGTAGGGGAGGCAATAGGTATGGTTTAGTCAAAGCACATTATAAACACATAGGAAGTAACTAAACAACAAAGAAAACAAAACAATAGCAACAACAAAAACCATGTGACAAAAGTGAGCAAGAAACCATTCCTGCTCTCAGAGCTATTTTTATTTTATTTTTTGGTCAACTCAACACAATCTAAAGTCATGTTGGAAGCAGAACCCTCAACTGAGAAAATGTCCCTTCCAGATTGGCTTGTGGGAAAGCCTTTTGTGCATTTTTTGGATTGGTGATTGATGGGCGAGGGCTGGTGCCAACTGGTAGTCCTTGTTGCTCTAAATCAGGCTGAGAAATCCATGGGGGGTAAGTCAGTAGGCAGCCCTCCTACTACCACTTTTCCCTCTCAGCTTCATTCCCTCCATTCCCTTTTCTCCTGTTCCTGCCTTCAGGTTCCTACTCTGGACTCTTCAGACTTATAAGTTATAAGGTGGGCATCCTGTTTTATCACAGTAATATAAACCCTAAGACACGCACTGAAGAAACCATGAAAGTCAAAATGCTGCAAGTTTGGGAAACAGCAAAAGCAAATCTTGTGGCACTTTATTCTTACAGTTCGTGTTATCCCCTGAACCCCATTCACTATTCTCCTTCCTCATCAGCCCCTTGCATGCTTCTCCTTTCCATCATGCCCCATGCATGCCTGTCCTTCCCCAGCTGCATAACAGATATAATAATAGCAACTGAATTCTAGGCTTGTCACAAGAGTGAATCAGATCACTACTTTTCAGGGTTTAGATGCTGCTGCACATAAGGACAGGCTCCTCCTAAGAAGAGGACCCAGCTTTAGGGATTGCAAAATGAAGCAGATTTCTGACAAGTAAGCCATGACAGAATTGTGATGGCTCCATACCAGAGGATAACATACAGTTGAAAATAATAAGATGTCAAAAATATATGTTGTCAGCAGAATGTATGAAGAAATTTTCTAGTTTCGAGGCATCATGTTATTGCACAAATTGAAGTGATATTTTGCTGATTTTTAGGTGGTTCGGTGTGTAGGTTAGAGGGAAATCTTAGAATTTTGTATCTCAGTATGTTGCAGGGTTCAGGATGACTTATTTTGACTCAAGACGCTAAGTAGGTCACTGGCATTTTGTTCATAAGTGTGGAAGACCCATTCCAGCCATTGAAGTGGTCCCTCAGACTGTCCTCATGCTCAGCATGGAGAGAGCACCTCTCAAAGTCAGCATTTCTCAGTGAAAACTGCTGAATACACTCTTCTGCAATGTCAGCAAGTCTTTATTGAATACTGGTTATGGACCAGATACTGACGCAAACCTGAAAACTGCAGACATAAATAAAATGAAAGTTTGTCTTTGAGGGCCATGGCTTCCAAGCTCTGTGGCTTGGAGGCAGATCCTTTGAGCTCACTCTACCACCATACTTCTCTATTTTTTTTGACTCATTGATATTCAAATGGTTACAGGTGGTTCATTTTATTTTGGTCCTACAATGACATCCCCTATGAAATGGAAATTTCATGGGTGAAGGTATTTTATGAACTTCCGTTGCCACCCTAGTTGGAAGTATCTTCCCATATTTGTTATGTGAACTTGCATGCCAGCCACAAGATGAAGTAACGTTATTTTGCACAGGTGTTTAACATCAGAGCCCCTCAGAGGCTCTTGAGTGGGAAGCTATTGAAAGCAATGTCTGGCTCTAAATTTTCCCAAGACCTCTGAGGGGGATTTGAACCCAGCATTGAGAAAAGCTTGTTTACCCAACTGTCTGCCTTCTCCTTCCAGTCTCTGAGGATACCAGAGAGGATTCCAGTCTCTGGCATCCTCATTTTCAAAAGACCAACTCAGGAATTGGGCATGAAACTTAAACCCTTTCTTTTTTGTTCTAATCCAGACAGCATATCCTGCTGACTGTGCCTGTGTATATCTCTCACCATCTTTCTGTTTGTTCTCACCTATGTGGTACAAGCTTCTGTTATCTGTCATCAGGTTGTATTTAGGCTGTAGTCTAAATACCTAGTAAAAACAAGACAGGAAGGATTTTTTTTCTCAAGGTTTCAGAGAAATTTTGTTCACCAAGCTGGAAGAGACATGGCTACTTTATGGCAGTAGGAACCTGTGATAGGAGCTCTTTTTATTGTGGTGCGAGAGGAAGCAGAGAAAACAGGACAGAAGTAGAGGCAGATAGAGCCATCAAAACTCTACACTCAGTGTTGCCTTATCCAAATTAGTAACTACCTCCTGAAAGCTTCTTCACCTTCAAGTAGTGCCACAAGCCACTGAAAACGTAAGCCTTTGGGAAACAGTGTCAATTCAAATTCTAATAAAGAATAGGATAGTTTCCAACTGCTCTTTTGCTTTCTCTCTAGTCTTTTTGCTTAGAATTTATTCTCTTACAATTACACACACACACACACACACACACAGAGAGAGAGAGAGAGAGAGAGAGAGAGAGAGAGAGAGAGAGAGAGAGAATGCATGTGCTATTATCCTCTCATCCCTTTCCTCCTCCCACCAAACCCTTCTTAATTTAAAGTCCCCCTCCTACTTTCTTGACTTTTGGTGTGACCCCTTATGTGTAATTAGGATTGCTTGTATGAGTGTAAGTGGGTGATTATTTGCTTGAGCTGGGGCAATATATCAGAAGCTACTGGGGAACATGATTCCCCTCTCAACCCATTCCACAGCCTGTATTTTATAAGTACAGTAAACTCCTATGTCCTCTTGCTTGAGCCCTCCTTGGCACTGATAATCTTCTATATAATGTACAAAGAGTTTTATCTTTAAATTAAAACCCTCTGTAATACAACCTTGCTGCCTTCCACCCATTCAGACTTTATTGCTGGCAAGAGTGTTCTAGTTTAGCATCCTTTGGCCTTGCCTTTAGTTCTTAATCAAGTCCCAAGGTCCAAAACTGCCAAGGGTTTAGTTTATTTGAAATGTATTTCTCCACTTGTCTGCCCAAGTATTTTTTTCTCAATCATAAAGGACCAGGACCAGTCTCTCTGAGTTCCCCTGTTTATCCCACAATGGACTGCATGATCCCGTTTGCCTGTGAACAGGGGATGATAATAGGGATCTACTTCACAAAGTACGAAAGAGAACTGCTGGAAAGTTAATAATATTCAGGGCAGTGGCATCTCTTAGTGTTCCCTGCATACTCAGAGTACAGAACTGCCTCCAGGAACAGCAGAATGTGGGAGATGCTTAAGGATGTGTATCTTCGTGTCCTACCCAAGACCTACTAAACCAGGTATTGGGGAGATGGATCCCAAGAAGCTGTTTTGCAAGCCCTCTGGCTGATTCTGATTTCACTTAAGGATTGAAGGATACTGCGCTATGTACCTTTCACCTTTCCCATGGATTCTCTCATCAATGTTGGCGTCACTATATCTCCATCTCTACACATGCTGCCAGTGTCTCATGGTGCAGGTGTTTGCTGGGGTAACGCTTACTACTTTCTCCACAGTGTAAAACTGATTCCTGTCCAGTAGTTACAAAGGTGTCTGTAGAGAACTACATCCATAAGCAATGTGGAAGACCCCTTTCTTGCTCAACCACATTCCCTTCAACACTTGATAATGACAGAATTTTTAAATCTGTGAATCTGATAAATATGGCATAGTGCACTTTGTATGTATTTTCTGGATTACAATAGTAAGCATTTTTGGAAATGTTTATTGATCATTAAATCTCCTCATCTTAGAACTTTATGCTCATAAGTGCTATACATTTTCTCTTTTAGATATTTTTTATATCTACTAACACATCAGATTCATATTCAGAAACTTGTGATATGAGGTTTAAAGGAGAATAGAATTGTTTAGATACTGAACAATACAAACACAACTTAAGTGTTGTACGTTGTCATCGTAATAATGCTTGCTTTATAGATTTATAACTCAGTAATTTATAGATTAGAAATTAGTCACATTTATTAGGATTCACATCATACTAAATGTGTTATTTGCATCTGTGAATACAACCACATCATATCTTTTAATATATTAACATAACAAATTGTGATAACTTCAATAATATTGAATCAGTCTTAAGCTGCAGGAACATTTAATTTGGTCATGATTATATTTTTATAAAATGCCATATGTACTTTGTCAATATTCAGTTAGAATTGTGCAAAACCAAGAGGTATTGGCATTTCTGTGATAAAATTATAATTATTTATTTATCTTAATTTTATGTTTATATAGAATGAAATGTTTGAGGTTTTCATAAGTGTTGTGTGTGTGTATTTGGAAATATTTGAATATGTCTTCCATGTAAATGTTTGTTCATATATTCACATGTATATACTTATATATATATATGCATGTATCTTCACACATTGATAAAATATTTACTTATTTTTTCTAAATTTAAAGTTTTTATTAGGATATTTACCTAATATTCCTTAGCACTTGCACATTCTGTTTACGATTTTAGTCAGTTTCACACTGCTACATTATTTTGAAATTCTAACTTTTCAGCACAAATATTTTAAATTGTGCTGTCTCTCTTTGGCTAATCTTATAAGAAACTTATCTTAATTGCTGCCAGGGATTTTTCAGACAGCCAGAATTTGTTTGGGTAGGTTTTTATAGGTTTTATGTTGTACTTTTTTTTTAATGAAATAGTTTTCATTTCCTTCAATCAACTTTTTAGTTACATCATCACTTCCAGATTTGAAAGTGTAGCTCATTAATTATACACATATATACATATTAATAGAACCTTTCAAGGCTTTTTCTTTCCTCCTGAGAATTATTTTAGACATATTCTGTGTGAACAGTTTGTCTCTAAATTCTAAGTATGTTCCTTTCATCATCTTATTTAATTCACATATTAAAGTGTGTGTGTGTGTGTGTGTGTGTGTGTGTGTGTGTGTGTGTGGTGTGATGTCAATAACAGTGCGTGGCTATCACTCAGTGGTCAGAAAGCAGACTTCCTGCATTTGAATTCTGTATCTTCTGCGCCTCTGTCACATTGCCTCGGGCAGACTACCTCGGTTCCTCAGCTTAGGCATCAGTGTTATTATCCACAGAATAGAGTAGATTTTGAGCCTCACTAAGTGGATATACTACTGTTCTAGTTTGATCTGTTGCTCTAATAAACACCATGACCAAAAGCAACTGAGAGGAGGAAAAGGTTTATTTCATCTTATAATTTAAAGTCACAGTCTGTCATTGAAGATAGCCAGGATATGGACTTGGGCAGAAGCTGTGGAGAGGTGCTGCCTATACACATGCCCTCTCACTCAGGCTCAGATAGTTTTTTTTTTTTTTTTTTTAATACATGAGACCTAACTGTGTAGGGATTGTGCCGTCCACAATACCCTGGACTCTCCCATGTCAACCATCAGTCAAGACAGTCTCCCACAAAAATGGCCACAGACCAATCTGGTAAAGGCAGCTGTTGAATTGAGCTTTCCTCTTCTCAGTTTCTCTAAGTTGTATCAAGATGACAATAAAAACTAATCAGAACAATCACCAAAGTCTGAGAACAATATATGGCACCTTTATGACACATTATATGACTCATGTAATTGTTGGCCATCACATATTGTTACACTTAATGAATATTTTCTCTCAGCTTCAACTGAGAACTTTTGGTGTTGTTAATACATGAAAGAAGCTTATGAGTGGACTGGCGGTATTAATTCCCTTTTGCAGATGAGGAAAAAAAGAGAGTGAGAGTTCAAATAGTTCTCCCATGGCTTTCTGGCGACTGGTGACAGAACCAGGATTTGAACTCAGAAAAATAAATTCTACACTTCATGCTGATACCTGTTATTCCAAGTTTTACAGATGACACAGAGTAAAGTAAATGTGTTCAACCTATATATCTATTATCCAGAGTACATACATTGAACAAATAATATGAACTGCTAGCAAAAATCCAACAAAAGACTTTAGACAATTATTGAATTATATGTATACCATTTTAAACATTTCATATAAATTAAAATATTAGAAAAATTAAAAATTGGCTGGCCCTGGGGGCATGACCCCAGGAGAGCTGACCCTGCCCCTTGCTTAGTCAGCATGGGAGAGCTGGCCCTGAGGGCATGAGAGTAAGTGTGACCTGGCCCCACCCCTCACAAGCTGCAGAACTTGAGAGAGCTGGCCCTGCACCTCAACTGAGCAGCACAATAGATTTGGTTCTGTTCCTATAAACATGGGGGAACTGGCACCATGGGTGTGAGAGCAGGAAAACTGGCCTTGCCTCTTGCTGGCCGCGGCACTCAGCTGAGCTGGCCCATTCCTTGCCTGGGCAACACTGGAGAGCTGGCCCTGATTTAAAGGGCGTGCGAGAGCTGGCAGGCTGACCAAGTCAGCTACCACCCAGGCCCAGACACAGTGCTTTGAGTTATCTAACCCACTGCTGGAATGTATTAAGGGTCAGTAGTGCAGATTCAAAGTTTCAGGATCTCCATGACACAGGGCAGTAACAGTGCATCTGAGAGGATTTCTAATGAGGATCCAGTGTTGATAGTGTAGCAAAAGTCAGAGGCTTTGGACCAAACTAATTACTCACTGCAATGACCATTTGTAAGTAAAGCTGTTTGGGCAAAAGTGTATTCTGTGAGATATACTGTGACACACCACAGCTTCCACACTGTGCAATTTGTTTGTTTTCTTTTGGGAGAGGTTGCAAGGGTGAACGTTGAATATGGAGGGATGGAGAGCTGAATGGGATTGAGTTGCATGATGTGAAATTTATAAAGAACCAACAAAAAGTTAAAAATTGATACCAGGAGCCACAGCTTATTGGGCATTTGAGGAATGCCATGAATTTTTACAGGATATCAACTTCTGTAAGATTTAGTTTCCTCATCTGTAAATTGTAAATAGATTAAAATTTTCATTGAGGAATGAATTTTGTACATTATTCTTATTTCATGTGAGTGCTGCCTACATGTATGTATGTGCATTCATGGGTGTGTCTACAGTGGTCAAAAGAAGCTGTGGGATGCAACTGTAATTACAGATTCTTGTAAATCATCACATAGGTGCTGGGAACTGCAACTGGGTCTGCTGCAAAATCATGTCCTCTCAATCAACAAGACATCTCTATCATACAATTATGATTTTTTTTAAAGTACAACACAATAATGTAATTTTATACTATAAAATAATACGAGGAAAGCAGGGGGCTGATATCAAACTCAGAAATTGTAATTCCAAATTTCCTTTTACTGTGTTATATAGTAGCACCACTTAGCAGTTTTAGGAAGTAGAAAATTTTTAAAAATGAAGTGATTTTCCTTAGTTCATATATAGTGTAATACTTAGATTAGAATTAGATTGAATTAGATTGAACATTGGGAATGCCAAAGTTTTTTAAATGTTACTTAGAGACTCTTCGGGCGGTGGTGGCGCACGTCTTTAATCCCAGCACTCAGGAGGCAGAGGCAGGTGGATCTCTGTGAGTTCAAGGCCAGCCTGGTCTACAAAGCGAGTCCAGGACAGCCAGAGCTACACAGAGAAACCCTGTCTCGAAAAAACCAAAAAAAAAAAAAAAAAAAACTTAGAGACTCTCAAGAATGGAGCAAAAGGGTTGACCTGGGAGATATTCTAGATAATTGTTGGAGGACAAGGCACCATAATTCATATAATGGAAGACTGGCCAAGATCCTTACAATCTGAGCTTTACACTACTAAATGCAGTAAGTGGTGCTCTGATGCCTCAAAATCCTGAGCCCATCAACAATGGGACTGCAAGGTGGTCCACAATGGGACTGCAAGGTGGTCAACAATGGGACTGCAAGGTGGTCAACAATGGGACTGCAAGGTGGTCAACAATGGGACTGCAAGGTGATATCTGTGGGTAGCTGTTGTTGTGAGGATGGTTCTTCACTTCATTATAAGATTAGTAGTAACTGCCCTTATTTAATAACAAAACAGAACAAAACAAAAAACACCTAGGGTTAGACATGGTCACATATGCCTTTAATCTATCACTCAGAAGGCAGAAGCAGGCAGATCTTTGTGAATTCAAGGCCAGCTTGGTATACACAGAGAGTTCCAAAACAGCAGAGACTACATAATTACATAATTTGTCATAAAAAACAAAACAAAACAACAAAGAAACAAACAAAAGTCAATGAGAGACATCAGACTGCCCACTTGCTCCCCAGTGTGTGAAGAAGGTGCAAGGAAAGGGGGGGGGCACCTCTGAACTAGATTTTAAGTATGCTCAAGTTCTGCCATTAAATTTCTGATTCTCAGAACTATGAAAAATAAATGTTTGTAATTATTATTTTTTAATGTTTATTTATTACTTCAAGTTACATCTCCATCACAGTGCCCTCTTTCTACCCCTCCCAGTTCCACCCTTCAATCCTCTCCTCCCTCTCCCACCCATCCCATTCCTCCAGAGTTGGGTGTCCCGACATATCAGCCCCCATCAGTTCAGCAGTCATATGAGGGCTACGAGCTTCTTCTTGCACTGGGGGCCTACATGACAGCACCCCTAGGGCAAATTGTCCCACTAACAGGTAACAAAGTCTATGTTCCTGTTCTTTTTGGTGTGTTGGTTATAGGATAGTTATCCTGTACTATATGGCTAAAATCCAGTTATAAGTGAATAGATGCCATGTGCATCCTTCTGAGTCTGGGTTAGCTCACTCAGGATGAGCTTTTCTAGTTCCATCCATTTGGCTGCTAATTGCCTGATTTCATTGATTCTGATGGCTGAGTAGTATTCCATTGTGTAGATGTACCACAATTTTTTTATCCATTCGTCAGTTGAGGGACATCTGGATTGTTTCCAGTTTCTAGCTATTACAAATAAGGCTGCTATGAACATAGAGGAGGGTATGTCCTTGTGCTTTGGTGAGGAATCATTTGGGTGGATACCCAGAAGTGGTATGGCTGGGTCTTGAGGTAGAGCTATTCCAAGTTTTCTAAGATATTGCCAGATTGATTTCCAAAGTGGTTGTACAAGGTTGCACTCCCACCAGCAATGGAGGAGTGTTCTCCTTCACAAACTCTCTAGGATGTGCTGTCATTTGAGTTTTTGATCTTAGCCATTCTGACAGGTATGAGACGGAGTCTCAGAGTCATCTTAAGTTGCATTTCTCTGGTGATTAAGGATGTTGAGCATTTCTTCAAGTGTCTCATGGCCATTAGAGATTCCTCCTTTGTGAATTCTCTGTTTAGCTCTGTTCCCCATTTTTTGGTTGGATTATTTGGTTTCTTGGTGTTTAATTTCTTGAGTTCTTTATAAATTTTGGATATTAGCCCTCTGTAGGAAGTGGGGTTGGTAAAGATCTTTTCCCAATCTGTAGTTTGTCATTTTGTTCGAATGACAGTGTCCTTTTCCTTACAGAAGCTTTAAAGTTTCATGAGGCCCCAGTTATTGATTGCTGGTCTTAGAGCCTGAGCTATTGGTGTTCTGTTCAGGAAATTGTCACCTGTGCCAATGAGTTTGAGGTTTTTCCCCACTTTCTCTTCTATTAGACTCAGGTAAAGTTCTTTGGCTACAGAATACCAGCTTTCAGCCATGTTTTGTTTCTTGTCATTTACCCAGGGCACATTGTAGACCATGCTTCTCTGAGCTGTTAAACCAGCTCAGCTCCATGTTTCATCTGGCATGCAACATCTTAGCAACATGAACTCACTTTTACCCACACTTAATTTGGCACCTGGATGCATATTGGTTGACACATCTGTGAAAGTTTTGTATTATGCCAAGTGAGAGTTGCTGTCCAAGAACTTCCCACTAATTCAGGAAGGCCATCTGTGAGCTGCCTAGACTAGCACCCCAATTCTCACCTACCTAATGCAGTAAAGACAGAATCTTTCTTCCACCTCCATAGGAACACAATTTAGCATTCAGTGTCCCACAGTTACTCTTTCAAGTTCCACTTATTCTTTCAGTCTGTGGAGGCATTTATGTGCTGAAATAATGAGACTTGAAAATGTCAAAGCCACACTCTCCACTTTCCTCCTGGGCCATTAGCTCATACAGCTGTTTTAGGTGCCCTATTTCTTAACCCAGTTTATAACCATGTGTTAGTGCAAAGTTACATTTAGTCTTCCTGGCAGACTTCATTTAAAATAAATAGAAGAGATGCTAAATAATATATATTACTCATCATCACTATAACTAATAGAGACTATTTACTAAATTTTTATTACTTAGTGTGATACTAAGTTGTGTTTTTCAAAGCATAATGCCTCATAATTATCTCTGTTTTTACTAAGGAGGAGGTTGAGATACAGAATGGTTTTGATTGACTCCAGGGCATACACCTAATTTGATAGGAAGCAAAGACTACTGTCTGAAGTTCAATCCTGTGCTCCCATGTCTCAGAGACAGGAAAAAGGAAGAAAGGATACATTCATAAGTGATTAATAGAATTTCCTCAACTCACTTTTAATTGAATTGTCTTTAGGATGGATTTTTTTCTCTAGATTTTACTGAAGAAATGGTCTTGGTAAACAATTTGTTTTGTTGTTCTATTATTCCCTAAATTCCACCTGTTGACCACAAAAATAGTGCATTCATCTACAGACCTATTACTTTTTTGTGTATTCAAATTTCATAGCCATGTTCCCAAGACAGTCTTTGGCGAGTCCCATCTTTTTGGAGATAGTGAAAACTTAGATGATCAAATACAAAATGAATGTAGTAGCTGCTGCTAAACAACTTACTCAATGGCTCACTGAAAACCACAAGGAAGAATGCCGTAAACATGTTCTACAGTGAAAAAAGACCATCTTAACAGTGAATGTGGCAACTGGGCATCTGAGAGAAAGGGAAGGCCAAGTTGTTGCTTATTTTTTCCCCTTGAATTTGGGCATTTTCATAATGTCCTGAATATATTTCTATCTTCAACATCTTCTAGGCTCTTGACTCTTAAGGCTTCTGGGCTTCCCTCCTTCCCACACCTCTTGCACTATCTGAATTTCTCTAAGCTGCCAGTAGTGCCTGACATATGACCTTTTGGTCAAGGTTACATAAACTGGTTTGGGACACCAGATCCTGAGTTATTTATATCATGACTGGTACCCTAATCATTTATGAGTACCAAGGAAGCCAGAAGAAATCAAGGTCAATAGGCCAAGAGAATATTCAACATTTTTGAAGATCAAAAAGCCATTCTTTGTGTGTTATAAAACATTTCATCTCATCTTGTTACTATAATTTGTTTAGGAAAAGTCAGAAGTTAGGTGGGAGCTCAGATGTTCTGTCTTTGTTCCCCCCCCTTATTTAAATGAAGCTTAGCACTTTATGGCTACTCTCAGAAAAAGAACATGAAGGATAGATGAGAAGACTCAATATTCATATAATATTTAACTGAGACTGTTGGACTCTGTAGCCTAAAACAAAACTTATGTCAGCCCTGTGAAATCCCAGACATATCCTCTAATATAAGCTAGATTCAGGACTCAAAATGTTAGAGAATTCAATGAAGGTCAAACAAAGTATCAAAGTCAGAATTGCACACAAATTTTGGTTTCAAAAGAATCGATATTTTTATTCTACAATTACATGCTTTCTCCAAACTGCAGCTTAAAATTGGCCTTTCATTTCTGTGTGCAATTGAGTAAAAAAGATCTACCATAACCAAAAATAAACAGCAAAAATAAACTCCATGTGAGTTATTTGACTCACATTACAGGATGAATCACCCCAGAAGAAAAAGGCAAAGCAGAAAGAAACTGGCCTGAACCTTCTTTGATTTGCACCTGAACAAGAGGGCCCTGGTGGAAGTCCCCTTTGGAGCCCAGACTTTTGCAAGTTGTCCCATCACAGGGAGGGCACCTGTCTCTGAAGTGTTTCTTTCTGTTTTGTTTTTAAGCTCCTGTTACATGCTTCAGTTATTTGAAGTTTGCTGATGGCTTTGGGACCAAAATAGGCTGTTCAGAAAGACACAGTGAGAGTGGCAGCTAACTGGGACTAGAGCAGACACTGAGATTTGATGTGCCATGGGGTCTGGGGGTCACCTTCAGCTCTTTTGCTCTTGAGCAGTTTGAAGTATGGGTGCTTTTCTTTTTTCTGAGCCTCATATAAAGTCCTTTCATTAAAAATAAAACACACAGTAAATATAATTTGTTAATTTGAGTTTGACATATGTAAAATATGTGACCTGATACAAGTTATTCAGAATCTCTGTGCCTTAATACCTTACTTGTGTGTTAGCATGATAGTAAGCCGAAGGCTGTTTTAGGCATTAAGGAGCCAGCACCCTGCACAGCAAATGGTCCCTTGTAGCTTATATTATCCTATGGATGCACCTCAGTGCTACATACAAATACTACAAAACAGTTCATATTGATGATTTTTGTAAAAAGAATACAGAAATGGGCAGGGTCACCCTCCATTTACTTGTTTGGGTAGGTTTGTCATATGATGGCAATCACATATTTATCAACTAAAGCTAATGAAAACAAAACTTTCATTCATAATTGGGTCATACTATTTGAAGCAAAGAAAAGTCAAAACTCTGCTCATCTTTGGTCTAGATGTGAGGTTCCGTAGATATAATAATGATAGTGCTAATCACCTTCTCATTAATGATTATAATAATAGGTAATAAAAACAGAAAAGAAAATAAACACTATTGTCAACTAATTTTACAAATAGTCTTGAGGGGTGGGTATTTTGGATATGTTTTAGTTCTTTTCATGTAGTTTTCAGTCTTTGGCAGGAGAGGCAAACTAGCAAAAACAGCTGTGAATAACACCTCTTCAACTTCGTAAGAAGCCTGGTGTCGCCTGCACTCATGAAGTAATGACAGTGGTAACCATGACACTATCAACGGCATTGAAACTAGCTGCCGCTGCCGTCAGTGGTATGCTCAGGGTGCTAAGCTTGCTGCCTTACATAACTTGTAGCATTTCAATTTCAGGGGTTAGCAACACATACTGTTCTCCATGGTGATCTGGGGAAGAGAGCACGGCTGTAGACACTCTCATTGTAGGACAGCAACAGCTGCATCATCTACCTGTCACCTTTTTGGTATTGTGCTTTGAAAATGAAATGTAGTCCTGAGGCTTATGGGGTTTGAACATGTGGACTCCACCTGGTTTGAAAGGTTGTAGGGCCCTGAGGAAGTAGCCCGTCACTGGAGGAAATTGTTCACTGGGGTCAGGACATGGAGATTTTTATCTCAGCCTCACTTTCTGTCCACTTTCTGATCCTGACTGTAGATGAGTGACCAGCTGCCTTCTGCTCCTGCAGCTTCACTTTTCCCACCATGATGGGCTGAGAACTCTAAACCAAAATGTGTCTTTCTTCCCTTGAGTGGTTTCTTGTCGGGTGTTTGGTTTCAGCATCAAGAAAGGTCCACTAATACACTGGGGCAGGTTTCTATGGCTAAATGGTCCCTATGGCCAGCAGGCATGGGGACACAAAAGCATGATTCCTTGAACCCTAAAGTGGGAAGACCCAGCCCAGTGCAGATGGCACCATTCCCTTCCTATTACTGTTGAGAGAAGGCTTAGTTTCTTATGAAGATATGGGTCAGTTACCCAAATGAGTGGCAGAGCCCCTTACCTTATTGTCAATGTGAGTGAAGATTCCAAAGTGCCTAAGGGACTCTCCTAGCTGTAGATCTAATGGCATTCTACTTGTGATTACTGGCTGTGGCAGGAAGGAGTTTCTGAAAGCAGGTCATTAAGAGTTCACAGAAAAGAGGACATTTCTAGACTCACTTTTTCATTTTACACCTGTGAGTTTTACAGTTGTGGGCAGAGTTACCATGTATGCTTGAGTCCTAATTCCAGGCATCTACAGCACCAAGGAGGAATGTACCCCAGCATGTGAGGCATCACCTTCCAGTGGTGTTATCCTTAGTCTTTATAGATCTCCCCTACATTCAATAGGGTGCCTTATGTTTATATGATGATGTAGTAGGAATAATAGATCCCTTTTATGTACATGTAAGTGTCACTCTCTTTGTTGGCAAATATCTTTGTGGATGAGTCAATTGAATGAAGAAACCTGTGATTATTACTGAGGTGTATCTACATCTTTGAAAATAGCCTGATGGAAATATGGGAATTGGGAAAGGAAAGCAGGTATCACTATAAGATCTACTCTAAACACATCACTTCCCTGTGAACTTTCAGATCCAACATAACCAAACTACAAAAGAACCAGGCTGCTAGAAGGTGGAACCTCACACCTCTGCCATGGAGAATTTGTATGTACTACAAGAGAACCAGATTAATATTTGGAAAGAATCCTGTTTACTGCCATCATGACTTCATAAACTCTGAGTTTGCTCTCCACGCCCTGGGCAAAAAAGGACATCAAGGCTCATTGTGATTCACCGTGGAAGTCATCAGGTGTGATGATTACCTTGGTAAAACTTGACACAACATAGAATCATTTGGGAAAGGAGTCTCTGAGGTATTGTCTAGATCAGGCTGGACTGAGGGCATGTCTGTGGGGGATTATATTGATTATGTGAATTGATCTGGGAAGACCCAGCCCAGTGCAGATGGCACCATTCCCTTAGCTGGTGGAGTGGAAGAAAGGGTCCTGAACTTTGTAAGGGTGCAGAAATTGAGCAAGAAAGCAGTATGCATGCATTTTTCCATCTCTGATCTTGACTATGGATATAATCTGACTTAGCAGTTTCAAGTTCCTGCTTTAACCTCTCCAAAAGAATGGACAGTAACCTAGAATCATAAGCCAAGCAAACTTCCCTCAGTGGCTTTTTGTGAAGATATTTTATCACAGCAACAGAAATGAGCCAGGGTAGGAGGCTTACCTGTCACGATGCTCCTTCCAGGATGGGTGTTCTCTGGTGAAGATCTGCATGAGACAGCAAAATCTATGGGTTATGCTTCCTTTTCAGTGTGCCTATCTGTACAGCTTTCTAGAGCTCCTCGCCTTTGAATTTTTGCTTCTTTTCTCTCAGTCTATTTTTCTAACCTACCCAATTGTCACTGCTCAGCTGAGCTGTTTCTCTGAAGCCAGATGACAATCCTATGGTGTAGTAGAGGCAGCAGCAGGTTCAGGTAAGCCAGTTGGCTGGTGATCCCAGAGCTTTTCACTGACTTGTTTCAAAGAGGAACTGGCTGTGCAGAGCTCAAGCAAGAGCAACTGGTTTGGAGGCACCTCAGGCCATGTCATAGTCAGCCAGACCCTATGGATATGGCCTTAGTCTGCTCATGTTGCCAGGTCCCTTCATGTTGACCATTCTCCAAGGCTCATTCCCCACCATCTCTTGTTTCTCATTTAGTGAGTATCCTTCTAATACATTGTTCTACTATGTATGCTGGAGACTTTTGTTTTGTGTCAGTATCACCACCAAAAGCCTTTCTAAAAGCTACATGGTCCAATTCTATTCCGACATATATGCATCCACATAATTAGGAAGAAGAATGGATAGGTAAATAAGTTATATAAATGAGTGTGATTCATAACTACACCCAAGTTGGGATATAACAACAGAGATAATAAAATGAAGCATTAATAGTACTGATTTCTATTAGCAGATAGCTCTAAAATGCTTAACTCAAAATGTGCGAATCTTGATCTCCATGATTTTAATTACTTGGCATGCTGGTGAATGTTTAACAAGAAGGGCTTCAGGAAAGAAACAGACACTTCATTACAGTATCTTGCCAATCTCCATGGTGGAAATACTGTCATAATTGTGAATTTCAAGCCGATTGTGGGATCAGGAGCTGATGCCCAGAGTCATCTCTTGTGGACTGAATGGGTCAGCTTCAATGAAGCCACTGCTTTTGACTTTGAATAATTTTTTCAGACTCTGATTCTATATCATCCATACAAAATTTATTTAGGTTATCTTTAGGACTCATTCCTGGAGAAAAAATAATATAATTTTACTTGTGAATTCAAAGTTGTATGAAAGATAAATATATCACAGTCATTTTGATCAAAATATTTAGTGAACTGTGTGAATTCATTTTGAATAGAGTCAACTGAAACACTTCTGAATGGATACATCATCACAAGAACTGTACTATGATCAAATTTCCATTTTTAAACAGAAAAATGAAATATGTTTGCACTTCAGAAATTCTATTGCCAGCTTGCTGGAAGTTTGTAGACACAGTATTTCAACTGACAACACACACCAGTGTGGTGGGCAAGTTACCAGAAGGGAGGGCCTCAAACAGGAGACGTTACACACAGGAAAAAAGACACATGTAAGCAAACCCTGAGCTTAGCTCAGATGACTTCAGAAGGCTTGTCTCACACTCCAGCAAATGTGTAGAGCCATACAGAGATTATCTAGGGTAACCAAAATGAATTTCTTATAACTTTGGAGCACATGCTCTCATGCTATCTATCTAAACAACCTGCTGGGGCCTGCACAGTGGCATTTTCCCTGTGGTCCATTGTGAAACAACACAACTCAATTGCTGGCAGCTTCTGTGTTACCTGGGAGGGATAGAAAAGAACCTTTCATGGAACTCACAGTCATGGGAGGGAGGGTTTGGATAAAAATAAATTCTGACTAGTTTCGACCAACCTTGGTAATTTCTATCCCTGTCACTGTCCACCAGTTGAATGATTAATATAGGAATATGTTGAGGAATGGCCGAGGTGACTTTTAAAGAGTGTCTGCCAAAAGGAATGTGGCAACTGGTAGATTTTCTCCATACCTCAGTGGAAGACCTCCAATTCATGTGCATAAAACCAGTACTATTGCACTCAGTGAGTTAAAAATTATTAATTAAAATTTATAAAAGTAGGACAGGAAGTTTGGAGGGAGTTATGATGGGAGTCCTGGGAGAAGTTGAAGGGGACAATGAAAGGAGTTTGCCTTTTTTTCTAAGTCACTCTGCGTGTACACACACACACACACACACACGACTCATATACTGATACACACACACTCACGTACACACCACACATACACTCACACACATACTCACACACATGCACTCACACACAGCCTATATTTAAATAATTTTTACAACTGGCATGGCCTACCTTCTATTTTTTTTGGGGGGGGAAAACTGGATATTTATTGATTTTTATTTTATTTTTTAATAATTTATTTTTTATTTCTTCAAGTTACATCTCAATCACAATTCCCTCCCTACTCCCCCTTCCAGTCCCACCCTTCCAACCTCCTCCCCCTCAACCCCCCATCCTCTTCCCTTCTTTTTTTTTTTTTTTAGTTTAAGTTATTTATTTTTCCCCCCAACAGCTCTCCCTTTCAGTCCAAAAAAATGGTTCTTTTTCTTATAACTATAAATACAATACAAAACAACAGAAATGAATAGGCCAAAATTATAATAGTTATATGGCTTAGCATATATTCCCAATGTCCAGTCCATATGTTTTTAGCACCTGACTTTAACATTCTACTATCTAACCATCTCCATGAGTTTAAAGTTCTATATCTAACTCAGCTTTCATACTAACTTGCCTCATAATTTTAAAAATATCTTCTTAGATCCAGAACACCTTCTTGATTCCTAAACAACTCAAAATTTAACCATGAGACTCGAGCTATCTATTCTTCAACCACCTCAGAGACCTGAGAGGGATAAATATATCTGATTATATAGGAAGTGCAGGGCCTGCAGCTTCCAAAACTAAGAAATAACATACCAGTGGCTGCCTGGACAGTTCCCATTTTCTCTCCATACATTACAGCATCAATCTTCAGCCATTTGGCCCCGTTTCTCTGACAGACATTGATTGTAGAGCAGGAATTATGAAGGACTTACCTACCCTGTCTTGGCAGAGCTAGGCTGTCGACTTATATTTGGCCACATTGGTATTGATATTTGTATATTGATACAAAATTAAGGGTAACGCTTCTTAAAGGTATTGTTCGTAGTAATACTTAAAAATGAAATGTCAAGTTTTGGCCTCTTGCTACCAACCGACATAAACTGTTTAGGATAATTAAGAAACAGAAACTAATAGTCATGAAAACGTGTCATTTTGTTAGTTACTATGACAGTCTATCACAGTTATTTTCTAAGCTACTCCGAAATCAAGTTGCTAAGAGACAAGCAATATTTGCTTATCTAAATGTAAGAGATAGATAGGGCATCTTCAAAAACCTCAAGAGATCTGCAGAATATGGCATTCAAAGATGTTTGCTTAACTTAAGATTTTTTGATATCGAGACATGTCAGCTCCTGACAGCACCCCCTATTCTACTCCAAGTAGAAGATGAGCATCGAAGGATCTCCAGTGGGAGATGATTGAATTGGTGGTAAGCCTTTCTCTTGGCAAGAAAAACCACTTGCTTCAACTATAGACAGACTGCTGTCCAAAAAGGACAAAACTTGGAGGCCTACCTTCTATTTAATGAATATTAGTGGAATCTGTCTTCTGCCAAATATTAGTGGGATTCCTGGGCACCAGGGCACTGATCAAGGTTTGGGATATGATGGGGATGAGGAGATGAGAGTAGCCCTTTCACTGAGCTTATGTTTCATTGGCTAGAAAGAGGTTTGTTAATGTGCTAATAGATGCCTGAATAAGCAGAATCCAGTGCTCAGTTGCAATGTGATGCTAGGATAGAGATAATTTGGTGATGGGATGGGGCACTTCACTGATGTGACTGCAAACATTCTTCTCTGGGAGTCAGTCATGGTGCAAGTTTTCAGGAATGAGACCCGATTTGCAGGTTACTTGCAAAAGCATTTTGTGCAGAAGAGAAAAAAGGAGATATAGGGGTATGAAGTGTGAATGAATGGGGTATTCAAAGAGGTGAAACAACTTATTGGGAATGAGTACACATGAAAAGGGCTGATTTCCCATCAAAACCAACCAAAAAGAAAGTTCCAGAGGCAGCAATTTGTAGGACTTTGTGGAGGAAACTGTAGAGAGAATGGAACCATTGTTTTCTGTTTCTTTGAAACAAAGATTTCCTAAGACGGTCCCAGGTGGGTGTTCTGGGAGTTGACAGGACCTAACTGAGAGTTTTGGTTAATGAAAAACTTTAGACGTTGACAAGATGGAACTCATGAAAGGAAGAGGGAAAAGAGTTACACTGGGGAAACTTAGGCATAAAAGTATCATGAAGAAATAGTATGACAGGAGATTTTAATGATCTTTTTTTTTTTTCGAGCAAAGTTAATGAGTTTATTAAGTAGAGATAAGAGATGGCCGCCCTTCTGTTCAAGCAGGAGACATCTAAGATATGGGTACAGGCTTCTTCAGAGTTTTGCACGTATGTGTCTCTAGTGCATGAATTTTTATGTTGCATTGTTCAGAAGCTGTAATCTACAACAAGATTTAAAGATTAAGCACAGTTTAAAAGTTGAGTAAAGTTCAGACATTAAGTAAAAAAAGAGTGTAAGCTGGCTAAAGGATTAATGTTTGTAAATGAAACTAGGTGGCTGTATGAGGTGGATGTTGGGGCTAGGCATGAGAGGAGTTAATACAGTGTAACCCAGGGTCAGGACAGTCTGGCATAAGTAAGCAGATGAGGTTTGTTAATTTCTATTCTTTGGAACAGTCTCAGGTGTCCTGGGCTGACCTGGAATTCTCCTGTGGCTGATGATTCCTTTAACTTGATCCTGTTCCCTCCTTAAGTGTTGAGAGTACAGGGTTGAGCACCTTACTTGATGCAATTGGTTGTTTCTGAGATCCTTTTTCTGAAATGTCTTTAGGAAAACAAGCTCTATCTCTGTAGACAATTTTAGTTTTTTTAAAGAGCTTAGATTTTAATGATGTGTGTTTGCCATGTGTATGCATGGTCCCCATGGAGATATGTAGGGGTACAGGATCTTCTGAACTGCAGTTACAGATGGTTGTGAGCCACCTGTGGATGCTAGGAATCAAACCCAGGTCCTCTGCAAGAGCAGCAAATGCTCTGAACTGATGAGCCATTTTTCTAGTCTCCTCGCCACATTATTAAGATGATGCTTCAAAAGTTGTTCACTGAATTCCATGTAATTCCTCTCAGGATCCAAACTAAACTTTTAATTTTGCATAAATTGACAAGCAGATACAAGCTGACAAACCTATGTGGAAGTGCAAATAATCTCCAAAAAACAAAACAACTTTGAAAAGTCACAAATTTTGAAGACAAATACTAAATATTCATAGCTCATTTAGTTCTTATTATGAAGCTAGGATAACAAAACCACTATAGAGAGCAGATAAAGGTTGACAAGAAAACTGTTAGAATGGAAGAGATACTTGAGATGAACATGCACACGTGTGTTCTACAATGTTACAAAAACAAGTTCTTGAGGAAAGAAAGTCTTTAACAAATGTAAAAAAATTAGATACACATATACAAAAATAATCTTTAACCAATTCCTCACAACATACACACAAATAAAAGCAAGTTTGGCATGATCCGAAATATCAGATATATAACCAAAAATTATGAAAGAAAAGCCAAATCTTTTGTAACTTTTGCTTAAGTAAAAATTTTGTTAAATTGAAAATCTATTCTTGAATGTTAATACAAGATGCAAACTAGGATAACATATATCTGGCATACATCTTTTATTTTAAATTCAGGAGGAACCCATAAATCTCAAGAATAGGAAAACAGCAAAGTAATTAAAACATAATGCAAATACCTGAATAGAAAAACAGTTTTAAGAAAATATGTGGATGACAGCTAATCATATGGAAAGATGTTGGGCATCACCAGCTCCTGGCACATGCAGATTAAATCAACATGGGATATGGGGCATCTACCAAAATATTCAAACCTGATGATGATCCCAAGTGTTGACAAACATATGGAGAACCTGGGACCTCAAATACACCTGGCAGGAATAAAAAGTGGTGTAACCATTTTGATTATAGTTTGTTAGTTTCTGTAAAATGTTAAGCTTTTTCTACTATATGACTTATTAATGTCATTCTCAGATATTATCCAAAGGACACACAATGTTTTAACAGAGCCTGGCATATGCTTAGGAGTTTTATTTTTAATAGCTAAAATCTGAAGATAAAACATTCAACAACAAAATGTGCTATATCCACATACACTGGAATAATAGTTTGTAATAAAATTGACCAATTATTGATATGCCATAACAAAAAACAGTGTAAAGAATTTGAAAGGAAAAATATGGGATGAAAGGAGACTTGATCGAAGTGGGAACACACTGTGTGATTCTTTTTTGTTAAATTCTAGGAAACACAAACTGATATACAACATAAGGCAGTATAGAGGCTGCCTTGGCATATGAGCATGTTAGAGGGCGTGTAGCACGGAAAAACTTCAGAGACTCAAAAAGGAACTTTGGATGGGGTGAACCTTGATCATCTTTGCCACGATAATGGGATTTTAGGTGTAATGTTTGCTGAAACATGGATTTAAATTTCAATGCCTAGCTTAGCAAGCATCAATAATGCCTCCATAGAGCCATTACAAACAGACAAAAATGGAATCAAATAAAAACAGCAGTCTATGTCAGGTATAAGAACCCCTGTTTAAAAAAAAAAAGGAGATTTTGTATGCAGTGCTATGAAGGGGAAAGGCTTCGGCACCTCTTAGGGTTCTTTGCCAAAATGACATAAAATGAAAGTTTCCCAAGTTCAAAGGTTAGTGCTGCAGTCTCTGCTTAGCTGCTGATCTCATCGTGAATTTCCAAAGCTGACACCTGGACAGATAAGGAGCCTGGTGATGCCAGAGAGACCCCAGAATCTCAGGAAATAGTGCCTGGATCTCATTATGGCTGACTTGCTGCAAAGCCCCTTCAAGTTTCCACAGGACACAACAGCTGTCCTGCTGGGAATGGGTTTGTTTTCCACAGGGAGGGATCAGATAATCCCCAAATAGCTAAAACACAAAATAGAGCACAGTGGGGGAAAAAAAGAAGTGTTTTGACTAAAGAAGACTAGATGGAAAGTAGAAATACTTTGGAGAGTAAGTTGCCCTTTTCTGGGGACTCTGTAATGTGTATGACATGAGCGGGTTCAAGTGGAAGGGAAGCACATTCTTGGTGGCAGAAAGGATGTACAAAAAAAAACTCCCCTTGGGGAAAATAATGATAAAGGTCTTGGAAAATGCTACTGGATCAGTTCTTTTGAGAAGAGCCATCTAATTTTGTTACAATGACAGAATACCCAAGGCAGGATAAGATATATATATATATATATATAACAATTTTATTGGCTGTTAATTCTGGGAAGTTGAAGTATCATGGCTCCAGTGTCTGACAATGATTTTCTGGTTGCATCTTGGCTTGCAGGTAAGTGAACACACTTTGAAGCCATGCATGGGAGAGCAGAAGCAATCGAAGATAGCCCCACTGGCTCCATGTTAATAGTCAGCTATAGAAACTAATGTGGCCCCATATAACCAATGTGACTTACCTGTGCTTGAGGGCAATGATTCGAGACTAGAAGTAGGACTGCCATGGCTTGTTCACTTTCCACTAGCCATATCCCCGCAACAATCATTCAACTCTCTGTAGTCTCACACTGGGACCAAGCTTCTAAGTGCATCAACTGCCAGGTAGAGCCTGTCCTACATGTCCTAACACAGCAAACATGTGTGGAAAATCCCAAAGAGCAAAGCAGACTTTAAATTCTCAATAGGGGTTATATAATTTTGTGTATTACAAAGTCCAAAGGCAGTATATGTTTCCTGGGTGGTCAGCAAACTCACAATGAAGAAACAATAAAGATGATGTTATTCTGAGTTCTGGGATTTGGATAATGTCAGAGTCTTTCAAATGCCCTGTGTATGTAGAGAATTAGTCCTGAAAAACTAAAAAAAAAAAAAAGCATCAGAAATCTATTATATGGGTGAAGTGGTGCATCCATGGTGATTTGTTGAAGCCGTCCCTACAGCGCACTCCATGTGTCCTCAAAAGTGCCTCTGTCCTCCCTCTTCTGTGCTTCCAGCCACTTTCATCTCAGGATCATGTGTCACTGTGACTACACTACACGATTTTCTAACAAGGCATTAAAGATAGGAACACTCAGTGGAGGTGATTTTATCACAGCAAACAACACTTTGCAGGAAGCAGATTCCTGTCAGTCGCTGTGGGCAGCAGACAAAAGCAGCCCTTGGATTACTGTGATGGAGAAGTGCTTAGCATATGGAGAAAACTTCAGTTTGGAAACTGAAGGTGCCATGGGTCTAAGCCTGATGACGTCTGGGACTTGAATAAAAGACATGGACTTTCAGTCATGAAACACACAGGGCTGGGCTCTTGTGTAAGCATTTATGTTACTGATGTTTTATGAATCTGTTCAGGCAGTGAACATCTGTTAAGCATGCACTGTGTGTCACACACATGTTGCCAAGGTAATTAGAGTTAACAATGGTCATTTTGTCTGTGAAGGATGCCTTCTCTGCTTCCTTTTGACCATACGCAATAACTTTCTTCCTTAGCCCTGGCCTGGGCATCCCTGCAGCCACTGAGATGAGACTTTGACTCACTCACACCTGTTCCCACCCATATTCACCTATCCTCCAAACTTAGCAGATGTAGAGCCAGGAAGCTATCAAGTGTGTCTAAAGTTTATTCTGACAACTTCTTCCTTATCTAGAGGGAATCTTTTCCATACAATTTGTGAGACCTCTCAGCTTTGCTGCTGGGGAGCCATAAGACTGAAGCTGCTGAAGAGCTGGAGCTTTTTCCTATGTTCTCCAAATTCCATCACTTCAGAGATCACCACATGTTGATGGTCAATGAATACTTACCCAATCAAACTGCTGGGCATGCTCTGTTCCCATGGCATGAATGCCCAGAGTGAAAACTGCACACCTACAATTCTCTGAAAGTCTAATGGACTAGTTTGCCTTTAATTATCCAACAATAGAATTTGGGCTTAATATTTTAAGAAGCAGAAATTTAATGAGAAATGAAGTGTAAATATTTATACCCCCAAAACAACACAGCAGCAATTAATGTGAGCGTCTGCTTTTGAGTGTCAGGGTTTCTGAGCATCCTGTTCCCTAATTATATTCTCCAGCCTGTATTTGAAGGCATGGACTATTTCGACTCACCCTTTTGCATGGCCTCATTTTTGGAAGTACAAAAGTTCAAGAATAAATATAGGGCCTAAATCAGTCTCTGAGAACTAACCCAGAATAAGCACAGTGAATCTATATAAGAAAACTGATTATATTATCTTGTGGGGGAAAAAAAGATTGGTTCTTTATGTCAACCTGCCATAAATTTCTATAATTGTCTAGGCAGGTATTCATCTTCTCCAACATCTGCTAACACTGGCAGGCCCCAAAATAAACTTCCACATTAGCAACTTGCACTAAAAAAAAAAAAAAAAAAAACATTTATCCGGAAACATCTGCTGAGCTATTTTCTGTTTTCTCCCTCCCTCCCTCCTTCTCAGGTCTGTGGAAACGGATTGAGGTGAGCATTGAGACTTGGGATTTCAGTCTCAAGGACCAAGGCTCAGAAGGAAAGCAGTTACTTGGGGAGAGGAAAGATAGGAAGATTTCAGAAGGAAGACATGGGGTAGATGATGGGAGATACCCTTGGGGTTGTGGACTCAGCCCTAGATGCCCAGAGTGTGATGCTAAATTCAATTCTGTTCTCAAATCTTCTTCTTGTGAAGAAAGAAATTAAAGAGGCCATCAGACATCAGAAGATAGAAAGATCTCCTATGCTCATGGATAGGTAGGATCAGCATAATAAAAATGGACATTCTCCAAAAGCAATATACAGATTCAATGCAATTCCTTTCAAAATACCAACACAATTCTTTATAGACCTGGAAAAAGCTATTCTTAATTTCATATGGAACAACAAAAACCCCAGAATAGCTACATCAATCCTGTACAATAAAAAAAACATCTGGAGGTATCACCATCCCAGATTTCAAGCTGTACTACAGAGCAATAGTAATAAAAACAGCATGGTACTGGTATAGAAACAGACCAGTGGATCAATGGAATCGAATTGAAGACCCAAAAATGAACCCACACACCTATGGACACCTAATTTTTGACAAAAAAGCCAAAACCGCACAATGGAAAAAGGACAACATCTTCAACAAATGGTGCTGGTCCAACTGGATGTCAACATGTAAAAGAATGAAATTAGACCCATACTTATCACCTTGTACAAAACTTAAGTTCAGTGGATCAAAGACCTTAACATAAGGCTGGACACATTATATGTACTAGAAGAGAAAGTCAGAAAAACCTTGAACTCATTGGCACAGGTGACAACTTCCTGAACAAAACACCAACAGCTCAGGACCTAAGACCAACAATCAATAAATGGGACCTCATGAAACTGAAAAGCTTCTGCAAGGCAAAAGACACTGTCATTTGAACAAAATGGCTGCCTACAGACTGGGAAAAAATCTTCACCAACCCCACATTTGACAGAGGGCTAATATCCAAAATTTACAAAGAACTCAAGAAATTAAATGCCAAGAAACCAAATAATCCAATCAAAGAATGGGGAAAAGAGCTAGACAGAGAATTCACAAAGGAGGAATTCCTAAAGTCTGAGAGACACTTGAAGAAATGCTCAGCATCCTTAACCACCAGAGAAATGCAACTCAAGACAACTCTAAGATTCCATCTCACACCTGTCAGAATGGTTGATATCAAAAGCTCAAATTACAATACATGCTGGGGAGGCTGTGGAGAAAGGGGAACCCTCCTCCATTGTTGGTGGGAGTGCAGGCTTGTGCAACCACTATGGAGGTCAGTCTGGCGATATCTTTAGAACACTTGGAGTAGCTCTGCCTCGGGACCTAGTCATATCACTTCTGGGTATACATCCAAATGACTCCTCACCGAATCACAAGGAAGTTTCCTCATCTATATTCATAGCAGCCTTATTTGTAATAGCTAGAAACTGGAAACAAGCCAGATGTCCTTCAACCGAAGAATGGATTAAAAAACTGTGGTACATCTACACAATGGAATACTACTCAGCTATCAGAAACAATGAAATTATGCAATTTGCAGCCAAATGGAATGGAACTAGAGAAGCTCATCCTGAGTGAGCTAACCCAGACCCAGAAGGATTCACTTATAATTGGATCTCCATTCCAGAGAAGTGGGATGGAAGGGATAGGGGGTCGAGGGTGGGAGGGCGGAGCTGGGAGGGGTGGAAATGGACACTGTGATGGAGATATGTAACCTGAAGCAATAAATAAATAAATAAATAATTAGGCAAGGATCTTTCCCTCTGAGCCAACCTTGTAAATAATCACACTTCCCACCTTAGAAACATTTCATGATGCTTACACAGAATGACACACATGAATGCATTCTGCATACAGCAACACTGGCTATGAATGAATTGAATCAACTGTAGGCAGACAAGTTAGTGTTACAGAAGAAATAGTCTGCTAGAGTATGAATGAAGACGTCCCCATCACTCTGACACCTGGCATTTAGAAAGTCAAATGGGGCTGGAGAGATAGCTCAGCCATTAAAGGCTAGCCTCACAACCAAAAATATAGAAAGTCAAATGTTCCCTGGATCATTGGCACATCAGTTACTGTGTTTTAAGTCCTCTGTTACTGTGACAAGCACCAAAGAAAAACAGCTCAAAGGAGGAAATATTCATTTTGGCTTGGCAGTTTAGAGGCCTCAGTCTGTGGTCAACTGTATACAAGCCCCTGGAAGAGCAGAAACCTCATGATAGAAAAGTGTGGTGGAAGAAATGGAGGACAGACTCTCATGGGAAAAAGAGAGGAGAGAAAGAGAGAGAGAGAGAGAGAGAGAGAGAGAGAGAGAGAGAAGAGGGGGAAGGGGGAGGAAGAAAAAAAGAGGAAAGAGCCATATGATACAGCTCCAAGGGTATCCCTGCCACCCTGTTACCCACTTCCTCCACTTATGGCCTATCTTACTTTTTTTGGTTTTGTTTTGTTTTTCAGTATTTCTATTTTTATTTTTAAATATTTATTTATTACTTCAGGTTACATCTTCATCACAGTGCCCTCTTTCCACCCCTCCCAGTCCCACCCTCTCACCTTCTACCCCCTATCCCTTCCTCTCACTCCTCTGGAGTTGAGTGTCCCTACATAACAGCCCCCCACCCCAGTTCAGCATGAGGGCCAAGAGCCTCCTCATACACTGGGGGCCTACAAGGCAGCACCACTAGGGCAAAGTGTCTCATTGATAGGAAACAAAGTCTATGTTCCTGTTCCCCTTGGTGCATTGGTTGTAGTATAGTTATCCTGTACTATATAGCTAAAATCTGATTATAAGTGAATACATGCCATGTGCATCCTTCTGAGTAGGGGTTAGCTCACTCAGGATGAGCTTCTGTAGTCCCATCCATTTGGCTGCAAATTGCATGATCTCATTGTTTCTGACAGTCGAGTAGTATTCCATTGTGTAGATGTACCACAGTTTTTTAATCCATTCCTCGGTTGAAGGACATCTGGGTTGTTTCCAGTTTCTAGCTATTACAAATAAGGCTGCTATGAACATCGATGAGGAAGCTTCCTTGTGGTTTGGTGAGGAATCATTTGGATGTATACCCAGAAGTGGTATGGTTGGGTCTTGAGGCAGAGCTATTCCAAGTTTTCTAAGATATTGCCAGTTCTTTTTTTTTTTTTTTTAAATCACTTTCTAGTGGTACGTTCTGTTAATCCATAAGATAATTATGGAATCCATAAGAGCCCTCATGGTTTAATCACTCTAATAGAGCCACCAGTTTGGGACCAAGCCTTCCATACATGTCTTTTAAAGACCTTTTTTTCTTCCTTTTACATTTAGTTTTTGGGTATGCATCTGCCATAGCATCCCTGTGGAGACCAGAGGCTAATCTGTAGGAGTCAGTTTTCTCCTTCTCATGTCTAGGTTCAATGGGAGGGGGCAAACTAAGGTGTTCAGGTGTTCTTATCTTCTCAGTCATCTCACTGGCCCCACACATGACCCTTTTAAGAGGTCACTTCATGTTCAAAAAAGGACTCATAAGAAATACCAAAAGGAGGTGAGAGTATTTACATGAACTCGAACTATCACCTCATTCAAAGCTAAGTCCGTGCATTCTTTCTTTGAAAGCTCCTTCCGAGAATCAAAGACAACTGAATATTCAGTTATGTGTATTCCCACTAGCTTTAACATAGCCCCAAGTAACCAGTAGGTGACCATGGACCATGAAAAGCATGTTCAATCATTGTTGGAAACAAAGATGATGCCCTTGTGTTTCTGGCCTTGGTCTTGGTGTATGCACACCTGGTTGGTCTGAGGAGTCCTGAATGTTTGCCTCCTTAAAAGACTTCACAGCTTCAAATGCAGGTTTCCACTGAAAATGCCAGCTTAGGGAGACCTTCTTAATGTGGGTTTAACTGATCTCTTCTTTTAGGTTGTTGTGTTGCCTCCATTGGGAGATCTCAGATACGATCTGTCCTCAACTTTCTACACCTATGTGCATTAGTTATGTTGTTATAATAGATGTATTTTGAAAATCAGTGATGTTTCATAAGATGTGTTTCTTCCTTACATGATGAGGGCATGGGATATGGAGAGAGAGAGAGAGAGAGAGAGAGAGAGAGAGAGAGAGAGACAGAATGTGTCTTCCAAGGCATCTCCATGCAGATGGAAAAATAAATCCTGAGCAAGCATATTGATGAATTAGAAAGATGAGTGTAGGAAGTAGAATGTGCCCTTCAGTCCTGAGTAGCAGGTCTCAGAGAGGTGAGGATGTGCATTCTCTGGATGGCTCACCATGTATATTTTCAGCACCAAGGCTACATAGGTTTTGCTTGTCTTTTCAGTGAGGCAAAACATTGAGATCTCAGGAGAGCGGCTCCTGCCATGATTATGGGACATGACCCCCAATTATCCATTTCACTCATTAATGGTTTGCTTATCTGTGAAACAGTTGTGATAGTGTGTGTTAGAATAGAACACAATACTTTTATGTTTAAAAGGCATAACAGCATTGGTAATATTATATGATTCTGTGAATGCATGCTATTTGTTAATTGTTTACTTAGTGGCACTGAGGAATCAAACCCTGGGCCTTATCCCAGTATTACACATTGATCCACATCCCTAGGCCTCATGTTAGTTTTACAGCTGCCTAACTGGTAACTGCAACAGATGAGTGATACCTAGCCTGGTAGCAGAGTTACTGGCATCTCAACAGAAATGCTGACATTTCAGCTGTCCCTGCTTTTTCTGGATATCATTTTATATTCCCAATTCCTTCTATCTTTACTTAAACTGAATGGATCATTGCTGTTTGTAGCAAGTAGCTTTTATTACTTTTGAACTTAATTATGTAATTTATTTTACTATACTTAATGCCTTTACCTCCCTTCCACCCTTTGTTCCTTCCACCCCCCCCAACAGTATGCGAGAGAAAGAAGGTTAAAGGTGAAAGGGGGGTGTAGTTCTCTTTGAGCTAGTTCCTGCTGATTAGGATCCTCAGGCTCTTTGGGGGCAATATCAGTCTCAGTAGAAGTCCAGCAAACCAGCAAACTAGGAGACAGCAGCAGAAAGAACTAGCAGCAGGGGGAGCAGCAACCTCTTTCTTCTTTGTAGCCCTCTCTCTTCTTTGCAGCCTTCTTTTTCTTCTTTGTAGCACCCTTTTTCTTCTTTATAGCTCAGACCTTCTCCTCAGGGCTCTGGGTTTTTATCCCTTTGTCAAGTCCTCTGAGTCAAACTCACTCAGTTGGCTAATCCACATTCCTGCTAGCTCACAGAGCAGCACACTTAATAGTTTACACCTGTTGTCTTAAGCAGCTTCACACCTGGGATTAAACAAAAACATTCTCATAAAATAATTGGTTATTTTGATAAACAAAACTCTTATCACATTTCCCCCTTTTAGTTAAAAATATGGTATATATAAATGGCAGCATAAGGTAAAATGTATGAAATGTGAGGTGTTAGCCTATGGCTTTAACTCCAACAGAGACAGGAGGATCCCTATAGAGTTAGTTGTCTTATAAATTCTAGAGTTACAAGGAACAGGGTGGTGATGGTACACACCCTTAATGCCATCATTTTAGGATACACCCTTAATCCCAACACACTAGAGACAGAAACCTGCAGATCTCAGAGTTCAAGGTCAGCCTAACACAAAGCAAGCTCTAAATAGAGAATTTGCTCCAGGAAAAATATTACCTGAGCCCCCCCAAAAAAGGTAGCGTCCTAGAGTTAGGATTAGGGCAGGGCTCTGTTCATATCTTTCCAGGAAATTTAAAGCATCCATCTAAGGAATCCAGGGACAACTGGACAACTGAAACCTCAGAAGAAAACAGGTCAGACACCAAAGAAGATAAGTAGCCCAGACGATCCAGCCTTGCAGACTTCATCAATAGCTATTTCCTCAAAAGTCTACAACCACAACTCAAAATTGCTAAGATTGTTCAGCACCATAGACCATTCCAGCCAGAACTTCAGTAAAGCCCTGAAGTTCAGCTTTTGTCTATAAATGGATATATATATATACACACATATATATATATATATGCTACATAAAATGAAGATATTTATCAGATATATCAAGAATAATATTTACAATGTCCAGTCCATTTGTATTTAGCAACTTTGAGAAAGCATCTATTATCTATTCCTAGCTTAGAGTTCTGTACCTATATCATTTTCTATTTTTATTTGCATTTATCAATCTATAACATCTTTTAGGCCTAAAACATTTCTTAAATCCTATAAAACTAAGCTTAATTGTAAGATTATAATTATTTAGGCTTCAACCCTATCAGAGACTTTAGAAGAAAATTAAATTATTACCTAAGTATGTAGGAAGTGTAGAGCAAGCAACTTCCAAAACTATAGTAATGACAGAGGTTATTGGCTACTTGAACAGTCACCCATGGTTTCTCTGTGTCATTGGGGCATCCAGTCTTCACTCTACTGCCTCAGAATATCTGACAAACTTTTCTGTGAAGCAGGAATATGGAAGGGATGGCCTATTTTATCCCTGTAACATTGATCAGTTGACTTTTCAGTGTCCTGCTTGTTCACAGATTGGACAGACATCCTGCTACCAGCATTTTTTTGTCCAGTGACTACCTTGCCACATTTTTGTTTCTTTAATGTCTATCAACCTTTATCAAGTAGATTGAAGGTGTTGCCAGGAGCAGATGTCTCTCTGTCAGAAAACCTTTTATTAATACATCTTGAATGCCATTTTCTGTAGGTCTCTGAGGTTTTTGAAAACCATCTATCATCTGTCTGTTTGTCTATATATCTATCTAGACAAACATTGGTTGTTTTTTTTAAATCTATGTACTACCTACTTAACTTCAAACACTTATACAAGAGACTAAATACAGCATATTTCTTCAATTAACTAAACTAATATCTAACAAAACTATAGATTCTTAAATCTTATACAGTTTTCAATCATAGCTTTCAAATGGATTGGGACTAAAATTTGCATTTTTAAATGAGTAACAAAACATTTTTAATGAACTAAATGTTTTTTTGTATCAGTAGTTCATTTATTTTTATAACCTGGTAATTCCCGGCTTTTCTATCTTGGTAACAACTCTCAGCTGCTCTTGTCTGAAATGGTTCTCACATTTTGTTGTGGGGCCTTGAGGTAGGACCCCAAAGTTTCTTTCTGACTGCAAAAGACTACCTTGTATGTCCCTCTTGGATATATATTCATTTGTCCAATGTTGATCTCTCCCCAAAAATTTACAAAATCCAGAACATCTCAACTTTCTGCCACTAGATACTGCTTGTGTGTTGTTACTGTATTTCCCAGAGTTAATGCTCAGACCGTTTTGAGATCTGGCTTGAAAAGTACTGTATTTCTTACCACGCTGGACATTATGGTCTCTGAGGCTATTAGCCTTACAATTTCTTTGTAAATGGCCAAACTTACAATTAAAACATTTTGATTTTGATATCTGAGGCTTCTGGAGGCTACTGGGAAAGCTAATGGTGGTGATCTAATAACCCCAGGCTGCTCCTCTGGGGGTGCAATTAGCTTGAGATTAACCCTTTCTCTCTCAACAGGCTGTTTCTCTTTCACCAAATCTAAACCTGTGTGTTCTCTCTCCAGCACCTTTTGTTTTCTAAGCCTTTCAACTTCTATTCGCAACCTGTCTAGTTGCATAGCCATTTCTGCAATCCTTTTATCATAACCTTCCTTACCCATTTGCAACTTTTCAAATTGCTCAAGCATTCACCTCATCTTGTTTTGAAATATCATATAGGAGGAAAAATGACAACATACAAAAAAGTTCCCTCTGAGCATAAATCGGGAGAGAACCCAGTAGCAGCCATCCATTATAAGCCTTTTGCTGAAATCCACTGCTCACCCCTTCACATCCTGCCATCTCCTCCACAGCGTTAGATAGGAAATTTCCCATTGTGCCTCACCTTATGTCTCAGTGCCACTTGTAGCTTTTATTATTTTTGTACTTAATTATTTACTTACTCTAATTTATTTTCCTATACTTAATACCCCTACCCCCTTCCACGCCTTGTTCCTCCCAAGCCCCAACACTATGCAAGAGAGTTTTTCTTAAACAAAACTCTTTGTGTTTAATAAACAAAACTCTTACCACAGTTTGCCATCATCAGAACTCCCTAACTTGTACCCCACATCACTTTCCATTCTCCTCTGAATCTGTTGATATGAACTAGCTAGATTCCAAGCCCTAGTACTCCTACTCCAACAACTTAGCTCTCTTACCTATTTAATTTTTTAAAGCAATTGACATCTTGGATACACATATAAGGAGATTATCATATTTATAACAAATAATTTATACATGCAGGATACTGCAGCCTGACAAGCCAGATGGCTGCTGTTATTTTATTCTTTCTTGTGCTTTATGGTAAAGGCTACTTCATACCCCATATTTACAAAGGCAGGCTGTATGTAAACGTTCTAGTCTTTTTTCATTTTTATAATCACATTTTTTAAGATTAATAGTTTAAATACAGCAGCCAATTTAACATTAATTGAGAAGTTTCTCATTTACATTTATATTTGTGTGTGTGTGTGTGTGCTTTTTTTCTCATGCCACAGCATGTATGGTGGTCAGAGGACAAGTTGCCTGGGTTGTGACTTCTCTTGACCATGTGGGACCCACAGATGAAACTGAGCTTGTCAGGACTAGTAGCAGGAGAATTTACCTGCTCAACTACCTCACTGGCTAACTGGGTTTGTGTTTGCCCTTGAGAGTGGTCAGGTCACTCCTGCAGGTTCATTAATTTCTTTTAAATCATGCAGTTTTCCAGGCTTTTGCAACACACCACATCTATTATGAGTTTTGTTCAAATTCTGCAGACCAAACAAGATTGTTTCTTGACTTCTGGCCTCAGGAATCTCCTCTCTGCACAGGTTTCTTCCACCCACATTTTAGATGAAACACTGTGTTTTTCCAGCCTGGGTTTAAAACATGGTCCAGTTTTATCTATAGGACTATGCCAGTTGGAATAGTTTCTTTCTTAAAAATTACACATTCAGAGAATGTTAAGTGTCAATATAAACCTATCTCATTATTTAGAGCCACCTGGCATTCTATGTGATGTTCAAGAGTATTGGCCATTCCATTATTAATTAATGCCCATTCCAGTTTTTTGTTTATAAGCAGCAATACAGTGAGAATCTGTTCTCTTTATTCTCTGTATCCACTGTAAGTGTTTCTTGAGGATGGACATCAAGAGCCCTGAGCACTGCCAGTGTACCTTCTGAGTGAGCCCTGTAGTAGTTGCTCCTGCTCAACTGTGGGGGAGTGGGCACCCCTTGGCCTTTTGCTTAAATGCTATCAATCTTTCCATTTTTAACCCAGTCATAGGGTGACAAAGAGTCTCTTGTTGATTAAATTTGCATTTCACCGTGCTGGAACAGCCATTCATGAAGGTATTGTTCTCTTGTAGCCCCTTTTCCAGTTACCTCATATTAAAGTCTCTACTGGGCTATGATCTTTTCTTCCTTCCTTCCTTCCTTCCTTCCTTCCTTCCTTCCTTTCTCTCTCTCTCTCTTTCTCTTCTTCTTCTTCTTCTTCTTCTTCTTCTTCTCCTTCTTCTTCTCCTTCCTTTTCTTCTTCTATCAGTTTGTTGAGACAAGGTTTCTCTGTGTAATAGCATGGACTTGCTTTGTAGACCAGGCTGGCCTCGAACTCACAGAGATCTGCCTGCCTCTGTCTCCCAAGTGCTGGGATTAAAGGCATGCACCACCATATCTGGCTGGGCTATGAGTCTTTATCAAGCTCTGAAATTATTTATGTATTCCAAATATAGCCACTTGGTTGTTAGATACACCAAACTTTCTCTTATTCTGAGCTTTCAATCTACTTCTGTTTCATTATCATTTATTTAGGGCTCCATTTCCTTGGTCCTAATGAACTCACTTTTGGCTTCATTTCTTTGACATTTGTTGGTCCCACTTCTTTGACATATTTGTGAAGAAAACTGTGTCAGGGTTTCAGATCTGCCCTGTGACAACTGGCCTTACATTCATTTGGGAATTTTTGTATGACTTGCTGAATCTAAGTGATGAATTTCTTAATTTTAGGCGTAATTTCCTAAAAGTCTGTCCTATGTAATCCTGAATGGTTATGGGGTACATTTGAAGCCCATTCACTCCCACCCCCACTTAAGTTGGATCTTCCATCTCAAGTCTATGGGATAGGAGTTTGAGCAAATCATAAATAAGTACACCCAGTCATTATGAACATTTAATTCCTAATGCTTCCAAGCTGACACAATTAAGGATTGCTTCCTATCCTACTTAATAATGCTGGTGTATTGATTGAAGGGAGATCAACTAAGAGCATGATGTGGCAGTGATTGTCTCCTGTCCTTTCCATAGCTTGAACACACATTTGTAGAAACCTTTGCTCATTCTAACAGATGAACTCTAGAACCTTTAATGTAAAGTGTTCAAGGAATGAACATGATGCTAAGTGTTCAGGAAAGAACCATACATAAGAGGATAGCGGAGAGACAGAGAAGGAAACAGAAGTGTGCAGGATGAAGTTTCCCTAGTTGTAAGAAGAAATAGTTTGTAGGTCAGAGCAAGGACCTTTATCGAATTCCCACAATTCCAAAGAATCTTCAAAACAGGAAGGATGTCATGAGGGAAATACACTTTGTTCCCAAAAGATAACCTGGCTTAAGAATTAAGGAGGGCAGGAATTATGAAGGACTTACCTACCCTGTCTTGGCAGAGCTAGGCTGTCGACTTATCTGCTTCCAAGTTTTGTCCTTTTTGGACAGAAGTCTGTCTACAGTTGAAGCAAGTGGTTTTTCTTGCCAAGAGAATGGCTTACCACCAATTCAATCATCTCCCACTGGAGATTCTTCGATGCTCATCTTCTACTTGGAGTAATATAGGGGGTGCTGTCAGGAGCTGACATGTCTCGATATCAAAAAATCTTAAGTTAAGAAAACATCTTTGAATGCCATGTTCTGAAGATCTCTTGAGGTTTTTGAAGATGCCCTATCTATCTCTTATATTTAGATAAGCAAATATTGCTTGTCTCTTAGCAACTTGATTTCTGAGTAGCTTAGAAAATAACTGTGATAGACTGTCATAGTAACTAACAAAATGACACGTTTTCATGACTGTTAGTTTCCGTTTCTTAATTATCCTAAACAGTTTATGTCGGTTGGTAGCGAGAGGTCAAAACTTGACATTTCATTTTTAAGTATTACTACGAACAATACCTTTAAGAAGCATTACCCTTAATTTTGTATCAATATACAAAGATCAATACCAATGTGGCCAAATATAATCTCAATTTTGTATCAATATACAAAGATCAATACCGATGTAGCCCAATACAATCTTAATTTTACATCAATATACAAGGGTCAATACCATTGTGGCCAAATATAATCTTAATTTTGTATCAATATACAAAGATCAATACCGATGTAGCCCTATACAATCTTAATTTTGCATTAATATACAATGATCAATACCAATTTAGCCAAATATAATATTAATTTTGTATCAGTATACAAAGGTATAAGGCTATATTCAATAATCTGTCCTTTTTTCTTGATCTTTCCTATACTATGTCTATGTCCCATTTTTCTCAAGTCTGTTCACTCCTATATAGGAGAGAAAGGAGGATACAGAAAAGCAAAAGAGAAAAGTCCCTGGGTCTAACCTCCAAAACCCATTTAACGAGACCATTTAACAGCTTGTAGTCTTTTCCCCTAAATAACAAAATTTTCTATTATCTATCAAATAACCAAAGGGGGAGAACACCCTCCCCACCTTCTGGGGATGGGACGTTGTTCTCTTAAAATGACTTCCTGCTGATTTGGGACGTAGTAAACCTGTTTGGGGCCCAAATAAGAATGGAAAAATGGTTAAAAATGTTAATAGAATCATTTGATGTTCAGTCCTTTTGTGCTCAGCTATTTGAATGTCCTAAGAAGTTCATAGACAGAAGCTGATCTTCAGAGCTTTACTGAAGATCTGGCTGGAGTAGTCTGTGGAGCTGAACGATCTTAGCGATTTTGAGTTGTTGTGGTTATAGACTTTTGAGGAAACTGCTATTGAAGAAGTCTGCAAGGCTGGATCATCTGGGCCACTCGTCTTCTTTGGTGTCTGATCTGTTTTCTGCTGAGGTTTCCGTTGTCCAGTTGTCCCTGGATTCCTTGAATGGATGCTTTAAATCTCCTGGAAAGATAAGAACAGAGCCCTGCCCTAATCCTAACTCTGGAACAATTACCTTTTTTTTCTTTGGGGGGGGTCAGGTAATATTTTTCCTGGAGCAAATTTGGTTTTTTTGATAATATATAAAGTATTACCTTTCAATCCGGATTAAAGAAGAAATTATTTTGATATTTTGGAGCTAAACAAACCTTTAGTGTATATATTTTGAGATCTCAAAGGACAATTTGTTTGAATTGCAGCCTGCCTTTTGTAAGTAGCTTTTATTTTTATTTATTATTTTATTTATTTATTTATTTATTTATTTTTTGGTTTTTCGAGACAGGGTTTCTCTGTGTAGCCCTGGTTGTCCTGGACTCACTTTGTAGACCAGGCTGGCCTCGAACTCACA
>CAJQZJ010034048.1:2980647-2995394 GCA_907164525.1 Lophiomys imhausi
CTTTCTTAGTCACAGGGTGTTGAGGTGTTACAGGGAGGGAAGATATAAAGATTATGAGATGCAGTTATTATTGATGGTACTGTTATAATTATGCCTTGTGGCTAGATAAGGCATGCACTGGGATATAAAAATACACCTCATAAAACACAATTGAAGCACTGTTTCAATAGAATATTCACCATGGCATTTTCTCCAGTCATCTGATGGAGACTGTTGAACTTCATCCATTTCAAGCTATTCGTTAATTCAGCAAAGCTGGGCAGGCAAACAGACTGACGCCTTCTCAGTGATGTCCATATGATGTTAGACGTTAAACTAGCCTTTTTGTCCCCCAAGGCCTTGTCCCACCAGGTCCTGCTCTGAGCCAGAGCTGTCCATTCCAGCCTTCCTTTAGGTCATTCTTAGCCACCCTTGTTCCCCAGAGGTTATCTGTCCTACAGACTGCTCTCCAAAAGATTTATTGCAATACTTTCCTCTAGTAGTAAACTTCCTACACTTCCTTAATATCTGTAATGAAAGATATGCACTGCTGTGCTCTGGCTTGCAAAGTTTTCCAGCCAGTCTAAATGGCAGGCTACTGAGACAGACTGTGCTGCTTCATCCATCCAGGCACTGCACATGTGACTCCTGTTTGCTTACAATGTCCTTTCTCCCCATTTTAGCCAATTAACTCCTATCCTTTGCTCACCCAGATATTCAGTGACATTGTGCAGGATGTCTCTCTTTCACCCTTGAAAGAAATAACCTTTTCTTCCACTTAGCTAATTGTATACCTCGTCCATACTGTCATTGAATGCCTCACATCCAGTCCTGCCTCTCCAAAGAGAATGTGAGCTTTAAGGTTTTGGGGTCCATTCAAAATGTATTCTGAAACGTAGGCTAGTGCCTATTAACAGGCTAATTTCTACTGCACTGATTCCTGTCAGTCTGAATGTTACTGGGGAAAGTATTTACTTCATTTTCAATTTAATTAGTATTTATTTTGCCTGTACTACCCAATATCAGTGAGGAGACCTAGAAGATAAGCTGTGAACAGTGCAGACAGAGCTCTGCTTTGGTAGAAGTGTCCTCTCGAGATACAGACAGGCATTTTACACATACAAGTTTTCATCTTCAATTCAATCAAAAGCTCTGTGAGAGGAGGAACTTGTCTCCTGTCCAAATTGCTCTGTGTTGGTGGACACTGTCTGCCTTCAATACATATTGAACAAATAATTGGGCTGGACAGTCCCAACCCTCTCTACAACAAATTAGGTTCCTGATTTGCAGGTTTGTCTATTGGCATTTTAAAATCTAGAATTCATGTTGGGCGATGGATCACATCAGAATGCCTGGCTCTAATTTTAGAAGACAGAATGTTACAGGGCTAACAGCCATCTGTTTCCTTTGAGCAAATCTGTAACTGTAGAGTGTGAACGTAGATTTTTATAGCCTTTATTGAATTTTTAAATTATACCATTTTTGATATATTGAGGGAAATTTAGAATTTTATTTAAAAAACAAGAAAAGAGTAAAAATTATCTAGAGGTAATTTTTGTAAACTATGACTCAGTCTGTATTTTTCCTTTTAGTTTTTTGTATATCTGAAAAATATATGTGCCATACATACATGGCACATAGGTAAGTAGGTTTTGAATATAAGCAATGTGCAATAAATAATACATGATTAATTTATGGGGTATTATAATACTTAATAAAACAATATTATCTGTATTGCCCAAAGTTACAGTTTATATGCTAATGGACATATGTTTGGTGTGCATATATCTGTAGCTTCCTATTTGGAGTGTACAAGAGTCTGTAGATTATTTTCCCTTTAATTTCACTAGCAAGTATTTCTTTAATCAAGAATTGACAAAATTATATACAGTCAGTGACTGTAAAATTGCAAATTAAAATGAATCTCTCATTTGTGTAACTCGGGGAACTCCATCTCATAGTTCCTCTCCACAGTACTTGAAGCTAAACATGCCTGGGAAGGGGGGGGGGACACAGGAAGCTTGGGCCCAAGAAATACAGGCTTTAAGGCTGTACTAGGTGACACCCTTACAAGGCAGACGGATTTACAGCCGTGTTCCAATGGACCTCAGGGGTTGCATGAATGACATCACTAGGGTAACTTGCCAGGACTGACGCAGAGTAGGAGATCCTGTAGGTATCCCTAATCATTTTGATGTTACTCCCCTCACTGAGAACATTAATTCCTGTCAACTGTTATGGTTAATGAACACATACCCTGGTGTATATTTTAGTGGTAATATTTTAAGTGTCATGTGTCCACAAGAAATGGGATTATTCTCATTATACTTATTTTAATTTTTGCAAAAAGTCTAAAATTTAATTAAATTTTACTCACAAGTATTAAATTTTAGAAACATTGTGCTGTTTATACACAAATATTTTTAATTGAATTGCCAAGTGAACAGAAATAGCAATTAACTATCCTTGGGCTAATGTACAAATATGTGTAAATATATACATTTATTTGAGGTATGACTGACTATAGACTATATGTGGTCATATTGTACTGATAAGCACTTGGGTTCCTCCATTTATTTAAGTTACAGCATTAAATAATCAAATCAAAATGTTTTTCCAGAATTTGCAAAATACAGTCTATATAATTATCTGTATTTATGCATATTGCTTTTTTCAATAAGTAAAAAATTTTGAACACTGTCTTCCTGTCATAAATATTGTTTAAATACTGCTGAAACTATTCTCCAAAGCTTGTTTTCTTTGACATTGTACTCATCAGTTAAAATATGAAAATGAAAACCATTTATTGAATGCTTTCTGTGTATCAGAAGTGTTAATAATTTTAGAAGCATGTGAAGCTCAAAGTATAAAAGTTACGTTTCTAACATCATTTTGTGATCTTGTTAAATGTTTTCAGATACAAGAGAATCCTATTATACAAAGCTGATAACATCAAGCATTGACTACTTTTCTATGTAGTATGTAAGATCATTTAAGAAGGCTAGCTTTAGGAATAGGTATTTTGTTTTCTAGATGAGCTTATCAGAGCCCTCTTACATTCAGAAGCCCATTCATCCTTTAATCAGCTACATGAGGTAGTCTCAAACATCTCTAGTCTCTGATGGTCAGTTGACTACCTGACCTAAACCCTCCTTAGAAACCAGGCTTCCATAACAATGACAGGCACTTTAACTTACAACAACAGTTTCTTAGTCCTCTCCTGTTTCTGGAGGTACATGGAGGCATTTGAAACTTACCTACAGAGTTAAGCCCACTTTGTTAATTTCCAAGAAAAACCTCCTGGTCTCTGTTGGCATCTGGTGTTCTTTGGTTCTGACATCGTGACTGCATTCTGTGTCTCCATCTTCACAGTACTTCTTGTCTGTGACCTTTCCTTTGTCATTTTGTTTTCTCTCTTGTAAGGATACCCCATTACATCATTCCACTCTCATCCATAATGCTACACACTCAACATCCATACTATAGATGCACCTGCAAAGACCTTTATTCCATAAACCCACCACATGCCATGTTGCTGGAATGAGACACTCTTTTGACATCCAGTGTTCACCCATTGCACCATAGAATCCCAATCTCTGAGTTCTGGAAAATCATATAAACTGGAAATTCTGGCTTTTTGAGTGTACAAGATGGAGTAAAGAAACAAACGCCCTGCCATTATTATTAGTCTCAGTCTTACTAGGATATTTTCTATGAAATCACCGTGGCAACCCAGCTCCACCTCTTTGAACAGTGCTTTGAGAATAGAGACCAGCATCACTCCCACTGCTCTTCCCGCCCACCTGCTATGAGGGTTTAGGCAAGCAGTTTAAGCTCTGTGGAATTCAGGTACGGCTTATATAAAGCAGATAGAAAAAACCTGGCTGTACAGGGTTGCTATGAAGTTTTAACTAACAGCATGTGTACCAGTTACGGAGTCTCCTGGCGCATGATGCATCTTTGGAATGTGTATAGAGTTTGAACTTTGGCCTTTTTTCTGACTTACATTTCTAATTTAGGTTTTTCTCACAGGTGGCAGACCAAAGAATCACATCCACTGAGTGTAGGCTCAGCTGTAACTCTCTGAGAACAATTTTCTCCTGTATTTTAAGTTCATGTGAGGCAGCTCACTCTTATGCTAATACTCTGAAAAGATATGTGAGGCTAAATCTGTCATCTTTGGAGGATTTTTAAAAAATATTTTTATTTCTTCAAGTTACATCTCAATCACAATCCCCTCCCTACTCCCCTCTCTGGTCCTACCCTGCCATCCTCTTTCCCCTCACACAACCCCCCATCTACTTCCTTTTTTTTGTTTAACTTAAAGTATATCTTTTTCCCCCAACAGGTCCCCCTTTCAGACCAACAAATGGCTCTTTCTCTTATAACAACAAATACAATACAAAACAAAAAAATAATTAGGCCACAATTATGAAAATTATAATGCTTAGCATACATTTCCAATGGAAGTTTTTTCCCCACTTCTCAAAAACTATTGTCCTAGCCTGTTCAAGATTTATCAGATTCCTGTCCCATGAATTCACATTAGACAACAAAGATGGCAGGCAGTTCTTGGTTCCTAGAAGCTCCAGAACACACCTGAAACAAGGTGGGCCCAACACATACTGCCACAGGTCTCTCATTTTAAAAGGCTGGAAGACATCCATTCTTCACGTCTACATATGCTTTTCCCTATTCAGGGTTGAGAATGCATTTCCTTTTCTGTTCCATGAAATGAAGGTTTGATTTTGAGCCAGCCCCTCTCCTTCTCACACATGTGGCCTGTGTGAGATTTATTCTCCACAACAGAATAAATTAAAGTATTCCAATTTGGGTAGACTCTGCACTGGATTCAGAACTGTCTTTCTGCATTTGTTCTGTAGGATGTTCAGAAAGGATGTTCAGAGGATGTTCAGAAAGCTCTACTGAAATGTTTTATGTTAACCTTGCCCCAAGGTCAGGGGTTGTATTTGTAGGGAATGGGTAAAGGAGAGAGTGTCAATGGAGATACTAAACTTACCAAGAGCCTGTGTTGGAGGTTAGCCTTCCGTGGCTGCTTTGGAAGTGGGCCGATTGTGTTTTATGAACCCTATTCCCAAAGCCCCTTTGAGATATTCTATCCTTGGATGGAGGTACCATCTATCTCCTTGCCTCTTTAAATTATGAATGACAGCTCCCTAGAGTTGCTAACACACAGGCCCAATTCAACCCTTGTTGAACTCCTTAACTCCACCCATGGTAATCTGATAAATCTCTTATCTCTCCTCAAGTCTCTCAGTCTGAGCATGCTCTCACTTTACTGCTTGATCTGTGGAAAACACAGTGAGATCCTTCAACTGGGAGACTGGACTCAGGGTATTCACGTATTTAGAAACACACTGTATGGGATGAAAATACCTAGGTCCTGTAGATATTTCGGTTTGGCAGCATGACATGAACTACAAAGTACAAGGTAGAGACAGAGGCACAAAACTAGAACTACAAAGGCATGTCTGCTGGTTTGTCTTTGCCAGCTTGACACAAATCTAACCATACCTGGGAAGAGGCAACCATGATGAAGAACATGGCTCCATAAGGTTGGACTGCAGGCAAGTCTGTGGGAGTAGTGTGTTGGTTTTAATGTTGGAGGGTCCAGCTCACTGAGGGTTGTAGAATCCCTAGCATGTGGCGGTCTTGAGTTGTATGAATTCTACATCAGCTCTTGCCTCCATGTTCCTGCCTAGAGTTACTATCCAGACTTCTTTCATTTATGGAGCATGACCTGAAATAAACTCTTTCCTCTCCAAGGTGCTTTTGATTGTGATGTTTTGTCATAGTGATAGAAACTCTAACTCAGACAGCATGTATCTGTAACTCCCTACTCCTTCTCACGTATGCTTACTCCTTACCTTGGGACATAAGGTAAACTGGGTTTTGTAGTATAAAACATGTTTACACACACACACACACACACACACACCCCACAATACTGAATGTATTTATAGAAGACCTAGACAGAGAGAGAGAGAGAGAGAGAGAGAGAGAGAGAGAGAGAGAGAGAGAGAGAGGAGAAGAGCAAAGAGGTGTGCAAAATGGAACCAGAGGTACAGGCAAATCAATAGAGAGAAAATGAAAGAAAATAAATATTCAAGGACCTTTCCTAGATCCCAGTGTGGATAAGTGGCACAGTTACAGCAGAATTCTTCCCCCTTATCTGTTACTTTTCTGGCCTCTACATTTGCTGCTCTCAGCCTGTATAAGGTTCCCTTAAAAATTCTACCAATTGAGCCTTAATTCAAATCCTTCCTAGAACCTGGTGTCCCTGTGATAACTAAGGTGTGGAGAGATCAGAGTTCAAACTGTTCTGTAACCTTCGGAAAACAGGTCTGTCTTACATCCTGCCCTCCATGTGAGCTGACTCATCCCTGATATGGTGTGTCAAACATTCAGGTTCCAGATGGAGCTCCATAGCTTTCTTCTCCCTGTAAATATTGCTACCTTTGAAGGATTACCACCAGCACTTAAGATGCTTTGATGAAAGGCTCCTAATTGAATCTTTTGAATAAGTTAGTAATTATTATCCTTTCATCTGGAATATGCTGGGCTGGCCCTCATAATGGGAGTTGACAAGATCAGAGAAGAGTCTAAAGTTAGGTCTTGCAAGACACTGTTGCTTGTAATTAGTATAGATGTGTTCATCAGATAGCTTTGTCCCCTACTTACAAGTAGAGCACAAGTTGGAGTCCCTCAGGAAGTTGAACTGAGTACAGAGAAACTGAGCCATCCACGGACAATCAGATGCAGGTGTTATGCAGAAGGACTTCCTTGGAGGCATGATTTCCTCATACACAGGTTAGAATGACCAGTGACTTTGGGTAGCATTAGTTTGTCCCTGAGACTCAGTTTCTTCATTTGTAAATGTGGAGTGAGTTAAATTTGACAAAGCATAAGCAGTCTTTGTGTCCTAAATTTACACCGAGTGCAAGTTGTCATTGTTATAGGCACTGGGGGTGGAACCTGATTTGTCACTTGTACTCATAAGGTTCTAGTTCCTGTTTTATCCTTTTTATTTGGTAATTTTGTGTTGATATGAGCTTCTTACATCTTAATTCCAGCTACATTCTCATGAATATTCAGTAAAAAAGACAATTCCTCATTATTTTCTTTCTTTTCTGCTCTCTACTTTTTCAAAGTTCTATTTCCTTCCCTCTTCCTCTCTCCCTTCTTTCTTTCCAAATATTTTTGTTCCCTTACTGGCATGACCCAAATATTTGTTACCATTTTACCAATGTCAAACATTGCTTTTGTTCATTTTTAAAATGTATGTGTGTTCCCACACAAGTACCTGCAAAGGTCAACATCATGCATCCTTCCTCAAAAGTAGTTCATTTTATTTTTGATACAAGGTGTCTCACTGGGAGCTGGGACTCACCAATTACACTGGGGTAGCTGGCCAGTGAGATACAGATATCTTCCTTCCTATTCTTCTCCAGCACTGAAATTACAAACATACCATACTGTGCCCAGCTTTACATGTGAGTTCTGGGAATCAAACTAGTGCATTCATGCTCAAATGTTAAAAACTGGCTACCTCAAGCCTCAGTTCACTTTCATTCCAGTAAACCTGTACAGCATACGACCTTTAACTGAATGGTATACCTTATAATAATGGAATTTTATAATAATGGAATTTCCTGTTTACTTGTGATTGCATTGACTGTAATTTAGCTAAACCTGGCTAGACTTAGCTCTAAGATAAAGGTTTTTTTCTACTTGTCTTTCTTCTTCTCTGAATAATCAGACATGTGAATTCTATTCTACGACTTTCATCATAGAATACGCAGTTATGTAGTATGGAAATTCTTACACTATATCATGTTCCATTGCTTCTCAAGTAGTATTTAGAGTCATTGATTACAGGAAGTCATGGGGTTAAGACTACAGTCGGGGGGTAGAGTGACATCAATGTGATCTATTTTAACATTTATTATATTTCTCTGAATTTTAATTCCCAGTTGTTTTCGTCAGGTGTCTCTTAGTAAGGTGTCAGAGAACTTTCCAACCTAAGAACTATTATTCTGTGAGCTAGGACATAAGTAGCCTTCTGCCTTTTAATTGTGAGTAATACTTAAGAAGAACATAGTGCTTGGTGATGTGGTTTATGAGCTTTGCCTCAGGGCATGGTTAGAAGCTCTTATGACAAGGCCTTGCATCTGTGCTTCTTTTTGCCCCATTTGGTTTTGATGCTTTTATTTCTCATGTTTTTACAAATATAGTTTTCTCTAGTATGGGTTTGAAACAATGTTTTTATTTCTCTTCAAAATGTCATTATAAGTTATGCTTAAGATGGTACTTAGAGGAATTCATCAGGGATGTAGGAAAGCTGTTGAGGAGCTTGGAGAGTAGATAAGTATGGGAAAAGTCACCAAAAGCACCTAAGGGGGCTGAACTATCAAGGTGTTTGCCAGCAAAGCATTTACAGGGAGTTTTTGATTGTCCCTCCACCAGGTAGTTAGGTAGAGAACAGAGGGAAGGAAAATCGGGGTCCAGATCTTTTGGGCTCCAGGCCTAGAGTTTAATTCAGAGATAGCAAACCATCTCTTCTGATGCTATCTATCACTTGCACAATGGACAGTAAGTCACTTATTGAAGGGTTCCTCCAGCATGAAGCATGTCAGATGCCACACCAAGACCAGAAAGGCTATTCTCAACAGGTAACTTAACTTATCTCTTTGCACGTGCATGTGTGTGTGTGTGTGTGTGTGTGTGTGTGTGTGTGTGTGTGTGTGAAAGAGAGAGAGAGAGAGAGAGAGAGAGAGAGAGAGAGAGAGAGAGAGAACTTCCACTCTGTAAGAGGTCACTCAACCTATCACAGTCTCTACTGTATGGAAGAGAGGTATAAGAAAGAGACATCCAAGGCTTGGAAGGGTAGTGGTCCATTGACTGCGCTTAGGAAATGAGAGATAAAGAATGAGAGAGAAGATGAGATGGATTTTAATGTTTCTAGCTTGACCAAGCAATAATTACAGACTTGAATAATAATAATAATAATAATAATAATAATAATAATAATACATGGTAGACTTTATAGATTGAAGAGCCCAGTATAAAATACACATATGAGTTTATTCAAAACCAAGAAAAACACACCCTTAAAGTTATTAAAATTAGAGCTTTTTATTTTGTTTGATAAGCTCTTTCAACTTTTTTAAACATAATGTCATAATGTCAATTTCAACAAGAAAGAGTTAAATTTTTAAGTGGGTGACATGACTTTTTCTAGTTATCCTTATGTGTGAAGGCCGTTGTTGGATGTGAATACATAAACACTTTTCTATATGTGGACACACATGAACGAATGCCCCTGGCTCTTTCTCTCCAGGGCTGAGATTGTAGACCTGTGACACTAACTATCCTTGTTTGAAGTAACGCTAACTTACTGAGAGGTAAGGGTTTGGAGGAAAAGACAGGCTCGGGACCCAGTCTCAGTCTTTCTCTTTTCTTTCTTGTAACCATGTCTAGTATAAATAGTTAGCTAGTGTAGGGAAGAGAATGTCAGGGTTGTCTAGTCCCAGTTTCCTGTTTCTTTGTATGGAAAGGAAACCATGGTCTCCCTGAGCTGTCACCTCTCTGCTTCACAAAGAAGATCCAGTACCTTGCCTGGGTCTCACTGATGAACACCTGTGCATCAATCTCCTACAATTCTGTGCCTATGGAGTTCTACAGTGCTCCATGCCAGTGTGTGGCAGGGGAGGTGGGCTTCCATATTGCACATTTCTTCACCATGCCTGTGTTTGCTCCATGGTCACATTGGGCATCCATTACAAGATACAACTTCAAAGATAAAATTAAGTGACTCCAAGAGAGTGGACACTGGAGTGTTGAACTAAGCAAGAGGCTCTGGAGCAGCCAGGCCCTGTGTGACCTTTGTTCATGAATCTGGCTGTGACTGCAGATGTTGTTCTTTGAATAAGTGTGTACACTTGCACTTGCAGGTGCTCTGCAGATAAACCAGCACTTAATTATCACAGAAATCTGGCAATAATCCCCATCTATGGACAAGAGATCTGGAACTCAGGAAGATGCTTGTCTTGGACAGAATCTCACAGGTGTCCAGTGTCAGAACTGAGCATGGAGACCTGCTGTGTGGCCCAGAATACAAACTTTGGACCTCTCTTCCTACTCTTCATGTCCTTGGAACAGGCAGTCAAAATTAAAAACCTTATAGAGCATGGGAGTCTTGAGTTTGATACTGTGTGTGGTCCCTCTGAAGTCTATGGCAAGGTGCTTCACATATTTCTCATTTAATAAACATACAAGTTAGAATCAGAGGAACGTTTAATTTTTTGGGGGATACAGTGTAACTTTTTCCCCAGCATTCTTTGCTTTAGAAACCTTTCTTTTACCATATTATAGAATCCTATTCCTATGAGCTTCAGAAGGAATGTTCTGGCATGCAAGGTCACCAAGATAAGCTAAAGAAGAAGACAAAGAAAGTTCCCAGGGCATGTAATATATGAAATAAACACTGCATGCATATTTAATAATGGCTTAGTATTTTTTTTCCAGAAAAATCCAGCTGACCACACCAAGCCACTGAAGTCCATTATAAAACTCTTTCTGAAACTTTGCTTATTTTTTCTATCTCTGAGTTTATAAGCTATGACAAGGAAGCCTTGAACTTCTGAACTGCTGGCAGACCATTTTGTCTTTGCATGAAGGTAGTTAATTTAAGAACTAGGGCAAGCACAGAGGAAGAAATTCTGGATGGAGTTCTAGAGGAAGGGAATGGGAAAGGGATGGGTGAATGGAGGGAGGGAAGGGTGGAAGGAGACACATACAGAATAAATTATGTTGTGTTATTTGAAGTCTTGATTTTAAAGTTAAGCTTCAAAGTTAACCTTAACTCTCTGAAATTTCCCGGAAAAACCTTTTTCTCCCTTACCTTGGTTTGAACTATAATCTTTATGTTTAATGGATGCAATAGTTTTTGTTAATGCTGGTAAATTATTGTAAAAGCATTCTAGCATTCATTCATGCAAAATTACAGAGTTATAAACACTGGCTTGTTCATTCATCTGTTATAACAGTAGATGTGATGTGTTTGCTTGTCTTAGTGAATGCTATGCACATACAGTTCTTGGAAAGCCTAACATAGAATGACCCATTCTGTGACTGAGAAAGCCAAGTGTTCCAGTGAGACAGAGTAGTGCTGTTTTACACCCCCAATGCAGTCCTGAAACAGTCAGTTATAGCACCTATTTTTACCCTCAGAAAGGTTTTATTTGTGGAGGTAGGTCAGCTGATTCAGAACACAATGGCAGCCAGCTAGGAGAACATTTAAGAATGCAATCTCACAAGGTCAGAGTTCATCTGTTCATTTAATACTGCACTTGGCACCTATGGTTCACTTTATTAATATAGAGTGTGTCCAGCGTGATATGGGTCACATGGTAGTTATGAATATTTCCCAACATGGAAAAGTAAAATGTCTTAAAGTGTGAAATATTTTTCAATTGTTAAAATAACCTGTGTTTATGGATCTCTAGTATTAATGCTGCAGATGACAATGTCCTATCACAGTGTCATATAAAGTAAATATATTTTTGCAAACTGTGGGCCTTGGGTTTGGTACTCTTAGACCTGATGCATAGCTCCAGACAATCCTTCTTTATTCCATGTGGTTCAAAAAAGCCAAAATATTAGACACCCTAATAGATAGGCTCAATACTTATTTGTCATATACATGCTAAAAATACAGCCTAGGAGTCAATACAGGGAAGGATGCACTAGATTTGAGACAAGAAGGCTGGGAAAGGGTTTTTCCCATGAGCAACAAGAACCAACATTTGTTAAGGTGAAGCAGGATCTGTATGTGAGGAGATAGAGGCCCCAATGCAGCTAGGTCACTTGAAGTTCAAAGTCAGGAAAAACAGCACAAATCCAGCATTGGCCTGAGCCCCAGAGCCGAGTGTGTGCTCTGCTCTCAGGGAAGAACATCCATTCCTCCCTGCTAAAAATAGGACCTGTGGGAGATAATAAGCAGGTGAGTAGTTTGTGTTATTTAAGAAGATCATTTTGGCCAAAGTAGAAGGAATCAGGGGAAGGGGAAATGGAGTGTGGAAGACCAGTTAGAAGACCCAGCACTTGGGAGGCAGAGGCAGGTCGATCTCTGAGTTTGAGGCCAGCCTGGCCTACAAAGTGAGTTCCAGGACAGATAGAAAAAAAAAACCAAAAAACAAAAACAAAACAACAACAACAAAGATTTTGTGTAAAGCAAATAGAAGATTGTGCGAAGCCAAGTGTTTGCATGGCCTGGTGGCCTCCTTGAGCAGATTCCCATATCTCTCTAGCGTCATGAGAACAGGATAGACAACACAGAGCCATTTTATAGGATACAATAGAATGCATGCATTCTAGTGGGCACCATTTGGAACTCTCATTTAAATGTTTTCTCCTCTCTGTAGCATTTAATTTCACAAAATTTCCGTGATCATTCCTTAAAAATAATGTATTCTGATAATTACAATGCTATTTTTAAAGCAACAGTGCCCATCTTTGCATCTATGTCATGATCCCACCATCCACCATTCGGGAGAATTTTTTTTTTTAAATACTTTATTTTTTTTTCTTCAAGTTACATCTCAGTAACAAACCCCTCCCTATTCCCCCTTCCTATCCCGCCCTTCCACCCTCTTCCCCCCAGAAGTTTCCCCTTTCAGTCCAACAGATGGTTCCTTCTCTTATAACAGTAAGTATTATACAAAACAATAGATATAAATATGCCACATTTATGAGAGTTAAATGGCCCAGTATACCTTCCCAATGTCCAGTTTATACATATTTGGCCCCTGACTTTAACATTCTACTATCTAACCCTCTCTATGAGTTTAAAGGTCTATATGTGACTCAACATTCATACTAACTTGCAACCCACTTTTAAGAGTATCTTCTTAGATCTATAACACCCTCTTGATTCCTAAACAACTCAAAATTTAACTATGAGACTCTAGCTGTCTATTCTTCAACCACCTCAGAGACCTGAGAGGGATAAATATATTTGCTTATATAGGAAGTGCAGGGCCTGCAGCTTCCAAAACTAAGAAAGAACATACCAATGACTGCCTGGACAGTTCCCATTTTCTCTCCATACATTCCTGCATCAGTCTTCAGCCTTTGGGTCCTGTTTCTCTGACAGACATTTGTTGTAGAGCAGGGATTATGAAGGACTTACCTACCCTGTCTTGGCAGAGTTAGGCTGTCGACTTCCCTGCTACCAAGTTTTGTCCTTTTTGGACAGCAGTCTGTCTGCAGTTGGTGCAAGGGGTTTTTTCATGCCAAGAGAAAGGCTTGCCACTAATTCAACCATCTTAGAGTGGAGGTTCTTCGATGCTTATCTTCTACTTGGAGTAGAATAGGGGGTGCTGTCAGGCGCTGATATGTCTCGATATCAAAAAAAAAGAAAATCTTAATTTAAGATAACATCTTTGAATGCCATATTCTGCAGATCTCTTGGGGTTTTTGAAGATGCCCTATCCATCTCTTGTATTTAGATAAGCAAATGTTGCTTGTCTCTTAGCAACTTGATTACTGGGTAGTTTAGAGAATATCTGTGATAGACTGTCATAGTAGCTAACAAAGAGACATGTTTGCATGACTAGGAGTTTGTTTTAACTATCCTAGACCGTTTTAGATGGTTGGTATCAAGAGGTTAGAGCTTCACATTTTATTTTTAAGTATCTCTAGGTATGATACCATTAGGAAGCGTTACCTTTAAATTTGTATCAATATACAAAGATCTATTCAATTGTGGTTAAATATACTCTTAATTATGTATCAATATACAAAGATCAATGCCTATGTAGCCCAATACAATCTTAATATTACGTCCATATGCAAGGGTCAATACCATTGTGGCCAACTATAATCTTAATTTTGTATCAATATACAAAGATCACTACCGATGTAATCCAATACAATCTTATTTTTGCACAGTAAACAATGGTCAATACCACTTTAGCCAAATAAACTACTAATTTTGTATCAATATACAAAGGTATAAGGGCATATTCAATAATCTGCCCCTTCTTCTTGGACCTTCCTGTGCTGTGTCTATATCTCATTTTTCTCAAGCCCATGCACTCCTACATAGGAGAGGAAGAAGGATACAGAAAAGGAAGAGTAGGAAGTCCCTGGGGCTAACCTCCAAAACTCATTAAGACAGGACCATTTATCAGCTTGTAGTCTCTTCCCCTACATATCAGAGTTTTCAGTTATCCTTCAAATAACCAAAAAGAAGGACGGAGAAACACCTTCCCCACCCACTGGGCATGGGACGTCGCTCTCTTAAAGTGACTTCCTGCTGATTTGGGTCATAGTAGACCTGTTTGGGGCCCAAACCCAAATGGGAAAAATGGTTAAAAATGTTAGTACACTCCTTTTATGTTCAGTCCTTCTGTTCTCAGCTGTTTAGATGACTTAAGGGGTTTGTAGGCAGAAGCTGATCTTGCAGGTTTCACTGAGGTTCCTGTCGGGGCATTGTGTAGAGCTGAGCGGTCCCAGTGACATTGGATTGCTGTGGTGGTTGCAGGCCCCTGATGGAGACAGCTATTGAGGAAGTCTGCCAGGCAGAATCAACTGGGTCACTCGTCCTCCTTGATGCCTGATTCTGCTCTCTGCTGAGGTTTCCGCTGTCCAGCCGTCCCCGGGCTCCCCTAATGGATGCTTCGATTCTCCTGGAATGATAAGAACAGAGCCCTGCCCCAATCCCAACCCTAGGACAATTGCCC
>CAJQZJ010034060.1:0-33062 GCA_907164525.1 Lophiomys imhausi
CACACACACACACACACACACACACTCACACACACACACACACTCACACACACACACACACACACACACACACACACACACACACACACACACACACTGTATTGAAAAGCCCAATGAAATAAATGAGAAGTGCAATGCAAAGCATTGCTAACTTACAAAATGAAGCACAACGACAGATATCGATAATTAAAGACAAGATTGGGAGGATTTTGCACCTAGTTTTTGGAGAAGCCTCCAGACATTTTCCAAAGTGGTTGCACTTGTTTCTGCTCTCCGCACAGTTCCTATTTCCATGTCAGCATCTCTTGTTAACTGTGTTCCTAATAAGAGTCATTCTGACGTGGGTGAGATGGAATCTGAAAGTGGTTTTAGTAAAATGTCAGTAAAACGGAAGCAGACATGGGTAATGCTGGGAGAGAAACACATGGTGAGGAAAGAGGGACAGGGAAATGAGGATGTGCAAGAAGGCTTAACTAAAATAAAGGGAATATTAGAAAAAAGATATATGCAAACCTACAATCTTCCAACCAAATAAAAATATAATTAAATGGGAAAGGATAATATGAGTGACATAAAAAGACAAAGGGGAATATACTTGATTAAAAGTTTAAGTGGGAATAAGAGAAGAGAGATAGGAGAGACCAGGGCATAAGGGTCGAGTTAAGCAAAACTAAGGATATAGGAATAAATCGCATGGAAATCCACTAGTTTGTCAGCTAATCAAAAGCATAAAATTAAAAATGAGATTTTGATCAGAAATACCTTGTACCAATAGACAATACTGGTCCTATAAACGATGGGTAGTTAATGAAAATTTAAGTGTCAGGCAGGGGTGATAGGTCAGGAAGAAACAATATAGAGTACTTCCTTTTCTCTTGGGTGGCTAGCATATCTGGTAAGACTCAGTTGCTGAAGCCTTTGCCCACTTTGGATTCAGAACACAGAAATTTATCTCTAACTGAAGAGAAAATACTCTTCCAACTTTAATAGTGCTAGAATGCTACACAAGCTGCCTGGGGGGGGGGGGAGTTGAGTACCTATAAATTGTCTAAATTTCCACTGGACTTTACATGCTACAACACTAACTCATTGGACAATGTGTTCCTACAGTGGTAGGGTTTTTATGAGGGCAACCACTTTCTGATTGGATTACAGGTATGATCTATAGGACATATTTCATGTCTGGCACTGTAAACCCATCAAAAGCTCATACCTCATGACTAGGGAGATCATGATCCTTGCAGGAGAGAGTGCCTATTGATGTCTCACCTAATGCTTGTTGACAAGTTGCCTACCTTTTATCAACATTTTATTTATTGTTCATGTACATATAAGATCTGAATACTCAATGGCTTCTCCAGCTCAATATTCTAAATAATTACATAATCCTCCTCCAAACAACATGGTCAGGTCCATCTCAGCAATACCTAGTACCAATTGCAGAAGCAACTCTGATTGACTAATAAGATTTGCTGATGGTCAATTAGCTGGGCAGAGAGAATAGGAAGGCAGGACTTCCTGGGAGGAAGGCGGGACTTTCTGGGAGGAAGAAAGGAACCCTGGGAAGAGACAGAAGAAGCTCTCTTTTCACCAGGGGAAACAGATGGTACAGAGAGCCACATGGCTGGTAGAGAACAATTGGTTGGGTTAACTTAGGTAAGCTGGTTGAGAGTCTGCCCCTCTAAGGCCTAAACTTTGAAACATTAAAAGGTCTCGGTGTATTTATTTACTGGGGAAAAGGGCTTCCCTAGGTCTCAGCTCTCTTTACCTGGATAAATAAATCCAGTAAGGCCTACAGCTAAGGCCAGCCAGGCCTGCCAAGTCTCCAGGCTTGTCTCCAGGCCCCGCCTGTCCTTTGCAACAACGTACACCTGGATGTTTAAGGTTTGAGTTTCTGAGACAACGTCTTGTTATGTAGTCTCTATTGCCCTGGTAATCACCATGTAGCCCAGGCGACTATAGTAGTTTGAATATGGTTGTGTTTTATAGATTCATATTATTTGCATGCTTAGTCCCTAGGTGCACAAACAGGGAAGGATTTGGAGATGTGATCTTGTTTGCGGTATATCACTGAGGGTAGGCTTTGACATTTCAAAAGCCCATGCCATAGCCAGGGCCAAATCCAGGCTTCCTGTATCTCTTTGTTTCTGTCTCTCTGTCCCTTTCTTTCTCTGCCTGCTGCTGCCTGAAAATCAGGATGTAAAGCTCTCAGTTACTTCTCCAGTAACATACCTTCCTGTGTGCTGCCATGTTCCTGGACATGATGATAATGGATTAAACCTTTGAGCCTGTAAGCCAACTCCAATTAAATACTTTACAAGAGTTCCCTTGATCATGGGAATAGAATATTAACTTCACAGTAATGGAACATTAACTAAGACAGTGACCTAAGAATTGTAGCAGTTCTTCTCCATCAGCCTCCTACATGCTGGGAACATGAGCATATACCATCAAACTGCCTTTCAATGCATTTATTTGTCTCTAAAATATATGTATATATTTATTTGACACTATATATATATATATATATAATTCTTCTAAAATACCCTGTGTCTATGTAGCAATTACAAGTGTTAGAGCAGAAATATCAAACGCAAAATAAGTAACCAAGGTCTAGACAGATGCATTTTTTTTTTTTTTTTTTACTCAAAATGTAGGAAGTATTAAGTAAGTTGGAGGCACTTTTTTCAGCATGATTGTTTTGAAAAACTGTTGTAAGGCTACTTTGCAGTAGGTATTATATATTGTAAAGTGACCAATGCTACTTCATACAGCAGTAAATGCTTATACGATAAGTAGCTGAATCAAGCTCATCTCATAAGGACATTTATAGTAAGAAATTCAGTGGCAGAGACTCATCATTTGCTGTTCTTTGCATATGGAGCACAGTGTTTTCAACTGGATGTGTGACTAAATAAAAAGGTGCAGAGTTCCAGCAATCAGAATAAATGCCTCCAACATCTGCAGCTATACATGTGTGGAACATGCAGCTGTGTTTATTTCAAAGATAACACATTTACATGCATACAATACATTTACTTAAATGTATATTTTATGCATGTGAGAAATTCAAACAAAGGCCTTTTCTCTATTTGAATATGCATTTGAAAAATGACTCAAAGATGTTTTCTAGATTTATTTAAAGCTAACATTATTTATTTATACAATGTACTTATTAGTACAAATCATAACTCTTTCAGACTAAAATATTTTTAAAAGATTAAAGAAACTTAAATGGGAGCATAAGTCATACCATCAAGAAAGTTTTGGGTAGAGTTATTCATAGTTCAAGCTCTCAGAAGAATTTGGAAGTTCAGCAAGATAAGACAATAAAATCATTTGCAAATTGGAATATGTTCCTTTTATTTCAACAAATTTTTCACAACATGGTGGCACTTTTATCTGAACAAGGAAGCATATATCTTGAGGTGTTTATTTTTCTTTCTTCTATCATATCTGACAAGATACATACTTCCTGTTTTTTTAATTTAATAATAAAGGATAACTAGCGGGGCTTACACTTCCCCACCCCCTGAAAAACACACACACATGCCTGGTTAAGAACATTAATCTTATTTAATTCTATCTTTGTTTAAGCTTCAAGATACTGGATACCAAAAAAATGATTTAGAAGTACAGAAACTAAAATCACAATTTGGGTTTCATTTCTCAATATGACATCATGGGAGATTTCAGAGAAATCTATGTATATGTATCTAAATTATTCTTGTGTGGTATTTTTGACTCTTACAAAAGATGTGATGATCCCATAGCCAGAGAAGGCTGGCAAACTTCAGTAACAGAAAAATTATACTTTAAGGTATTTTATTTATTTATTTATTATTTTTTTTTATTTCTTACTATTTTCTTTTTAAAATTGAAAATAGATTCTTTTCTCATAAAATACGTCCCAACCACAGTTTCCCCTTTCTCAACTCCCCTGAGCTCCACCCACTCACCTAGATCCATTCCCCCCCTACATTTTCTTTTCAGAAAAAAGCAGGTGCCCAAGAGACAACAGTCAAATTGGACAAAAAAAGATATAATAAATCAAGTCATAATCCCTCATATTGAGGCAAGACAAAGCAACCCAACAGAAGGAAAAAAGAGTCTCAATAGCAGGCAAAAGAGTGAGAGAGACACAGCCACTTCCACTCTTAAGAGTCTCACAAGAACACCAATGTTATAGCTGTTAGCTATAACATAGACAAAGAGGACCTGGTACAGACCCATGCAGACCCTCTGCTTGCTTCTTAGTCTCTGTGACCCCATATGATCCCTCTTTAGTTGACTTGATGGGCCATGTTCTCCTGGTGTCTTCCATTCCTTCTGACTCCTATAGTCTCGATTTAAATTTTAGTTTACATTAGTATAAAGAGAGTCACTGCTGACCCTTAGGTGTGTTCAGTGATTAACTGCTTTTAATCTATGCTTCATACACTGTAGATAATAATAGTTCTCTGGAGGTTGTGAAAAGATTGTAAAAAGCATAATTTAGAAAGCAGCCAATTATCAAATAGATTCCAAATGGTAAATACCTCAATACTGTTTGTTCCTGTTTCACTGATATGAAAACTAAGTTCTTGACCCACAATCACAGTCACTGGTCATACTTCAGCAATTACTTTTCCTAAATTGACTATCTTGTTAAAAGTTAAAAATTAAAATAAGAGTTTCCCATTAATCTTTCTTTCTTTCCTTCCTTCCCTCCCTCCCTCCCTCCCTCCCTCCCTCCCTCCCTCCCTCCCTCCTTCCTTCCTTCCTTCCTTCCTTCCTTCCTTCCTTCTTTCTTTCCTTCTTTTTTATCCCACTATACCCTCTGCCCCTTGAATCTGTTCTCTGAACATGTTCTCACTGTTGGAATATTTAATTAAGGATATGCCTAAGGATATTCACCTGACTGGAATTGGGTGTATTTGCCTGTAAAAGGTGGAAGTTGGTCACTCATTAAAATAACGTTTGGTTTTCGTTTTATGTTTGTGGGAAAAAAACCCCACAAAACTCAGGCTCCTGTCTGTTAACTTCTGCATCCTCAGAAGTACTAAAGCTCTATGGTATAAGGATGGGACTAAGGGTGCACGGTACAGAAGGCTCGCCGGGAAGGCCTAGCCAATCAGAGTGCAGGCTGAGGGCTGGCCCCGCCCCTCCGCGCCTGGCCCTTCTGGAGTAAGGGTGCAGCGCCTCGTCCCGTCCCACCCCTGTCTCTGAGTGACAGCAGCGTGGACAGCTGCCCACCCGGTCGGACCCGCAGTTGGGCCGCCCTCTCTGGGCTATGCTGAGGTGTGTTTCCGGCGAGGGCTGGGGGTTCGGGGTCATAGTTCTCTGGATGCGGGCCCAGGAATGGAAGCGCGCATTCCCAGCGTCTCCCAGCCCAGGGAGGCTGGAGCTCCGGCTCGGGGGGACGGCCCCAGGCGCTGGGCCTGGGCATGGCCAGGCTCCTCCAGGGTTGCTGGGCTCCGAGCCCAGCACGGAGGCCTCCTTTTCGACCGGTCTCTGCCTCTGGGGCCACGACAGAATGGCTGGACTGGGGTGGGGTGGGCGTGGCCGCCTCGGTTGCCGAGCAACGCGGGGTGCGCCCTGCCAGCGTGTCCTGATGTCCTGAAATTCTGAGTCCCACCCACTTGCCTAGACTTACCCTAGGCGGGGGTTTTGCTCCCGGTGTTGTCCATTAACTTGAGGGGCCTTTTCATAGCTGCCTGAAACTGTTTTCTACTAATCCTGCCCAGGCCTTCTTCTCCTGTGTTTTAACTCCTATTTACTCTTTCCTGTTTCCCTGTTTTTCTGAGAGCCAAAATATTGTGCAGAGAAGAGTTGCTTTATTGGTCAGTGGTGGTCGTGAAGTGGGGTTTTGTTTCCTAATGCTTGATGAATCCCTGAATCCAAACCATGTTGCCATATGAGTTAATGACAAAGAAAAGGGGCTCTTTGATACAGTGTCTGTAATGGAAACTTGACCTTAATGAACTTCCTCTGGCAGTTGCCACTCATTACATGGTGGGCTTTCCTATATGATCTTCCTTGCAGTCTACCGTGGAACATGTTAAACCTCTAAGCAGCTGCTACTGAGTCTGCATTTAATGATCAACTACAAGATAACAGTGCAAGTAGTTTCTCCCCTCCCATGTTTGGCCCCACGTGATTCAGCAGAACAAACATTCTGTAGGAAAACACAAAGGAGAAGGTTTTTCCCTTGTTGTGCCAGGTTTTTAGTGTAAATCCTCAGTTAGGGAGCTTGTCTTGTTCTGCTGTTAACAATGCCTGCAATTAAGGAAGCTGGTAAGGCTACTTTTCCTTTCGTTTCTCAGCTGTAAAGTTCTCAACCTAGTATCTACCTAGCAGTATTGATTTAAAAGTATAATTAAAATAGTGATCTGCACAAATGCAAAGTATTACTGATTACAGTTTCTGGGTTTTTTTTTTTTTTTTTTTTTGCTTCGAGCACTTTAAAATGTACTTGATTTTTGTTCTCTTATTTCTTTGGTTTGTTGAGAAATGAGAATTAATCCCATTCATCTCTCCTCTATTGCTTCAGTTTTGTTACTGCTTTAGTTGCATGTGAAGTATCTTGCATGACAGTTCCTCTGCCATTGACAGGATTACTTCCCCACCCCTCAGGAATTCACAGAGAAGGGGGTGTGTTCATGTGGGGGCGCATGCATGGAAAGATTAGGAAATGTTCGTGTTAAATCTAATAATTTCCAAACTTTTTGATGTCACAATTTTGAGAACCAACGAAAGCTGTTGAGTAAAATCCTCTAGATAGAGCAGAATTTGAAGAGTAAATTGTTGAGACTACCTATTTTCCTTCAATTTAGGGATAAGATAATTGCTTTGTCCCATGTTTCAGTAAGGAAAACTTGAAGCAGAGATATTTTTAAAAGAATCTTTCTTTCAAAGAGCCTCCAACTCTGTTTAACTATTCAAATAAGTTCATTACAACCCATCTCATTTTTATTAAAAAAAATCATCGAACAGAAGCATCCAATGCTGAATAACTTGTTGCTTTGTTTTAATGTAAGTTGTGTTTCATTCCATTGATCTTGCCTATGAAAGCATATTCATATGCTTAAACAAGTGAAGAAAATCTATTGTAGGACAATGGTAAATTGTATTTTGAGATACATGTGAAATGTGTAGGATTTCTCTTGCATCAGGGTTCATTTTGGGCAAAGAGAATCTGATTATTCTTAGTTCATGCAACTATAAAATTATTATCTGATCTTTTTTACAGCTCATGTGAAAGGTATTTTATGTTTTAATTTAATTTAATTTAGTGGGCTAAAAAATAGCATGGTTGTCTTCACTGGTAGCTGTGTTCCTGATTTTAATTTCAAATAGAAGAATTTAAATACAGTTTGCTGTTTTCTTTGCTCAAATGACTACAAAGTGGGTACCAGTTGTAGACATGCTGCCACTAGATAGAGAAAGCATTAGAGTAGGAAGTGTCTATTTTTTTTTAGTACGTGTTGAGTGTACAACATGACCTAGTATTTCTTAGAACTATTCATTTGAACTCTGCCATTCTGTACTGAACTCTCCATTTTTAGTAGAGACACTGGATCAAAGGAAGGTCAGCTAGCTGGAGCATCACAATATCTTAAACATGTTAAGACTCAATAATAATTATTGTTTCTAGTCTTGAGTTTGTAAATAGTGTTTGAACATCAATTTTGCTGTTAACAAACTGACTCGTGGCCAGTGCTTTTAATTGGATACCAAAAATGACTATTAGTTCCTCCTCGCCTCTCTAACCTTTTCCCTCTTTTTCCAGAGACTAGACCTTAATCACCTTGTGGGAAAATATTTACTTTTCTGACTAGTTACACTTATGCAGAATTATCATTTTGTGTCACCCATGTTAGCTCCATCATTGGAGTGACATAGAGTGGCGTATTCCAGTCGCTGGTTACATAGTCCTCTGTAATAGCTACTTTTCTTATTCTGACAAAATATTTGACAATAGGAACCTAAGGATGGAAGTGTTTGTTCTGGATTCATGTACTAGAAGTAGTCCAAGATGGTCAGGAAGGATTGGAGGCAGGAGCACAGGGCTGCTGGGAATATTTCATCAGCTGTCAGGAAGAAGTGAACAACAACTGCTTGTGCTCAGCTTACTCTCTCCTTTTTTTAATGTTTATTTATTACTGCAGGTTACATCTCCATCACAGTGTCTTCTTTCCACCCCTCCCAGTCCCGCCCTCCCACCCTCTACCCACTATCTCTTCCATCCCACTCCTCTGGAGTGGAGTGTCCCTACATAGCAGTCCCCCACCCCAGTTCAGCAGTCATATGAGGGCCAAGATCCTCCTCATACATTGGAGGCCTACAAGGCAGCTCCATTAGGGCAAAGTGTCTCATTGACAGGAAACAAAGTCTATGTTCCTGTTCCCTTTGGTGCATTGGTTGTAGTGTAGTTATCCTGTACTATATGGCTAAAATCAGACTATAAGTGAATAGAGGCCATGTGCATTCTTCTGAGTCTGGGTTAGCTCACTCAAGATGAGCTTCTCTAGTTCCACCCATTTGGCTGCAAATTGCATGATTTCGTTGTTTTTGATTGCTGAGTAGTATTCCATTGTGTAGATTTACCACAGTTTTTTTTTTTAATCCATTCCTCCGTCGAGGGACATCTGGATTGTTTCCAGTTTCTAGCTATTACAAATAAGGCCGCTATGAACATAGATGAGGAACTTCCTTGTGATTTGGTGAGAAATCACTTGGATATATACCCAGAAAGTGGTATGGCTGGGTTTTGAGGCAGAGCTATTCCAAGTTTTCTAAGATATCGCCATACTGACCACCATAGTGGTTGTACAAGCCTGCACTCCTTGAAGAGGCCATCAGAAGATGGAAAGATCTCCTATGCTCATGGATAGGTAGGATCAACATAACACAAATGGCCATCCTGCCAAAAGCAATATACAGGTTTAATGCAAATTCTATCAAAAACCACCCCAATTCTTTATAGACCTGGAAAAAGCAATTCTCAAGTTCATATGGAATAACAAAAAACCCAGAATAGCTAAATCAATCCTGTACAATAAAAAACATCTGGAGGTATTACCATCCCAGATTTCAAGCTGTACTACATAGCAATAGTAATAAAAACAACATGGTACTGGTATAGAAACAGATCAGTGGATCAATGGAATCGAATTGAAGACCCAGAAATGAACTCACATACCTATGGTCATTTAATTTTTGACAAAGAAGCCAAAACCGTACAATGGAAAAAGAACTTTCTCCTTTTTATGGAACCCAAGGCTCAGCCCAGGTAATTGCACTGCCCACTTTTAGACTGGGCCTTCTCACCTCAACATAATGATGATAATTTCTTGCAGACATGCCCAAAGAATTGGGTCCTAGGTGATTCTAGGTCCAATCAAGTTGATAATTGATATTACTTATCATATTCTCTTATTTAGAAACTGCAAGTGAATGGGATTATAGGTCAGGACTGTTAACCTAGTATTGTGGTTTCTTATAATAAGTGATTATTTCTTGGTCATTTGAAGCATGTAATAGCATTTTTACATCATTATGATCACTGTAAAGCAGCTATTCTGGACTTTTGAGACCCTGGATTTGTGTAACAGGGAGGTCTGTCAGCTTGAGGAAGGATTGTCTTCTCTTACTGCAATGCTAAGTGTCCCCATCAGAAAGCATTCCTCTGTGAATGTTCCTCCATGTCAAAGCATGAAAAGAGGCCATATTTCCCCCAGATTTTGTGGATATGTCCATATTTTGATATAAATAGTTTTGACTCTATGAAGGCCTTAAACAAACTTTTTAGAATAAAGTATTTTTATATTTTCTTAGAATAGTCAAAATAATGGTAATAGAAAATAGTGATACATATTTGCTCATATTTGATTTCCTCAAGAAATTTCTTAAATAAACTAATAGGAATCACTTAGTCTCAGAACTAATTCTTTTTCAGACCTCTTAAGTACACTTAATCTTTTTCTATATGGTAGAAATGCTAGGTGTCTTTGAGACAGTAATTTGTGAATGTTTTTTAGTGAAAAATAAAAAAGTTACCTCATAAATTTGAATAATGATAAAAGGTACACATTCTGTACTTAGTGATATACCAAAATATAGTGTTGAGTCACAAGGTAAAGGAACTTCATAAAATGAAGGTTTTGGTCAACACCATATCTTAAGTCATGGAAACTGCAACAATAATAAAGAAACTTGCTTCTGTTATAATTTCACATAGTTATGAAATTGCAAAAATAGCAGTCCAGTTACATTGTAAAAACTAAATTTTTGACTATGACAAAACAAAGATGACTCAATCCAGAGATTCTTGGGTTTTATGTAAGAAATATCTTCATTGGTATTGAATAATAAATTATATGGCTACCCAATGACAAGATCCTAATTACACATTATAGCTTATATACTGATTGAAGTGGTAAGTACACTGGATAGGAGGCTTTAGATTATTCTCTGGTAGCAGACATATCATTTATTGGGTTTGAAAACATTCCTAGCTATCAAGTTCATTCTGGGCAGGAAAGACTGGAGATCTGTGGTTTTCTGTTCATTTTCTACCACCATACTGGAGCACTGTAATTCATTCCTTAGAGTGACTTGGTGTAGCACTTAGTCTCTCTGGGCAGGACCATAGCAGATTATTTACTTTCTGACTCTGTCCTTTCTCTGTTTTGGGGGTTCCCATTCTCTAGTTTCTTTTTTCTCCTCAAATCCATTTCCCCCCAAAGTGTGTGAAACACTGGACTGTGCCAAAGTGTCCGATTCAGGTTTCTTATGTACTAAAATATTCTGGAAAAATACAGCCTTCGACAGTGAGATCAAGTGTAAGAAAACACCCCATCAAATCAAGGAAATTAACAAATAACCCAAAAGCATGCCTTAAGTCAGAGAAGACCAGCTCAAGAAACCTTTGATGCTGATGCATTCATAATGCATGGCCTCTGTGTTTAGAATTGTATCCGGAGAGGACAGTGATAGAGAGAGATAATAGCAAAGATATAAAAGATGTCAAGAAAAAAATTGAAAAACAGTAAGTCTTTATTTTTGGTATAACACAACACTAGTTTAGTGACTTATAAACAACACAGTTTCATCACCTTATTTATACTCCTATAGTTTGGAGTTTGACTTGTGTCACACTGAATGAAAATGACAGTGTTATCAGGGCTGTATTCTTTGTCTTTGTCTTCCAGTAGACAATCATGGTTTCTGTGCCTTTTCCTGGGTCTTCTGGCCACCCACATTCCTAAGTTTTTGGCCCTCTTCTTTCATCTACTAAGCCAACAACATTGTCTGACCGGTCTTTTGTAGCCCGTCTCCTAAGGACAGTGAGGAGGATCCTTCAGTAACTAATCCTAGGTTCTTGGGAGTAGAATTTGTACATCTTTGGTCCTGGGGGTTATAATATCATCTCTGGCATGAGGAAGCCAGAAGTTCAAAATGTTTTATTCTTATTCAAATATATATTGTACTATTGAATTAATTAACACAGCACTTACATGTGCTGTGCATTTTAAACTAGATTTAATCAAAGCATTTGGAGACAGTGCTCCATCAGCTTAAGTAGCTTCACATACACTTTTATGTTCATGGCAGTCATAATTAGTACCTTACCATATTGATTTCACCCCCCAAACAAACAAAGTAGCTAAACTCTCTTATATATATATAAGCAGATTTCTGTTGCTCAAACCTAGAAATGCAAAACACATGAGAAGATATTTTAAATTCCCAAACCATTGCTCTGCTGGCTTTGTGGAATTAGTGCACAGAACACATGTCAGACCAAGAACTTTCCCTTCCTGAAGATGCATTCTTTTATTTTCATGGGAAATAGTTCTTTCTTTTTGATTATAATTTGAAATTATTGTTTCTTCTAGTGGTCATATCTTACATAAAAAGAAGCCTTTTATATGTCTGGGCCTTTTTTAGCTTGTAAAATGTTGTACTTTCTTGGCCCAAGTGATGTGTTAATATGCAAGATTAAATGTTGCTTTTCTATTCAGGAGATCCAGATGCTCCAAATGTCTGTCAATGCTTTACTTGCTTTGACATCTTCTTGATCTTCAATGAGCTGTGCCAACACCAGAAAGAAAAAAAAAAAACAAAATTACTTCTCTTTACATTTCATAATCTATAGAGATGGGTCAACATTTCTATAATGATCTTAGACATTGCTTTAAAAGGCAAAAAAATAAATAAGTTACTACTCAGATACTGTAAATATTTGATCATTGTATGTTAAAACCAAGAGACTATAAAGGTAAGCATGTACAATATTTAAAAAGCAGATTATATTTAATCACATTAATCAAAGATTTGTCTGGGAGAAGTAGGAAAATTGTGCAGATTAACTGTGAAATTAAATGAGGTCTTAAGAATCCTGTGAATACAAGGTTGACAAGTCTAAGAAGAAGCTTGCATATAGGTAAAGGGAACAGAGCTGTTAACAGCCGCTGAAGTTGTAAAAACAGGGGTAGCATTTGGTTAGAAAATGGAAAGGAGTTCAGTGGCTAGGACAGAGTATCCATAACATCACTGATACTGGGGCCATAGAATCTAGTGGCCAAGTGAAGAAGGCTGATATAGGCTCTCCAATAAAATCTGCATTGTGTAGCAGAGGACCTACTGGAGTTTTTAAAATAATATAATAAATGATCAGATTAGCCTACTAGTTCTCAAACCTTTCAAACACAGCATTCGCTAAAATTATTTAATTCTGTTATCACATAAAAAGTAACCTTGAGAAATTCTAACCTATGTTAACACTCTCCTTTAAAGGATTGTACATAAACAGTTTCTTAACTACCCTAGGAACACATGGATTATATATGATTATGCAGTATGTAAATGTACATGCTAAACAAATCAAAATCACTCAAAATTCATAATATTAAGGTACCTGTAAGGTACAAAATGCAATATTTTCTGGTCTTCCTAGGCATATCAATTTATACAAAACAAAATCCATAATCATATATTTATCTTCTATTATACTTTAAATATGGCCTATAGAAAGTTCATGAAAGATTAGGGTGATAATTGACTTAGGGGTCACTTGGACATATTTAGATTTTATATTTTCAATGTCTATAATGAAATTTTAAATCAATGTTTGGCATTGGTTTTTTTGGGGGGGATAAAATTAGCATTTCAGCACCTGTGGAGAATTCGACTATCTGTGCTCGCCTTTCGTTTAGTTGATAATGAAATCATTTAATGAATAATAATATCTTATTTATATATACTTTTGTATTCATATTTTATCTTATAAGAAGTCTTTTCCTTCTTTTTGCAAATCGAATGTCACTCCACAGCTCAGAACATGTAGTTCCCTGTAAAGACTGGACTCTGTGAATAGATTTTAATGTAGATTTCTGTCCTTTTTCTTCTCACGGTAACATGCTCAAGAGGTCACTTACTGAATCTCCAGGGAACCATTCCTTCAGTTACAGCTAATTGTACTTATTCCAGAGGGATGTGAAAACGAGTTCCAACCATACAGCTGATTACATAATCACAGTGCTTACCATGCTAACTGTCATTTTACAAATGCCAACTGCTCGATATTGTCACTAATTTCATCATCACTTATAAGGGACCAGGATCTGTTATTTACATTGTAAAAATTCAGTAGTTCTGTTAAATTACAATTTCTGGAGCTTTGCATAAACTGTGGATGAGGTGACAGCCAGAGCTGATTTGTCACTGGGGTGCTCATGCCCTCATTGGACATGAGATTTCTCCAGTGTTCATCCTCACTGTGTTCCAGGAGTGTCACATACACATTTGTGAGAGGTGGACATGTTACCTGTACATAATTTAAAATATTGTACATAATAAAAGCTTCTGGGGAACATTTGGACCCCAAGTTTTTAGATAAGGAACTCAGAATGGATTGCTATGAATCATTTATTTATTTATTTATTTATTTATCTATCTATCTATCTGTCTGTCTGTTTATTTATTTGTTTGTTTGTTTGTTTGCTTATTACTTCAAGTTACATCTCCATCACAGTCCCCTCTCTCTAAATCTCCCAGACCCATCCTCCTACCCTTTCCCTCCAGTCCCACCTATCCTACTCCTATGGAGTGGATTGCCCCTACATAACAGCCCCCCTCAGTTCAACAGTCATATGAGTGTTAAGAGCTTCCTCTTGCATTGGGGGCCTATATGGCAACTCTATGAGGGCAAAGTATCCCACTAACAGTTAACAAGGTCTAAGTTCTTGTTCCTTTTGATGTGTTAGTATTAAGATAGTTATCCTGTACTACATGGCTAAAATCCAATTATAAGTAAATAGATGCCATGAGCATCTTTCTGAGTCTGGGTTAGCACACTCAGGTTGAGCTTTTTAGTTACATCCATTTGGCTGAAAATTGCATGATTTCATTGTTTCTGAAAGCTGAGTAATATTCCATTGTGTAAATGTACCACAGTTTGTTATTTTGTTTTTTGTTTAATTTTTTTTTATCCATTCTTCGGTTGAGGAACATCTGGGTTGTTTCCAGTTTCTAGCTATTACAAATAAAGCTGCTATGAACATAGATGAGGAGATGTTCTTGTGGATTGGTGAGGAATCCTTTGGATGTATACCCAGGAGTGGTATGGCTGGGTCTTGAGGTAGAGCTATTCCAAGTTTTCTAAGATATCACCAGACTGGTTTCCATGGTGGTTGTACAAGTTTACACTCCCACAAGGAATGGAGGAGAGTTCCCCTTTCTCCACAACCTCACCAGCCTGTGCTGTCATTTGAGTTTTTGATCTTAGCCATCTGAAAGGTGGGAGATGGAATCTCAGGGTCATCTTGAGTTACATTTCTCTGATGATTAAGGGTGTTGAGCATTTCTTCAAGTGTCTCTCAGCCATTAGAGATTACTCCTTTGTGAATTCTCAGTTCAGTTCTGTTCCCCATTTTTTGATTGGGTTATTTGGTTTCTTGGTGTTTAATTTCTTGAGTGCTTTATAAATTATGGATATTAGCCCTCTGTTGGATGTGGGGTTGGTAAAGATTTTTTCCGAGTCTGTAGGTTACCATTTTGCTCGAATGACAGTTTCCTTTTCCTTATGGAAGCTTTCAGTTTCATGAGGTCCCATTTATTGATTGTTGGTCTTAGAGCCTGAGCTGTTGGTGTTCTGTTCAGGAAGTTGTCACCTGTGCTGATAAATTCAAGGCTTAGTGTGTCAGGCTTTTTGTTCAAGTCTTTGATCCACTTGGACTTAAGTTTTGGGCAAGGTGATAAGTATGGATCAATTTACATTCTTTTTTTTTATACTTTATATTTTTAATTCTTCAAGTTACATCTCAGTCACAATCCCTTCCCTATTCCCCCCTCCTGTCCCACCCTTCCACCCTCTTCCCCACAGCAGCTCCCCCTTTCAGTCCAACAAATGGTTCCTTCTCTTATAACGGCAAATACTATACAAAACAACAGAAATAAATATGCCACAATTATGAGAGTTAAATGGCTTAGCATACATTTCCAATGTCCAGTCCATACGTATTTGGCCCCTGACTTTAACATTCTACTATCTAACCATCTCCATGAGTTTAAAGTTCTATATCTGACTCAGCTTTCATACTAACTTGCCTCACAATTTTAAAAAATCTTCTTAGATCCAGAACACCCTCTTGATTCCTAAACAACTCAAAATTTAACTATGAGACTCTAGCAATCTATTCTTCAACCACCTCAGAGAACTGAGAAGGATAAATATATCTGATTATGTAGGAAGTGCAGGGCCTGCATCTTCCAAAACTAAGAAATGACATATCAGTGGCTGCCTGGACAGTTCCCGTTTTCTCTCCATACGTTACAGCATCAATCTTCAGCCTTTTGGTCCCATTTCTCTGACAGACATTGATTGTAGAGCAGGAATTATGAAGGACTTACTTACCCTGTCTTGGCAGAGCTAGGCTGTCAACTTACCTGCTACCAAGTTTTGTCCTTTTTGGACAGCAGTCTGTCTACAGTTGAAGCAAGGGGTTTTTCATGCCAGGAGATAGGCTTGCCACTAATTCAACCATCTCACACTGGAGATTCTTCAATGCTCATCTTCTACTTGGAGTAGAATAGGGGGTGCTGTCAGGAGCTGACATGTCTCGATATCAAAAATATCTTAATTTAAGAAAATATCTTTGAATGTCATATTCTTCAGATCTCTTGGGGTTTTTGAAGATGCCCTATCTATCTCTTGTTATAAGCAAATGTTGCTTGTCTCTTAACAACTTAATTTCTGAGTAGCTTAGAGAATATCTGTGATAGACTGTCATAGTAGCTAACAAAATGACATGCTTGCATGACTAGGAGTTTGTATTTCTTAACTATCCTAAACGGTTTAAGACGGTTGGTGTCAAGAGGCCAGAGCTTCACATTTCATTTTTAAGCATCACTAGGTCCAATACCTTTAAGAAGTGTTACCTTTAATTTTGTATCAATATACAAAGGTCAATACCAATGTTGCCAAATATACTCTTAATTTTGTATCATTATACAAAGATCAATGCCTATGTAGCCCAATACAATCTTAATATTGCATCAATATACAAGGGTCAATACCATTGTGGCCAAATATAATCTTAATTTTGTATCAGTATACAAAGATCAATACTGATGTAGTCCAATACAATCTTAATTTTGCACAATATACAATGGTCAACACCACTTTAGCCAAATATAATACTAATTTTGTATCAATATACAAAGGTATAAAGGCATATTCAATAATCTGTCCCTTCTTCTTGGTCCTTCCCATACTATGTCTGTGTCCCATTTTTCCTCAAGTCTGTGCACTCCTACATAACAGAGAAAGAAGGACAGAAAAGAACAATAAGGAAGTCCCTGGGTCTAACCTCCAAAACCCATTTAACAAGACCATTTAACAGCTTGTAGTCTCTTCCCCTAAATAACAAAGTTTTCTGTTATCCATCAAATAACCAAAAAGGGGGGGGGAGAAACACACTCCCCACCCTGTGGGCATGGGACGTTGCTCTCTTAAAAAGACTTCCTGCTGATTTGGGTCATAGTAAACCTGTTTGGGGCCCACACCAGAATGGAAAAATGGTTAAAAATGTTAATACAATCCTTTTATGTTCAGTCCTTTTGTGCTCAGCTGTTTAGATATCCTAAGTAGTTTGTAGACAGAAGCTGATCTTCCAGGCTTTACTGAAGTTCTGGTTGGGGCAGTGTGTGGAGCTGACGATCTTAGCGATTTTGAGTTGTTGTGGTTGTAGACTTTTTATGGAAACAGCTATTGAGGAAGTCTGCAAGGCTGGACCATCTGGGCCACTTGTCTTCTTTGGTGTCTGATCTGTTTTCTATTGAGGTTTCCGTTGTCCAGTTGTCCCTGGATTCCTTGAATGGATGCTTTAAATCTCCTGGAAAGATAAGAACAGAGCCCTGCCCTAATCCTAACTCTGGGACAATTATCTTTTTTTTTGGGGGGGGGGTTCAGGTAATATTTCTCCTGAAGCAAATTTGGTTTGTTGACAATATATAAAGTATTATCTTTCAATCTGGATTAAAGAAGAAACTATTTTGTTATTTTGGAGCTAAACAAGCCTTAGTGTATATATTTTGAGATCTTAAAGGACAATTTGTTTGTATTGAGTAGGCCTTTTGTAAGTAGCCTTTAAACTTAAGTCCCTCCAAATCCTATGTGCCTGTCTCTGCATTCTAATTATTGGGATCAAAGACCTGTGGTTCCCATCTGAAGGATTAAAGATGTGCTCCACCACTCCTGGATCGAAGTTTTTCTCTATTTAGAGTTTGTTTTATATCAGGCTGACCTTGAGCTCTAAGATCTGCCTGTTTCTGTCTCTAGTGTGTTGGGATTAAGGGTATACTTTTCTTGAATGATGGGATTAAGGGTGTGCACCATCACCACCCTGTTCTGTGTAACTCTAGAATTTATAAGACAACTAACTCTATTGTGCTCCTCCCATCTCTGCTGAAGTTAAAGGCATGGGCTACCACCACACATTTCATGTATTTTACCTTAGCTCTAAGTTTTTTCGACTCTTGGAGGTTTATAAAACCACAACAAAAAAAGAAAGGAAGAAGAGAAAGGAAAAAGAAAAAAAAAGTCTATGTCCATGTTCCCTTTGGTGTGCTGGTTGTAGTACAGATATCCTGTACTATATAGCAAAAATCCTACTATAAGTGAATAGATGCCATGTGCATCCTTCTGAGACTGGGTTAGCTCACTCAAGATGAGCTTCTCTAGTTCCATCCTTTTGGCTGCAAATTGCATGATTTCGTTGTTTCTGATGGCTGAGTAGTATTCCATTGTGTAGATGTACCACAGTTTTTGTTTTGTTTTTTTCTGGAGAGAACGGGCATACAAGGACTGTACTTAGAAATAATAAAGGCAATATACAGCAAGCCGGTGGCCAGCATCAAGTTAAATGGAGAGAAACTTGAAGCATTTCCTCTAAACTCAGGGACAAGACAAGGATGCCCACTTTCCCCATATCTCTTCAACATAGTACTTGAAGTTCTTGCTAGAGCAATAAGACAACAAAAAGAGATCAAGGGGATACAAATTGGGAATGAACAAGTCAAATTATCCCTATTTGCAGACGATATGATAGTATACATAAGCAACCCCAAAGATTCCACCAGAGAACTCTTACAGCTGATAAACACCTTCAGCAAGGTGGCTGGATACAAAATTAACTAAAAAAAATCAGAAGCCCTTCCATATACAACAAACAAATGGGATGAGAAAGAAATAAGGGAAGCAACCCCCTTCACCATAGCCATTGTGATGTGCCATTGTTCTGAACTTCCAAAATAAATAATGCATGTGGTTATTGGAAAATTGAAAAGCCTTTGGAAAGATGTCATTTCAAATATGATCATTGGAAAATTGGGCTAGTGATTTTTAAAGTTGTTAAACAGTAAGAGTCCATATAATCTGAGTACAAAACTTCTGTCTAATAACTGATTCATAAATGTATTTTCCAATTGTGTGGATCATCTTTGTACTGTTTTTGTTTTGAAACATATAATACTCTGGCTTTAGTCTATGAGAATCATTTGTATGCAGAGGAGTTTTAATCCAGCAATATGGCTGCTCAGGTAAAGGAATATATCTTAAAACCTTCTAGATCTATGTAATTCAGCTGGAATGCAGGCATACCCTGGAATGCAGTATGATCTGGCTGAAATACAGACATGCCTGTACTATATACCTTTAATCCTAAACAATGAAAATAAGATTAGTTTATAGAAGGAAGCAGGCATGTTTGAAAATAACAGTCTAATTGAGAGGCACACAAAGTGACAAATCTGAGAAAAATTTGACAGAATGAGTCAGACATAGGAGCCCAACTCTCACAAGAACAGGACAGGCAGGAGAGTTGAGTTCAGTGCGGTTCAGTTGAATGCAGTTAAGATCAGTTTTTGCAGTCAGTTCAGACAGTGCAGTTCAGTTTGTGCAGTTCAGAGGCAGTTTTTTCAAGCAGAGCAATTCAGTCAGAAGCTGAGAGAAGTCCATTTGAATCAGTCAGCTTGGAGAGAAGTTTGAGCGAGAACAGCTGAGTTGAACCAGCCAGCCAGAGTTCAGAAAGAACTAGAAAGGGTGACTTTATTTGTCTGTAAGTCTTGGAGACTGAAAACATTCCAGGACTAGGTTAGCAGACAGAGGCTGGAAGGTGAAGACTTCAAGGTCTGGACTTCAGAAGAAGAGATTGTGTGGAGGTTAGAAGCTTTGAGGCCTAGGCCTAGGGATAGCTAGAACAGAGAAAGACATACTCTGGGCTCAGCCCAAGCTGTGTATTTGTACAGCTTGGGTGTGGTTCTCACCTCATCTCTTCCCCTGGGAAATAAAAGCAACATTTACATATGTAACTCAAAATCTTGACCTTTAACTGGGACATTTTTTCCAAGTGTATTATAATAGTAGCCCTTGCATTTAGGATGATGGTTTATTTTTTTATTCTCTTTAGTCTATGGTATGAGGTAAGCATCAAACCTTATTCTGTAATAGCACTGTTTATTTAAAAGCCATTCTTTCATGTTAACTCTTGATTTGAATTTTTATCTGTACTTTTAAGTGGCTTTGAGGCTTGATCGATGGCTCTGCAGTTAACAAAGTACTAAAGATTAGTTCTTAGCACCCATATCGGGTGGCTTACTGTTACACCAATTTCTGGAGTCCTTTTCTGGCTTTCACAGGCACCCTTACTCACATATGTGTGCGTGAGTGCGTGAGTGTGTGAATGGAGACTCTCCCTACCCCCACGTTAGCAAACACACAATTTTTAAAAATTATTACCTAAAATTGTAAGGTATTTATATTGATCATATTGCATTACTTTGTGGGTTAATGATTTACAAATTGAAATAACTAAAAGTAATTTGAAGTTTGTTTTTTACACTCATGCATGACTTTAGAACAGGGGTTCTTAACCTGTGAGTCTAGCGACCCCTTTAGTGATTGCATATCAGATATTCTTTTTTTTTTAAATACTTTATTTTTTTTTATTCAAGTTACATCTCAGTAACAAACCCCTCCCTATTCCCCCTTCCTATCCCGCCCTTCCACCCTCTTCCCCCCAGAAGTTTCCCCTTTTAGTCCAACAGATGGTTCCTTCTCTAATAACAGTAAATACTATACAAAACAACAGACATAAATATGCCACATTTGTGAGAGTTAAATGGCCCAGTATACCTTCCCAATGTCCAGTTTATACACATTTGGCCCCTGACTTTAACATTCTATTATCTAACCATCTCCATGAGTTTAAAGGTCTATATCTGACTCAACATTCATACTAACTTGCAACACACTTTTAAGAGTATCTTCTTAGATCTATAACACCCTCTTGATTCCTAAACAACTCAAAATTTAACTATGAGACTCTAGCTGTCTATTCTTCAACCACCTCAGAGACCTGAGAGGGATAAATATATCTGCTTATATAGGAAGTGCAGGGCCTGCAGCTTCCAAAACTAAGAAAGGACATACCAATGACTGCCTGGACAGTTCCCATTTTCTCTCCATACATTCCTGCATCAGTCTTCAGCCTTTGGGTCCTGTTTCTCTAACAGACATTTGTTGTAGAGCAGGGATTATGAAGGACTTACCTACCCTGTCTTGGCAGAGTTAGGCTGTCGACTTCCCTGCTACCAAGTTTTGTCCTTTTTGGACAGCAGTCTGTCTGCAGTTGGTGCAAGGCGTTTTTTCATGCCAAGAGATAGGCTTGCCACTAATTCAACCATCTTACAGTGGAGGTTCTTCGATGCTTATCTTCTACTTGGAGTAGAATAGGGGGTGCTGTCAGGCACTGATATGTCTCGATATCAAAAAAAAAAGAAAATCTTAATTTAAGATAACATCTTTGAATGCCATATTCTGCAGATCTCTTGGGGTTTTTGAAGATGCCCTATCCATCTCTTGTATTTAGATAAGCAAATGTTGCTTGTCTCTTAGCAACTTGATTACTGGGTAGTTTAGAGAATATCTGTGATAGACTGTCATAGTAGCTAACAAAGTGACATGTTTGCATGACTAGGAGTTTGTCTTACTTAACTATCCTAGACCGTTTTAGACGGTTGTTATCAAGAGGCCAGAGCTTCACATTTTATTTTTAAGTATCTCTAGGTATGATACCATTAGGAAGCATTACCTTTAATTTTGTATCAGTATACAAAGATCTATTCAATTGTGGTTAAATATACTCTTAATTATGTATCAATATACAAAAGGTCAATGCCTATGTAGCCCAATACAATCTTAATATTACATCCATATACAAGGGTCAATACCATTGTGGCCAACTATAATCTTAATTTTGTATCAATATACAAAGATCAATACCGATGTAATCCAATACAATCTTATTTTTGCACAATAAACAATGGTCAATACCACTTTAGCCAAATAAACTACTAATTTTGTATCAATATACAAAGGTATAAGGGCATATTCAATAATCTGCCCCTTCTTCTTGGACCTTCCTGTGCTATGTATATGTCTCATTTTTCTCAAGCCTATGCACTCCTACATAGGAGAGGAAGAAGGATACAGAAAAGGAAAAGTAGGAAGTCCCTGGGGCTAACCTCCAAAACCCATTAAATAGGACCATTTATCAGCTTGTAATCTCTTCCTCTAAATATCAGAGTTTTCAGTTATCCTTCAAATAACCAAAAAGAAGGGCGGAGAAACACCTTCCCCACCCTCTGGGCATGGGACCTCGTTCTCTTAAAGTGACTTCCTGCTGATTTGGGTTGTAGTAGACCTGTTTGGGGCCCGAACCCAAATGGAAAAAATGGTTAAAAATGTTAGTACACTCCTTTTATGTTCAGTCCTTCTGTTCTCAGCTGTTTAGATGACCTAAGGGGTTTGTAGGCAGAAGCTGATCTTGCAGGCTTCACTGAGATTCCTGCCAGGGCATTGTGTAGAGCTGAACAGTCCCAGCGACATTGGATTGCCGTGGTGGTTGCAGGCCCCCAGTGGAGACAGCTATTGAGGAAGTCTGCCAGGCAGAATCAACTGGGTCACTCGTCCTCCTTGGTGCCTGATTCTGCTCTCTGCTGTGGTTTCCGCTGTCCAGCCTTCCCCGGGCTCCCCTAATGGATGCTTCGATTCTCCTGGAAAGATAAGAGCAGAGCCCTGCCCCAATCCCAAACCTGGGACATTTGCCCTCTTTTTTTTTGGGGGGGGCTAGGTAGTACTTCTCCTGAAGCAAATTTGGCCTTCTGACAACATACAAAGCGTTATCTTTCAATCCGGGTTAAAGAAGAAATCATTCTGTCACCTTGGAGCTAAACCAGCTCTAGTGTATATATTTTGAGATCCCAAAGGACAATCTGCCTGCATCGAGAAGGCCTTTTGTAAGTAGTCTCCAAACCTAGGTCCCTCTAAATCCCATGTGTGTGTCTCTGAACTCTAATTATTGTGATCAGAGACCTGTGTTTCCCATCTGAAGGGATCAAAGATGTGTTCCACCACTCCTGGATCGAAGTCTTTCTCTATTTAGAGTTTGCCCTGCATCAGGCTGACCTTGATCTCCGGGATCTGCCCGTTTCTATCTCCAGTGTGCTGGGAGCTGGGACCAAGTGTGTACTCTTCTTGAATGATAGGACCAAGAGTATGCACCCTCACCACCCCGCTCCGTATGACTCCAGAATACATAAGACCACCAACTCTATGGTGCTCCCCCCATCTCCGCTGAAGTCAAAGGCATGGGCCAATACCACAATTATCTTGTATTTTACCTTAGCTCCACGTCTTCTCTACACCTGGAGGTCTGCAAAACCAGGCCGAATGGCTGTATCCTCTATTCCATTCACAGTGTTTCAGCCCTGCCACCTGCCTTTTTTTTTTTTTTTTTTTTTTAGTTAATAAATTTATTTGTTTGTTGCTTCAGGTCACATCCTTATCATATTGTCCTCTTTTCCCGCTTCCCAGCCCCACCCTCCCATGCTCTACCCCCTGACCCTTCCGTCTTGTTCCTCTGGGGTGGAGTGTCCCTGCCTAACAGTCTCTCACCACAGATCAGGAGTCATATGAGGGCCAAGAGCCTTTTCATTCTCCGGGGGCCTACGAGGCAGTACTGCCAGTGAAAGGTGTCTCCTTGCTACTGGGGGAATACTAAAAAAAAAGACCAACAACCACACAAACCCACAAAAACAAACAATATCAACAAAAAAAGAGAGGAAAAAGAGAAGGGAAAAGGAAAAAGAAAAAAGAGAAAAAGAAGGAAAAAGAAAAAGATAAAAAAAAGCCGGGCGGTGGTGGCGCACGCCTTTAATCCCAGCACTTGGGAAGCAAAGGCAGGCGGATCTTTGTGAGTTCGAGGCCAGCCTTTTCTACAAAGTGAGTCCAGGACAGCCAAGGATACACAGAGAAACCCTGTCTCGAAAAACCAAAAAAAAAAAGATAAAAAAAAATTTATGTCCATGTTCCTTTTGGTGTGTTGGTTGTAGTATAGATATCCTGTACGATATAGTTAAAATCCTACTATAAGTGAATAGATGCCATGTGCATCCTTCTGAGACTGGGTTAGTTCACTCAGGATGAGCTCCTCTAGATCCATCCATTTGGTTGCAAATTGCATGATTTCATTGTTTCTTACAGCTGAGTAATATTCCATTGTATAGATGTACCACAATTTTTTAATCCATTCTTCAGTTGAGGGACATCTGGGTTGTTTCCAATTTCTAGCTATTACAAATAAGGCTGCTATGAACATAGATGAGGAGACTTCCCTATGTCTCTGTGAGAGGTCCTTTGGGTGTATATCCAGAAGTGGTATGGCTGGGTCCTGAGGCAAGGTTATTCCTAGATTTCTAAGATATCGCCAGACAGACCTCCATAGTTGTTGCACAAGCCTGCACTCCCACCACCAACGGAGTAGGGTTCCCCTTTCTCCACACCCTCGCCAATGTGCGCTATCATTTGAGCTCTTTATCTTAGCCATTCTAACAGGTGTTAGGTGGAATCTCAGGGTCATCTTGAGTTGCATTTCTCTGATGATTAGGAGGTTGAACATTTCTTCAGGTGTCTCTCAGCCCTTAGGGATTCCTCCTTTGTGAATTTTCTATTTGGCTCCATCTCCCATTTTTTGATTGGATTATTTGGTTTCTAGGCATTTAGTTTCTTGAGTTCTTTGCAGATTTTAGATAATAGCCCTCTATCAGATGTGGGGTTGGTGAAGATTTTCTCCCAGTCTGTTGGTTGCGTTTTGTTCGAATGACAGTGTCCTTTGCCTTACACAAGCTTTTCAGTTTCATGAGGTCCCATTTATTGATTGTTGATCTCAGGTCCTGAGCTGTTGGTGTTCTGTTCAGGAAGTTGTCACCTGTGCCAATGAGTTCGAGGGTTCCTCCTACGTTTTCTTCTAGTATCTTTAGTGTGGCCGGCCTTATGTTAAGGTTTTTGATCCACTTGGAATTAAGTTTTGTACAAGGTGATAGGTATGGGTCTAATTTCATTCTTTTGCAAGTGGACATCCAGTTGGACCAGCACCATTTGTTGAAGATGCTGTCTTTCTTCCATTGTGCGGTTTTGGCTTCTTTGTCAAAGATTAGTTGGCCATAGGTGTGTGGGTCCATGTTTGGGTCTTCAATTCGATTCCATTGATACACTGGTCTGTTTCTATACCAGTACCATGCTGTTTTTATTACTGTTGCTCTGTAGTACAGCTTGAAATCTGGGATGGTGATACCTCCAGATGTTTTTTCATTGGACAGGATTGATTTAGCTATTCTGGGTTTTTTGTTGTTCCATATGAAGTTGAGACTAGCTTTTTCCAGGTCTATAAAGAATTGTGTTGGTATTTTGATAGGAATTGCATTAAATCTATATATTGCTTTTGGTAGGATAGCCATTTTTATTATGTTGATCTTACCTATCCATGAGCATGGGAGATCTTTCCATCTTCTAAAGGCCTCTTCCATTTCTTTCTTCAGGGGCTTGAAGTTCTTGTTATATAGGTCCTTTACATGCTTGGTTAGAGTTACCCCCAGGTATTTTATGTTGTTTGTGGCTATTGTGAAGAGGGTTGTTTCCCTTATTTCTTTCTCGGTATTTTTGTTTGTTGTATGAAGAAGGGCTTCTGATTTTTTTGAGTTAATTTTGTATCCAGCCACACTGTTGAAGTTGTTTATCAGCTGTAAGAGTTCTTTGGTGGAGTTTTTGGGGTCGCTTATGTATACTAACATATCATCTGCGAATAGGGATAATTTGACTTCTTCATTTCCAATTTTTATCCCTTTGATCTCCTTTAGTTGTCTTATTGCTCTAGCAAGGACTTCAAGTACTATATTGAAGAGATATGGTGAAAGTGGACATCCTTGTCTTGTCCCTGAGTTTAGAGGAAATGCTTCAAGCTTCTCTCCATTTAATTTGATGTTGGCTACTGGCTTGCTGTATATTGCCCTTATTATTTTTAGGTATGGTCCTTGTATGCCCGTTCTCTCCAGAACTTTTAGCATGAAGGGGTGTTGGATTTTGTCAAATGCTTTTTCTGCATCTAGCGAGATTATCATGTGTTTTTTTTCTTTCATCTTGTTTATGTGGTGAATTACATTGATAGACTTTCGTATATTGAACCATCCCTGCATTCCAGGGATGAAGCCTACTTGATCATGGTGTATGATACTTTTGATGTGTTCTTGAATTCGGTTTGCTAGTATTTTATTAAGTATTTTTGCATCTATGTTCATGAGGAAGATTGGTCTGAAGTTCTCTTTCTTTGTTGGGTCTTTGTGTGGTTTAGGAATCAGAATGACAGTGGCCTCATAGAATGAGTTTGGCAGTGTTCTTTCTGTTTCTATGTGGTGGAAGAGTTTGAAAAGTAATGGTGTTAGTTCCTCTTTGAAGGTCCTGTAGAATTCTGTGCTAAAGCCATCTGGCCATGGCCTTTTTTTTGGTTGGAAGATTATTAATGACTGTTTCTATGTCCTTGGGTGTTATTGGGCTGTTTAAGCTGTTAATCTGATTTTGATTTAGTTTTGGTAGGTGGAATTTATTGAGGAAATTGTCTATTTCGCTTAGGTTTTCAAATTTAGTGGAATACAGATTTTTAAAGTAATGCCCGAATATTTTGTGGATCTCCTCAATGTCTGTTGTTATTTCTCCCTTTTCATTTCTGATTTTGTTGATTTGTGTTCTTTCCCTTTGCCTTTTAGTTCATTTGGCTAGGGGTCTGTCTATTTTGTTGATTTTCTCAAAGAACCAACTCTTGGTTTCATTGATTCTTTGTATAGTTCTTTTTGATTCTAAGTTGTTGATTTCAGCCCTAAGTTTGATGATTTCCTGTCTTCTGCTCTTCTTGGTAGTGTTTGTTTCTTTTTTTTCCAATTCACCCAGCTTAGCTGTTAGTTCACTAATATGAGCTGTCACAATTTTCTTTTTGAAAGCACTTAGTGCTATGAACTTTCCTCGTAGCACAGCTTTCAATGTATCCCATAGGTTTGGGTATGTTGTGTCTTCATTGTCGTTGGATTTTAAGAAGTCTTTGATTTCCTTCTTTATTTCTTCCCTGACCCAGTGGTCATCCAGTAAGGAGCTGTTCAATTTCCATGTGTGTGTAGGCTTTCTGTTGATTCTTTTGCTGTTGAAGTCCAGCTTTATTCTGTGGTGGTCTGATAAGATACAAGGTGTTATTTCAATTTTCTTGTATCTATTGAGACTATCCTTGTGACCAACTATGTGGTCGATTTTGGAGAAGGTTCTGTGGGGTGCTGAGAAAAATGTGTATTCCTTTGTGTTTGGGTGAAACGTTCTGTAGATATCTGTTAGGTCCATTTGTTTCATGATCTCTGTTAGACTCAATATTTCTCTGTTTGTCTTCTGTCTTGATGATCTGTCCATTGTTGTGAGTGGGGTGTTGAAGTCTCCCACTACTAATGTGTTGTGATCGACGTGCGTTTTAAGTTTTAGAAGTGTTTCTTTAACGAAAGTAGGTGCCTTTGTATTTGGGGCATAGATGTTCAGTATTGAAATTTCCTCTTGATGAATATTCCCTTTAATGAGTATATAGTGCCCTTCTTTGTCTTTCTTCATTAACTTCAGTTGGAAGTCTGTTTTGTTTGATGTTAGGATGGCTACTCCAGCTTGCTTCCTGGGTCCATTTGCTTGGAAAACCTTTTCCCAGCCCTTTACTCTGAGGCAGTGTTTATCTTTCGTAGTTAGATGTGTCTCTTGTATACAGCATAAGGAAGGGTCTTGCTTGCGGATCCACTCTGTAAACCTATGTCTTTTTATTGGGGAGTTGAGTCCATTGATGTTGATGGATATTAGTGACCTGGGGTTGTTATTTCCCATTAGTTTGGTATAGGTGGTGGTCCTGTGCCTCTTTTGGTTTAGTTGCTGAGGGGTTTTCTATTCCCTTTGTTTTCTAGAGTGGAGTTTTCATCTCTGGGTTGGGATTTTCCTTCTAGGATTTTCTCTAGGGCTGGGTTTGTGGGTAGATATTGTTTAAATTTGATTTTGTCATGGAATATCTTGTTTTCTCCATCTATGTTGATAGAGAGTTTTTCTGGGTAAAGTAGTCTGGCTGGGCACTTATGATCTCTCAGGACTTGTAGTATATCTGACCAGTCTCTTCTAGCTTTTAAAGTTTCTGAGGAGAAGTCAGGTGTAATTCTGATGGGTCTGCCATTGTATGTGACTTGACCTTTTTCTCTTACAGCTTTTAATATTCTTTCTTTGTTCTGTACATTTGGATTTTCAATTATTATGTGGCGAGAGGAGTTTCTTTTCTGGTCTAATCTGTTTGGTGTTCTGTAAGCCTCTTGGATTTTTATTGGCATCTCTTTTTTCAGGTTTGGGAAGTTTTCCTCTATGATTTTGTTGAAGATATTTCCTGGACCTTGGAGTCGGGATTCCTCTCTTTCCTCTATACCTATAATTCTTTGGTTCCGTCTTTTCATTGAGTCCTGATTTCTTGGATGTTGTGGGTGAGAGATTTTTTAGCCTTCCCATTTTCTTTGGATGTTGTACTGATTTCTTCCACTGAATCTTCCATGCCTGAGATCCTGTCTTCCATCTCTTGCATCCTATTGTTGATACTCACATCCGTAGTTCCTGTTCTCTTCCCTTGGTTCTCCACTTCCTCTTTTAACTCTGACTGTGTTTTCTTTATTGTTTCTATTTCTATTTTCATGTCTTGTATGGTTTTGTTCGTTTTGTACATTTCCTTCTCCAGCTTGCTTGTTTTTGTGTGAAAATCTTTCATTGCTTTTTCCTTTTCCTGCTCAAGCTCTGTCACTCTGGCTTGGAGCTCTTTAATGGTGTTGTTCCTTGTTTTGACTTGTAGAATTGTGGCTTCTTTGAATTCCTTCATAGATTTAAGTTCTTCTTGCAGGGACTCTATCACTTTCCATAATGCAGAATTGTCAACGTTTTCATGTGTTTCTGTTGGTGTGAGGTCATCCAAATTGGATGAGCTAGGATAATTCTGCTTTGTTGGAGTCATATTTCCTTGATTTCTATTTTTTTTTTATTTGACCTTTGGCCATTGGATGTGTTTAGCTGTCTGTTCTTGTCGTTTTCTGTGCTTGGATCCACAGTGGATGATTTGGTGCAGGGGACGAGTTACTTGGCTATCTGTCGTTGCTTACCAGGGGGATTTCAGGGTCACTGTGGTTTTAATCGCCTGAGGCACTGTGAGCTGGTGCAGCCTATTCCCAGGTTGTGAGTAATGGACCGGGATTGTTTCACTGCTCCCAATTCAGACTTCTCTATGTTGCACTCTGAGTTATCAGCCTGTAATGGTTCTGATGGTATGGACCTGTTTGCCGAGGCACAGATTCTGTGGGCTTTGTTTGTCGTCACGGAGGCTGACAGGGTCTGGCTCCACACCTAATATGTCTGGAGTTTCCAGAATACAGCTATGGTCCTGATTTCTGGTTTCTCACTAGGCTTCTCGCCACAGGCCTGGCCTCTGTGCCTGATTACTTCCCTGTCTGCGCAGCCACGGGTCTCCTTCCCTGGCTGCTCGGCGTGAGTGCACAGAACCCGGGATCCTCCGGCTGCCAGAGTGGTTCTCTCTCCCCAGCAGCTCAGCCGTGGGTGCGCAGGTCCCTGGCCCCGCCCACGCCTGACTCTCTCCCCAGTTGTCCTTCCGTGGGTTCGCGGGGATTTGGCCCTGCCAGCCGGGCTCCCTCCCCAGCTGCGCTGCCATGAGTGCGCGGGATTCGGCCCGTCCCGCCCGCCTTTGTGTTCCTGTCTTCCCGTATTCCCGTGATCTTTCGGAACCTCCAGCCCTCCGTTTCACGAGCAGCTGTGGACCACCTGCTGAGCCCCCTGTTTGTTCCTTGCTAAGACTTCCACTATCTCGCAAAATATTTTAAGTGGGTATAAGTTCTACCTGAGGTGTGGGGAGTCCAATAGGCTAGTGAAGTATCGCCAAGTGGCCTCTGATTCTGCCTGCTGTGATTTGGGGTCGATCTTACCAGGCGCCTCTCCAAATGGGAGTTCCCGAATCCCGGGTTTAGTGGCTTCCGTGTCTGTGAGAGATGGGGAGAGAGCCTTACCCTGGGACTTTTAACAGTCCCTTGGGAGCTGTGAGTGTTCCCGGGAGGGTCTAGCCCCTCTGGTTTTTGCACAGTGCCCAATAACTCTGTTTTTTATGGCTCTTTTTTCCTCCACGTTCAAAATGAGTCAGTGTAGGTCGCTGCCATCTTGCCCCGCCTTGCATATCAGATATTCTGCATATCATATATTTACATTGCAATTCATCGCAGTAACAAAATTACAGTTATGAAGTAGCAGCAACATAATTTTATGGTTCGAGTCACCATAACATGAGGAACTGTAATAATGCGTCACAGCTTTAGGAAGGTTGAGGACCACTGCTGTAGAACATACTAGAATATCTCCCACTTCTTCTCAGGTGACCTTTGCACATACATTCGATCAAGCACATTTCTCTACTGGTTTCCTATAGGGGACCTTCTCCCAGCCATTATTATGGAACTGTACCTTATGACGATGCATTATTTTCCAAATATCCTTTGGCAGTTAAACCAGTTTGGGGTTGAATAGATAACTGTTAGAAAACCAGGAATCAAAGAATGGAACAAAAAGAAACCATATGAAACTCCAAATGCTCTTGTCTTTTGTTTGTTTCATTTTAACTTTTAAATGATTTTTTTTTTTTTTTTTTTTTTTTTGCTTGTGTGTGTGTGCTCTGGTTTGGGCTTGTGTGTTTGCTCGTTGTATCTGGTGGCCCAGGGCTGACATCAGGTGTCCTCATCCGTTATCTCCACAGTATATCCTGAGATAGGGTCAGTACTGGAGCACAGAGCTTATTGACTTGGCTAGCGTGCTTCAGGAGTATTCTCTCTCTGTTTTCCAAGCACTGAGATTTTTGGTGGCCCCCACTCCTGTCTGGCATTTTTGTGCATTCTGGGGACCTGAACTTTGCTCCTTACATTTGCACAGCAAACTCTTTACCAACTGATCTTTCACCCTTCAATGTGTCTTGTTCTTAGTCAATTAGGTAACTGGAAATTGTCCATTTAATTTGTCCATATATTCTCATTTTAAATTACAGTAAGAAAAACCAACCAAGAGTGTAATTTTGGTGACTGGATTTGAGTTTGCCAGGAACACAGCACAGCTTCTGAGACCTTGCTTCGGGAAACTGCTCGTGTTCGGCTGCTTTCCAGAATTTAGACTTGGCAGCGCAGAGGACATGGCTGAAGGTGTATTTTCCTGACTGGATGCTTGGAAAATGGTGTTTTGGTTTGTGCTTTGCTTCCTTTTACTTTGTTTTTCTTGGTTTGAATTGTTTGCTTCTGACAATGAACTTGGGTTCTGAACATGGCTTTTTGTTACAAAGGACACTATTATAATGAGAATATGTTTTCCATGTTTTTATTTTGTGTAATTTAGACAAATAAAAGTACATCAAGCTGGATCCTTAAGCTGTGGATTTTTATCTGACTTATTTTTAAATGATATTTTACTAATTGTGTACTGGCTTATTGCCACATTTAACATGTCGTCTCTTGATACTTAGTGCATTATTATACTTTACTACATTATAATATTTAGATAATTACTTATTGGTTTTATTCAATGTTACAATATGTTAATTGTGAACATAAACTTAGCTATACAACATTACATTTGCTGTTTGTTAACTTATTGACGCATGGCTTCAAAAGAGTTATAGGAAGAAAATACAGTTTAAAGTATCAGACTCTTTCTTGGCTGAAACACATCTTTTCCTTTCTCAGCCCCAATTCACAACACTTCAATGGCTCTCTAGTCATCCAAGCTGAAAGCCAAGGCTCTGAAATCAGCCATGATTTTTCTACAAAACTTGTCCCCTTGTTTTCTTCCTAATTTCATCTCTGCTCTTGTACCCCTTCATTTCTAAGCCTAAACTCCAGGCTTAGAACTCACTCCTTTGAGCATTCCAGTCTTTCCCTATATCAGCAAGCTTGTGCCTGCTGTTCTATTCTGTCTACTTCCTTTAGTGCTATGTTAAAATGTCACCATCTACATGTATTAAAAGATCATTTTTCAATTATATGGTCTGCCATCAACACTATGTATTGCTCTCTATCTTGTAGTATTCATCAGTATTTAATGAACCGCACATTTTATACTTATCTTGCTTATTATGGTTATCACTAGAAATGGTATAATACATAATTATTGTTTTATTGTGAAATGTGCTACATAGCCTCATGTATTTGAACACTTGGTGCCTTGAGGGAGCCTGTAGAACGTTTGAGAGTTGAGGGTTAGTGGAGGACGTAACTCAGAGGACTTAGGATATGTAGGGTCAGCCCTGCTTCCTGTCCTGTCTTTCCTTCCTACTCCATGGAGATATGAACCAGTAGCCTTGTGCTCCTGCTATCTGACTGTGATATCCATCTTCCACTATGCCTTGTGGCTGCACTGGATTGTGTCTTTAGTAGTGAGCCAAGATAAATTCTTCCTACCTTAAGTTGTTTCTTTTGTGTGTGTTTTTTTAACTATAGCAAGAAGAGTAAATAATGCAGTATATGTAGGCCCTGTTTTACTTAGTATTCACTAGCTAGAGTAATCTTTTGTTACTTTAAGTGAGTGATGAGTGAATTCGTAATCATTTTTAAAGTACCTACTAAGAGTTAAATGTTGATGCACAGTAATGAGTGCAACATTGCTTCCGACCAGGAGGAAGGATAGAGAAAAGTTGAGTTATGCTCACAGCTGCCATACCTTTCTGCTATTGTTTGTGTATGTGGGGGTGGGGTGGGGGAACACGTACCACACAATGTTTGTGGTGGCCAAAGGACAACCTTCAGGAGTCAGTTCTCCTACTGTGTGTGTCTTGGGGATGGAAGTCAGATCATCTGGCATGATGTCTGTGTCTGTCTCTGCTAATCCACCTCAACAGCTCCCCCTTTCTCTTGCTTTGAAGGAAGAACATTAGATTATTAAGACCATTTTTAAAAGACTTATTCCAGGAAATAGAGAACTTGAACACAAACAGCAAACTGTTGTGTGAGGTGGTAAATTCAGGGTTGTATGCAACTCAAAACAGTTGGCGCATGGTGTGTGTGTGTGTGTGTGTGTGTGTGTGTGTGTGTGTGTGTGTGTG
>CAJQZJ010034060.1:33072-50925 GCA_907164525.1 Lophiomys imhausi
TGTGTGTGTGTGTGTGTGTGTGTGTGTGTGTGTGTGTGTGTGTGTGTATGATGGTCTGGGGGTGGTGGGAGTTAGAAAAGCCAGACTACACTAGGTTAAGAACTGTACTTAAGGACAAAGGGAAACGTTGAACTATAAACCCCATTGTAGGTTCTTGAATAAATTTAAGTTTTTGGATATTATTCCAGAAGTACTGTGAATATGGATATAAGTGAGGACAACTGGAGTTAGGAACATCAATTAGGATATGAATTTCGTGAGCAGATTAGGTGTCAGGTTGGGCCATCATCAGCCAATATAGAATGGAGGAGAGCAGGTGGAGAGGCTGAGGCTGTGTGGGGAACATCTAGACACAGAAGAGGCCTTGGGAGAGGCAGGGTGCTTTTTGTTTTGAGACCAAGACAGAGGCAGCATGGCAGACAGATTGTTTCTGATGATGTGTGTGTAGATTTGTCTGTTGGTGTGTGTGTGGGGAGGGTGAGGAATGAATTATGACAAGCTTGCAAAGTGAATGATTATTACTTGGTGTCCTATGTATATTTGTTTGACATGAGAAACAAGCCCATGTGTCCAGACTGGAATGGAGGTAGCTGGAGGATTTGAGAGGCATGGGAAAGGTGGTAACTATGGAGTGAAATGGGAGGCAGCAGATTAGCGTACAGACTTGCAGCATTAGGCATTTATGAATCTTGATTACACGGCTTACTGCAAAATTTGTCAAGAAGCTCATTGATCTTTACATAGTTACAAAAATTCAAAAAAAATTGAAAATATATTCCTTAAAATAATTCTGTGTGGTTTCTATGAGACCTACTCATGAGACATAATCTGGTTTATAAACAAAAATATTGAATAATGTGAAAATAACATTTCTTAATAGAAGAAAATTTCTGAAACTTAAATAATTGTCTAGTACTTTCTAGAAGCATTTTTTATGAGAGTCTTTTATTATAGAACTTCTTTGAGATCAGTTTTAGGATTATAGCAATATTGAAAGAAAGATAGAGAGATTTCCCACGTGTCTCCTGTCCCCCACACATGTAGCCTTACCTGTGATCCACACCCTGAGCGCAGATGCATCTACTAGTGTAAGGAGGACACAGCAGTGAGTCATCACTCCAGGCTTACAGCTCTGTAGGCTTCACCGTTGGTACCATAAATTCCATGGGTTTGAATCTATGCATAAGGACATGTGTCCCCAGAATATATTCACTGCTCTGGGAATCTCCTGCATCTTTATCTCCTCTGGGACTAACAACTACTAGACATGACTTTCCTTTTTATTGTCTCCATAATTTTGCTCTTCCCCTGAATACAGCAAGAGTAATAGAATGTGTGGAACACTTTGAAAAAAAATATGTATTGGCTGTTTGTGTTTCTACTTTTGAGTACTATCTGTTCTGTCCATTAGCTCAATTATTGGCAGACTGATTGGTTTAGGTTTTTAATTTTTGAAGTTCTTTATATATTCTTTAACTTCTTTCTGAAGTGTAGCTGGAAGATATTTCCATTCATACTATAGGTTTTCTCTTCACTGTGATGATAGTTTCTTTTCTGTACAGCTTTTAAATTTCATGTAAGCTTTAGGGTTATTTTCTATGTAATTGGAGTCTTTTAAAAGAAAGTTTGTCCCATATTTATGTCTTGAATGGTTTTCCTCCCACAGTTTTGGAGCTTAAGGACCTATACTGAGGTCTACTGGGAGTTGATTCTTGTACAGAAGTAAAGATAACTATCTAATGTCTTCTACATTTGGATATGTCAAGTTTTCTTAGCTTTATTTATAGATAAAACTGTCTGTTGCCCTCATGTATATTTTTGACATGTTTGACAAGAATTAAGTGTTTAGCTATCAGGAAAATGCAATATAAAATTACTTTGTGAATCCATTTGAATCTTTTCAGAAAGGCTACCATTAGCACAGCAGAATCAGCTGCTATCAAGGATGTGGTATGAGAGGAACCTGTGTACACTGTTGGTGTGAGTGTAAATGGTATAAACACTACTCCAGTCAATATGCGGGTTTCTCACAGTACTACAGGTAGAACTACCATATGACTAAGCTATATCCACCTATGTGCATCCTCAAGGACTCAGTCTTACCCTGTAGACCCTTGTACATCCATGCTGACTTCTCATATAGTCATATTAGGTAATAGAACCAACGTAGATATCTATAAATGGATGAATGGATAAAGGATACATGGTACACCTACACAATATAATTTTATTCATTTATAAAGAAAACTTAAGTTATGACATTTGTAGAAAACTATGAAACTGGCAGTATCTTGTTAAATAAAACTAGCCAGATCCAGAAGAAAAAACACAACATGTTTTCTCTCTTATGGAGGAGGAACAGAGTAAGGGGAGGGAAGTGGTAGAGGAGAGCAGTAACAACAAAACGCACATGAAATTACTGTGATGAAACCTTTTACTTGGTGTGCTAATTAAAAATAATAAATAGAATAATAGCGTTTTCAGACCATTTTCTTTCATCAAGTAGTTGAAATTTCTGTTCAGTTGTTTGAGTTTGGTTGTGAACTTCTATTGTCATGTTATACTCCCTTATGTGAAAGTATACTAGTTTGAAAATTCATCTATTGACAGATATATTGGTTCCTTCTAAGTGTTAGCAATTATGTGCAGGTGTTTCTTTGTGGACATTCAACTCGTTTTGGTAATTACCAAATTACTGGTTCAGTAGGACATGCATTATTTATTTTGTAAGAAAATGCTGAACAATCTACCAGAGTGGCTTCTGTTCTGCCTTCATACTAGCAATGAGGGTTCCTGCTGAATAATTCGAAAAGGGGCTTATCCCAGGGAGAAGCTGCTCTCCCTCTCAGTAGTCATTAGGCACCTATATAGTTCCTTGTCCAGGAATGTGACCCCATGTGACTTTCCCCCTTCCACATTAGCATGTCTACTGATATTACTATTGTTCAGATCTTGGTTATATGACCATTTTTATGAGAGACTGTTTTATAGAAGACTTCCTGTGTTCTCGCTCTTACACTCTTACACTCTTTGGTTTTGTTGTTGTTTTGTTTTTGCTTTAAGAAATGTTATTTAATTTATTCAAGTTACATCCTGGTCTCAGATCTCAGTCTCTTCCCTCCTTCTCACTAGTTCCTACCATCTTCCCCTTCTCTCTCCTCTCCTTCTCCTCAGATGAGGGGAGCCTCCCCTCGCCCCATCAATCCACTCTGGTTCATCAAGGCGCATCAGGACTAAGAGCATCCTCTTTCACTGAGGCCAGCCAAGGCAGTCCAGCTGGAATAAAGTGTTCCATCAACAGGCAATAGAGTCCATGTCAGAGACAGTCCTCTCATCCCCCACCGCATCACTTGCTAAGTAAGGGATCTGCATGAACACCATGCTGTAGATCTTATACATGTGTGCTAGCACTTCTGCAATGTTTCCTAAGTCAGAGATGCAAGAGCTGTGATGCAGATGTATCCATTGGGCTGGGATTCTCCATGATTTGTTATCTCTGCATTGTTTCCAGTTGTAGTTGTCTGTGATAATTTTTGTTTGTCCTAAAAAGAAGTTTCTTTAGTGAAGGATGATAGTTGCACTTATCTGTAGGTGCAGAGATAAGATTTAGAATGTTGTTACGAATTATGTTGGCTAACAAAGTGGCCGTAGTATATTATCTTCTAAGATCAATGACCTCACTAGCCCTCACACATTTGTTAGGTTTCTAGTACCACCCATCATTTCCCTCCTTTTCAGTGGGGTTCAAATCCAATTAGACAGCACTTGGTTATAACCAACATGTGAGTGCCACTTACCACATCTTTATGGATATCTTGTCATGTTGGTCATTGATATGGTTCATAGTTATCAAGGAGATGTGATTATTTGTTGCTTCCTTCCCTTGGCAGATTATATGGTATTTTCTGGTACCATGGAAGCTAAGCCACAAGAAGGAGGAGCCTTAAGGGTTAAATTCAGCTTGAATCTCCAGAGTCCTGTTTCCTAAGTGTATGGTTTGTTTCTTCATCAATAGAGGTTTTCCTTCAGCCCCGAGAAGCAACATAGGGCAACAACCATAGTCTAAATTGTTTTGGGAGACACTTCAACTATTCTGACCAACTTCATACTGGAGTTTTTGTTAGTCATTTTTTCTTGTGGAGAGCTCTGTCACTCTTAGTGACATAACGTGCACACACATGCACACATACACACACATACATACATACCTATGTATGTGTGTATAAACATATGTTATATATGCATGTGTATATGTTTATGCATAAACTTGTATGTATTGTATAAGAGTTTAAGTAAGTTCGCAATAATGAGATTCCTTAAGATTTTATCAAGCAACCTTGGCATTATTTGTCCCTCATTCTTTCTTCTTCCTTATTGACTTTCTCCTATCTCCATTTGCATCTCCACTCCCTGTTTTTTTGTTTCCTGCTTCATATGATCTGGATCCTGATATATCTCCCTCAAACCACCCTCTATCATCCCTTTATGTTTCCCTGGGTTTTGTGGTTACCATATATTGTATATTCACATGTTAAGATTTACAGCCAGAGACTGTAGTTGAGAGAACATATGTTTGTCTGGAATTGGATTATATTTCAACATAATCTTTTCTAGGCCTAAACATTTGCCTGAAAATTTTATTTTTTATGGCTTAGCAATATTCCATTGAATATATGTACTACATTTTCATTATTCATTTGTGTGTTGAAGGACATTTAGGTGTTTTTTTTTTCATATCCATTGTGATTAAGGTAGCAGTGGACATGCCCAGCTAGAATCTGGGAGGAATAGGATGTTAAGTCTTTTGAGCATATGTCAAAGAGTGGTGTAGCTGGGTCATAAGGTAGATTTATTTTTGATTGATTTTTGAATATTCTTTATACATTTTTCCCAGAATTGCTGAACCAATTTGCATTCACACAGTAAATTGGGGTTTCTTTTTCCCCATAACCTCACCAGTGACCATTTGCTTTCAAATGTTTTGCTGATCTTAACTATTCTGACTTGAGTAAAGTAGAATATCAAACTTATTTTAATTTGCATTTCTCTAATTGCTAAGATGATGAACACTTTTGAGGTAATATCTTAGCTATTTTTATTTCTTTTATTGAGAACTCTCTGTTTTAGTCCCTAGCCACTTTTTAATGAGTAATTTGTTTCCAGGATTTTTTTCTTGTTGTTCTTTGCATATTAATAAATATATTAATCCTTAGTCAGATGTATAGCTTTCAAATATTCCCTTCCATTCATTAGATTTCTTTTTTACTTGATTGATTATTTCCTTATTGTACTGAAGCTTTTGAATTTTATGAGGTCCCTCTTGTCAATTGCTGGCTTTAATTCTTAGGCAAATGGAGTCTTGTTCAGGAAGTTAATTACTACACCTATATGCTGTAAGGTATTGTGTATACTTTCTTCTATCAGTTTCATCATTTCAGGTTCTAAATTGAGGTATTTTATTCATGTGGCATTAATTTTTGTACAAGGTGATTTATAGATATGAATCTAATTTTATTCTTCTGTGTGTGAACACCAGTTTTGTTGAAGATGCTATCTTTTCTCCAGTATTTACTTTTTTTTTTTTACCCCTTTGTCAATATCATATGGTCACAGTTATGAGTACTCACGTTTGGTTCTTCTATTTTGTTTCATTAGTTTACATGTCTGTTTTTGTGCCAGTACCATATTGTTTTTATTACTATAGCTATATATATCTTAAGGTCTGAAATGGCAATTCCTCCAGTTATTTTTTTTCTTTCTTTCTTTTTAATTTTTTTATTTTTTGCTCAGTATTGTTTTGACCATCTGGAGTCTTTTAGGTTCCATATGAATGTTAGGATTTTTTTTTCTGTTTTTGTGAAGAATGATGTGGTATTTTGATTGGGATTGCATTGAACCCATAAATTGCTTTTGCTCATTTTCACAATATTAATTCTGCCAATCTATGGACATGCATGTTTTTCCTAATGTGTTCTTAATCTCTTTGTACAGCGATTTGGAATATTCATAATGGATGTATTTATCCTCATTGGTTATGTTTGTTCCAAGGTATTTTATTGTTGTTGAGGCTATTGTGAATGGGAGTGTCCATGACCTCTTTGTCTGTGTGTTTGCTCATGGTGGAGAGAGAGGCTACTGATGGTTGTAAGATGATTTTGTATACTCTCACTTGCTGAAATTGTTGATTTCTCCTAGAAGATTTATGGACATAACAGAATGGCGGTAGTGACATGAAGTTAGTTAATTTCCCTCTTCTTTCCTGAAGCGTACAGTGCAATTAGTTAACTCTTTCACCATATCAGCTAAGTGCTGGTTAACTAGTATCTTGTGAGAGCACAACTTGTGAAGAACAGGGTGTTCTGGCACATTTCAAAAAAAGACCCTTTGTAACCCACCCCCGGAGTGTGGCCATCTTTCTTTCATATTTGCCCTAAGAACCTGATCAATCTCCTAGAAATTAAACACAACCATTCACTGATGTGCTTTTTTTTTTAATAAGTACTTTATTTTTTTTTCAAGTTACATCTCAGTCGCAAACCCTTCCCTATTGCCCCTTCTTGTCCCACCCTTCCACCCTCTTCCCCCCCCAACAGCTTCTCTTTTCATTCCAACAAATGGTTCTTTCTCTTATAACAGTAAATTCTATACAAAACAGCAGAATTAAATATGCCACATTTATGAGAGTTAAATGGCCCAGTATACCTTCCCAATGTCCAGTTCATACATATTTGGCCCCTGACTTTAACCTACTACCTTCTAACCATCTCCATGAGTTTAAAGTTCTTTAACTGACTTAGTTTTCATACTAACTTGCATCACTATTATAACCATCTTCTTAGATCTAGAACACCCTCTTGATTCCTAAACAACTCAAAATTTAGCTATGAGACTCAAGCTGTCTATTCTTCAACCACCTCAGAGACCTGAGAGGGATAAATATATTTGCTTATATAGGAAGTGCAGGGCCTGCAGCTTCCAATACTAAGAAATGACAAACCAGTGACTACCTGGACAGTTCCCATTTTCTCTCCATACATTCCAGCATCAGTCTTCAGCCTTTTGGTCCTGTTTCTCTGACAGACATTTATTGTAGAGCAGGGATTGTGAAGGACTAACCTACCCTGTCTTGGCAGAGCTAGGCTGTCGACTTCCCTGCTACCAAGTTTTGTCCTTTTTGGACAGCAGTCTGTCTGCAGTTGAAGCAAGGAGTTTTTACATGTCAAGAGATAGGCTTGCCACTAATTCAACCATCTCACATTGGAGATTCTTCGATGCTTTTCTTCTACTTGGAGTAGAATAGGGGGTGCTGTCAGGAGCTGATATGTCATGATATCAAAAAAAATCTTAATTTAAGACCACATCTTTGAATGCCATATTCTGCAGATCTCTTGGGGTTTTTGAAGATGCCCTATCTATCTCTTGTATTTAGATAAGCAAATGTTGCTTGTCTCTTAACAACTTGATTACTGAGTAGCTTAGAGAATATCTGTGATAGACTGTCTTAGTAGCTAACAAGGTGACATGCATGCATGACTAGGAGTTTGTTTTTCTTAACTATCCTAAACAGTTTAAGACGGTTGGTATCAAGACGCCAGAACTTCACATTTCATTTTTAAGTATCTCTAAGTACAATACCATTAGGAAGCGTTACCTTAAATTTTGCATCAATATACAAAGATCTATTCAAATGTGGCTAAATATACTCTTAATTTTGTATCAATATACAAAGATCAATGCCTATGCGGCCCAATACAATCTTAATATTGCGTCCATATACAAGGGTCAATACCATTGTGGCCAACTATAATCTTAGTTTTATATCAATATACAAATATCAATACTGACGTAGACCAATACAATCTTATTTTTGCACAATAAACAATGGTCAATACCACTTTAGCCAAATATACTATTAATTTTGTATCAATATACAAGGGTATAAGGGCATATTCAATAATGTGACCTTTCTTCTTGATCCTTCCTGTGCTGTGTCTCGATTTTTCTCTCGTCTGTGCATTCCTACATAGGAGATAAAGAAGGATACATAAAAGGGAAAGAAGGAATACCCTGGGTCTAACCTCCAAAACCCATTAAACAGGACCATTTAACAACTTGTAATCTCTTCCCCTAAATAACAGTGTTTTCAGTTGTCCTTCAAATAACGGAAAAAAGGGGGGGCGGAGAAACACCCTCCCCACCCTCTGGGTATGGGACGTCGCTCTCTTAAAATGACTTCCTGCTGATTTGGGTCATAGTAAACCTGTTTGGGGCCCAAACCAAAATGGAAAAATGGTTAAAAATGTTTATACAATCCTTTTATGTTCAGTCCTTCTGTTCTCAGCTGTTTAGATGACCTAAGGTGTTTGTAGGCGGAAGCTGAACTTCCAGGCTTTACTGAGGTTCTGGCTGGGGCATTGTGTAGGACTGAACGTTCTTAGCGATATTGAGTTGTTGTGGTTGTAGGCTTTTGATGGAGACATCTATTGAGGGAGTCTGTCAGGCTGAATCATCTGGGTCACTCGTCTTCTTTTGGTGTCTGATTCTGATTTCTGCTGAGGTTTCCGTTGTCCAGTTGTCCCTGGGTTCCTTGAATGGATGCTTTGATTCTCCTGGAATGATAAGAACAGAGCCCTGCCCTATTCCTCACTCAGGGACAATCACCCTCTTTTTTTTGGGGGGGGTAGGTAATATTTCTCCTGAAGCAAATTTGGTTTTTGACAATATATAAAGTGTTATCTTTCAATCTGGTTTAAAGAAGAAATTATTTTATTATTTTGGAGCTAAACCAGCTTTAGTGTATATATTTTGAGGTCTCGAAGGACAATTTGTTTGTGTTGTGTGGGCCTTTTGTAAGTAGCTTTTAAACTTAGATCCTTCCAAATCCTATGTGTGTGTCTCTGCATTCTAAATATTGGGATCCAAGACCTGTGGTTCCCATCTAAGGGGATTAAAGATGTGCTCCACCACTCCTGGATCAAAGTTTTTCTTTATTTAGAGTTTGTTTTGTATCAGGCTGACCTTGAGCTCTGAGATCTGCCTGTTTCTGTCTCTAGTTTGTTAGGGTTAAGGGTGTACTCTTCTTGAATGATGGGATTAAGGGTGTGTACCCTCACCACCCTTTTCTGTGTAACTCTAGAATTTATAAGTCCACTAACACTTTGGTGCTCCTCCTGTCTCTGCTGAAGTTAAAGGCATGGGTTAACACCACATTTCTCCTGTATTTTACCTTAGCTCTATGTTTTTTCGACACTTGGAGGTTCATAAAACCAGGTTGAACGGCTGTGATGTCCCTCAACTGAAGAATGGATTAAAAAATTGTGGTACATCTATACAATGGAATACTACTCAGCTATAAGAAACAATGAAATCATGCAATTTGCAGCCAAATGGATGGATCTAGAGAAGCTCATCCTGAGTGAGCTAACCCAGACTCAGAAGGATGCACATGGCATCTATTCACTTATAGTAGGATTTTAGCTATATTGTACAGGATATCTGTACTACAACCAACACACCAAAAGGAACATGGACATAAATTTCTTTTTTCTTTTCATTTCTTTTTCTTTTTCCTTTCCCTCTTTTTTTCTCTTTCTTTTTCCTCTCTTTTTTCTTGTTGTTCTTTGTTTTTGTGGGTTTGTGTGTCTGTTGGTTTTTTTTTTTAGTCCCCTCTCCCCCCGTAGCAAGGAGACACCTTTCACTGGCAGTACTGCCTCGTAGACCCCCGGTATATGAAGAGGCTCTCAGCCCTCATATGACTCCTGATCTGTGGTGGGAGACTGGTATGCAGGGACACTCCACCCCAGAGGATCAAGATGGAAGGGTCAGGGAGTAGAGCATGGGAGGGTGGGCCTGGGAAGCAGGAAAAGAGGACAATATGTCAAGGATGTAACCTGTAGCAACAAACAAATAAATTTACTAATTTAAAAAAAAAGCAGGTAACAATGTTAATACGCTGTAAATAAATTAAAGGACACTGATGTGCTTTTTAAATGGAGGATGCTGTTTTTCAGTCTTGTGTTCCTTCTACTTTCCTCCAAGTAGTTTCAGTATTACCATAGGGATGTTCTTGTCTGTGTGCAGGTCATGTACACCACTCTTAACCTTGTGTTTGGTGGACCATCACATATTAATGTTCTTAGTACTTTGGTGATTCAATAATAAATGCAGCTTATGGACTTCAGTATTGAAATAGTGTTGTGGTATAGTAAAAAATTGAAATATTGAATCACAATGTCATGGACAAAGAATGAAAGAATTTAAAGGCAAAAAAGAAAAGGTCATAAAAGGTACTGTGCTTTTGTAAGTTGGACTTGCTTAGAAAAAAACTAATTTTTCTTTTGCAAATGAAATGGTTATCACTTGGAGATAACTCTTGGCTTAGAGTTGGCTTAGAGACGGCTTCTGCTTTCATCTCTAAGATCCCATCTGGTGCAGATCTGTGTAGGTCCTTCTCCTGGTACCTCAGTTTCTGTGAGTTCACGTGTGCATCTGTCCTGCTGTGTTTAGAAGGCCTCCTTGGTGTCCTCCATCCCCTCTGTCCTTTATACCCTTTCTTCTCCTTCTTCTACAGGTTTCCTTGATCCTTGAGGGGAGGGATTTGATGGAGATATTCCCTTTAGGGCAGAGTATTCCAAGGTCTCACACTCTCTGCATATTGTCTGGGTGTGCATCTCTGTATTGGTTCCCATCTGCTGCAGGAGGAAGCTTCTCTGAAGATGGTTGAGCAAGACACTAATCTATGAGTATAGCAGAGTGCCATTAGGAGTCATTTATTGCTGTGCCACTTTAATAGAACAGTAACATTTAGTCTTATCCCAGGTCTCTGTTCTATCTAGTACTATTCCTAAGGATCAGCCCAGCACTAGATGGCCAATAGAAAATGAACTCAATGTCATCTTTAGAGGATCTTTGACTCACAATGCCATGTCAAGGCTTTTTCTTTTAAAATTTATAATTATCAGTTTGTTTATGTGTTTAGTTTTTTTCTCTCTTTGCTATGCTACAAGTCCTTTGTGTATATATTATGGCTTCCAGTTTTGTGTTTCTGTGTTATTCCTAAGTATGTGAACAAGTTAATCTCTGCCTCTATATCTTATTCTTGTAATTTTTGTTAGGTTCTTTTCCTTCTGTTTGTCCATTTTGTCCTATTCCTATGTGCTTGTTTTTTTCTCATATTATATTATATTATATTATAAATTTATTATTATCCCTTAGAATCCTGTTTGGTTTCTAATGAGAAACAGAAAAGGGGTGGATCCATATGGGAGGGGACATGGAGGGGGAACTGGGAAAAGTAGAGGGAGGGGAAACATAATCAGGATATATTATATGAAAAAAATTATATTTAATAAAAGAAAAAGAAAAAAGTATTGTGCTAATAGAAGCAAAGGCAGGCTTTCAGCATAGGACAGAGTCTATATTAAAAGAAAGTCCCATTCTGCTGCAGACTTAATTTTTGTGCTATTCTAGATAACATGGAAGTATTTGAAATAAACTCTGAAAACATAGAGGTAACAAAAGTGAGGCAAAATAAAAAGAAATCTGATATATTAAAGAAAAATACGGTTTAGCCAGAGATTATAATTGTGAACTGTACATAAAAAGTTTGGAAGGTAACTTTTTTCCATTGTTGATTTATGTATTTTTTTTTCATGAAATGAGAATTACTTACTTTCATTAAATCCCTTTTTGTGATCTGAGCTATGAAAGGCAAGTGTAAAGTCGAGGGCTGAGAATAATCCAGAGGCTTTTTACTAGATTCACTTTGAAATGCTTCATTTGAAAGGAATGTCCTGGTTTGTGGTTTTCATGGTTTTCCCTGTTTGGAAAGAGGCAGATGGTATGAAAACTGGACTCCCTTATTTAAAGGGAATGTTGATATTTATAACCAAGCTTATCTCCAGCAAGATTTTTTTTTTTTTTTTGCAGCTGTTCCAGGTTGGAAAAAAATATTATATTAAAGTCCTGGCTTGCTGTTCTTTCCACATTTAGGGAGAAAATTTTCAAAATGTGAAAAAAATGCTGTTTAATTTTAAACATGAATGTGATGTAAACTGTGAGATTTCTGTCTAAATGTGAATTTTCTGTTTGTGTGCTGTGATATTACTCTTTTTGTTTAGATGGTCTACTTCCTCGATATATCACACTTGAGAAATAATTTACTCATCATTTTGTACATATCATCAAAGCATTCTAGGAAATACAGTAGATGTTTTAAAGAGTTAGTTTACATCATTAAACAAATCATCTTTTCACTGGGAAATGAACTTTGTTTCTCCTTATAATTATTTAAGATAAACATATTTCTCTTTATCTTTTGATATTTGCTTCTGTTTCTATTTTTAGTTATAAATGGTACTGTTTTATCTTTGGACAACCTTAGATACCTTTGTTTAGAAACCTTTTTTTTTATAAATTGTTTGAAAATTAGCTATATTTTATACTCTAAGCAATACATGGAGCAGTCCCAATGGGCACATGTTGTCACTAAAGACTGAGTTTCCATGCCAACATATGCATATTATCTGTGAACATAAGTATGTCTGTATACATACCAATACATACGTAATAGTATATAAAGAGTGGTTTTGTAATTAATATAATGTGAATAATATGTTGATTATTGATGAATGTGGCAATATGCTTCTTAAATGCAAGTAGACCCCACTATTTATGTAGGGATTACTTTCCAGACTATGAAAGATTATAAAATTGTGGTAATGAATAAAATTCATTTTCCTTTTTAATTTTGAAACATATTTTACTTAAAAATTTCTGCTCCTTATATGGCTCCAGTCAGTTTCATTATTCATTTGGAAATCATGTAAATCATAATATTGCTTAAATCTACAAAGCTGACAAATACTAGAAGCCATGGTTTTATTATCTCCAGACACATTTCTTACTATTTGATGAATAAATCCTGTAAGGATCAATCTTCAGCTCAAAAAGTAAAGAACCATTCCTTATCTTTTTAGTCAGAGTACTTGAATACTTTCAGTTTATCAGTTCAGCCCATTCTTTATCTTATATTATCCTTTCTTTGCTCTAAAAATTTTTTCATGGCTTCAGGCAGAGAAGAGAAGAATACAAGTCCCTCTGAGTGTGTTATCTCTCTTTCGTGGGCTGCTCTTACTCTAGTATGATACCACATTGTACAGGTATTATTCTCTACCTGTATTCATATTTATATTGTGAGATTAGAAATTTTAAATGAAATTTTCAAAATTGCAAAAGCAGATTACTGTTAGTTGAAGTGTCTAATATTTTATTTCCGTTTACTAACCATGTAAAGAAAGCCATAGTTGCTTAAAAGATACATGGCTCTGTAAATAAAATGTTCCAAATCTTTTATTTCTGTTTTTGCTGTGGTTGCTGCATGCATTTTGACTAATATTAGTATGAGTGAGTGTACAAGGACCATGTGACATGGAGATATTTATATCATTTTCTAATTATTAATATAGAGGGTACAAAGTATGTAATTCTCATTTTTTAAAAAAAGCATGGAAGTGTAATTTTCCAATAGTATACAAATAAAATAAAGCACATTTAAAATTTTTTCTGATATTTTTCTTTTATTGAAAATAAATTCTTTTGTCATATAATATATCCTGATTATAGTTTTCTCTTCTACTCTTCCAAGTTCCTCACTGTTGAGGGAAGGTCTATTATCATTGCTTCTGATAGGCTGAATTCAATGCTGAGATTTGGTTACTGCCCCTTCTGAGGCATTCTCTTGATTAGTTAATAAAAGTCGCTTATGGCCAATTAGCTGGGCAGAAAGAGTATAGGAAGGTGGAACTTCCTGAGATTAGAACAGGAACCCTGAGCACACACAGAGATTCTCTCTCTTTCCACCAGGAATCACAGAAGGAGACAGATGTCTGGAGAATGCTGGAAGGTAATCACAGGCACATGGCAGTTTGGGATTAGGTGATCCGGGTTAACTTAGAGTAGCTAATTGAGAGTCTGCCCAGCTAAGGGCTAAGCATTAAAACATTAAAGGGTCTTGGTATATTTAATTATTGAGGAAAAGACTGTGGCGGCTAATAGGCCCTCAGTCCAAGCAGTCCCAGGCCGTTGGATTCCCAGACTCTCAGACTCCCCTCAAGCCCAGGTGAAGCTCCCGCCAAGCTGCTGGTAATTCTACTGGCTTAATATAACAATTTATATTAATTAACAGAGTTTAGGCTACAGATGATGTAGGCCACCCTTGGTCCCGGGGCACTTCCTCCGGGATAAGTTAGGCAACTGGTTAAGGCACTCGGGCCAGGCTGCCCGCTCCTCTGCCAAGCTGCCAGCTACTCCACCAGCCTAATATTACAGTTTATATTTAGTAATAACTACAATAATTAATTAATTTGCAGTTTCACCTCACTACTTCCACATCCCCTCCAAATCCAACCACTTTCTGTCTCTGACTAGAAAAGAACAGGCTTCTAAAAATAACAACCAAACATGACAAAATAAAATATCGTAAGATGAAGCAAAAACTGTCATATTGAAGTTGGGCATGAAAATCCAACGGGAGGAAAAGAGTTCAAAGAGCAGGCACAAAATTCACAGAACCACTTGTTTTCAGAGTCAGGATTCCCATAAAAACACTAAGCGACTAGCTATAGTATATATACCAAGACCTGATGTAGACCCCATGTTTGCTGCTTTTGTCTCATGAGTTCATATGAACCTTGATCAGTTGATTGAAAGGGCCTTGTTCTCCAGTGCCTCCTGACCCCTCTAGGTCTTACAGTCTTTCCACCTCTTTTTCTCTAGGGTTACCTGAGCTGTGAGGGAAGGATTTGATGGAGACTTTCAATTTAGACTTTGACTCCAGAAATGTCTGCCTCTGGCATCTCTGCATCTGTTCTAATCTTCTGCCAAAGAAAGCCTTTCTTATGATGATTAGATAAGGCACTGAACTATGAGTATAGCAGAATATCATTAGGAATCATTTTATTGACTTAAAAAAAGGTCTTACATCAGTCATTTGGTTTTCCCCTACATCTCTGAGCAATATAGTCTCTGGTTTTTGGTTACCCACGGAGTCTTAGATATGGGGCCCTTCTTATGGAGTGGGCCTTAAATCAAATCAGACATTGATTGCCTACTCCAACAAGTTCTGTGCCACCATTGCCATAATATGTTTTGGAGGCAGGACAAATTATAATTCAATGGTTTTATGATTAGCTTGGTGCCCATGTTTATCTTTTGGGAGCCTGAAGAGTACCTTCCAGCACCAAAGAGACTAGAATGCAGGGGTAGGTCTCAATGTAGGGACCAGGTCCACTTCTCCATGTTCAATATGCTGTGTGGATATTTTTCTCAGGAATGGGGCTTCTACTGTCAGTTCTTAAGATCAATCATTTGTCATAGAAACAGCCTGGGTTGTTTGGGTATTCCATGGAACCCCATTGGGCAACAACTCAATTGAATGCAACCCAATTCTACCACTGGAAGCCTTGCCTGGCTACAAGAGATGACCAGTTGAAACACTATACCCCCCAATTACTATGACTCCTCATTAGGATCACCTTCATATATTTCAGCAAGTTTCCACTGAACTAAATTTCCATACCAGTCCCCCCATTTCCAGCTGTCTCTCCCCACAATCCCTCCCAACCTAACCACCCCCCTCCTGTCTCTACCCACCCATGTCTACTTGTAAAATCTATTTCCCCTTCTGAGGGAGATAATACATCTTCCCTATATCCTCCACTTTATATAACCTCTCTAGTCTATGGATTTTAGTTTGGCTATCATTTACTTAATGACCAATATCTACTTATAAGTGAATATATTCCATATCTGTTTTTCTGAGTCTGGGTTACCCAACTCAGGATGAGTTTTTCTAGTTCTATCCATTTGCCTGCAAATTTTGTGATGTTGTTTTTTAACAGCTAAGTAATACTCTATTGTAAAAGCACATTCTTTTACTAAATGACAAGGCTAAACAGGTGTTGTGTCTCATGATATCAATATAGAAGTATCATCATATAAAATATTGAAATAAATCATTGCCATTGATCTTTGTATATTGATACAAAATTAAGATTATATTTGACTACATTGGTATTGATCTTTGTATATTGATGCAAAACTAAGGTTAACTCTTTTTAAGGTCTTGTAGCTAGGTAACAAACAGACAAATTGATAAATGGAATCAAATTGAAGACCCAGAAATAAACCCACACACCTGTGGTCACTTAATTTTTGACAAAGAAGCCAAAACCATACAGTGGAAAAAGGATAGCATCTGCAACAAATGGTGTTGGACTAACTGGATGTCGACATGTAAAAGAATGCAAATTGACCCATACTTATCACCTTGCACAAAACTTAAGTCCAAGTGGATTAAAGACTTGAACATAAAGCCCAACACACTAAATCTAAAGAAGACAAAGTGGGGAAAAGTTTCAAACTCATTGGCACAGGTGACAACTTCCTGAACAGAACACCAACAGCTCAGGCTCTTAGACTAACAATCAATAAATGGGACCTCATGAAACTAGAAAGCTTCTGTAAGGCAAAGGAAACTGTCATTCGAGCAAAATGGTAACCTACAGACTGGGAAAATATCTTTATCAACCCCACATCCAATAGAGGGCTAATATCCATAATTTATAAAGAGTTCAAGAAATTAAATACCAAGAAACCAAATAATCCAATAAAAAATGGAGAACAGAGCTAAACCAAGAATTCACAAAGGAGGAATCTCTAATGACTGAGAGACACTTGAAGAAATGCTCAACATCCTTAATCATCAGAGAAATGCAACTCAAGATGAACCTGAGATTCCATCTCACATCTGTCAGAATGGCTAAGATCAAAAACTCAGATGACAACACATGCTGGCAAGGTTGTGGAGAAAGGGGTACCCTCCTCCATTGCTGGTGGGAGTGCAGGCTTTTGCAACCACTATGTAAATCAGTCTGGTGATATCTAGAAAACTTGGAATAGCTCTACCTCAAGACCCAGGCATACCACTTCTGGGTATACATTCAAACGATTCCTCACCAATTCACAAGGACACCTCCTCATCCATGTCATAGCAGATTTATTTGTAACAGCTAGAAACTGGAAACAACCCAGATGTCCCTCAACTGAGGAATGGATAAAAACGTGTGGTACATTAACATAATGGAAGATTACTTGGCTATCAGAAACAATGAAATCATGGAATTTGCAACCAAATTGATGGAACTAAAAAGCTCATCCTGAGTGAGCTACCCCAGACTCAGAAAGATACTCATGGCATCTATTCACTTATAATTGGATTTTAGCCATGTAGTACAGGATATCTTACAACCAACACACCAAAAGGAACATAGACCTTTTTACCTGTTAGTGGGACACTTTGCCCTAATAGAGTTGCCCAGTGCAAGAGGAAGCTCTTAACACTCATATGACTGTTGAACTGAGGGGGGCTGATATGTAGAGTCAACCCACTCCAGAGGAGTAGGATAGGTGGGAGAGGGTGGGAGGGTAGGAGCAGAAGAGGTAGAGGGAAGGTACTAGGATGGAGATGTAACTTGAAGTAATAAATTTAAAAAAATGGAATGTGAAGTTTTAGCCTTTTGATAGCAACTGTCACAAACTGTTTAGGATAATTAAGAAATGCAAACTACTAGTCATTCAAACGTCATATTTTTAGATACTAGCATAGTTTATCACAGATGTTTTCTAAATTAATCAGAAATCAAGTTGCTAAGAGACAAGCAACATTTGCTTATCCAAATATATGGATATAGAAAGGTGGTCTTCAAAAACCTCAAGAGATCTGTAGAATAAGGCATTAAAAATGTTTTCTTAATTTTGTATCAATATACAAAGATCAATACCGATGTAGCCCTA
>CAJQZJ010034060.1:51325-62205 GCA_907164525.1 Lophiomys imhausi
TGAGGTTTCCGTTGTCCAGTTGTCCCTGGATTCCTTAAATGGATGCTTTAAATCTCCTGGAAAGATAAGAACAGAGCCCTGCCCTAATCCTAACTCTGGGACAATTACCTTTTTTTGGGGGGGTCAGGTAATATTTTTCCTGGAGCAAATTTGGTTATTTGATAATATATAAAGTATTACCTTTCAATCTGGATTAAAGAAGAAATTATTTTGATATTTTGGAGCTAAACAAACCTTTAGTGTATATATTTTGAGATCTCAAAAGACAATTTGTTTGAATTGCAGCCTGCCTTTTGTAAGTACCTTTTAAACTTAAATCTTTCCAAATCCTATGTGCCTGTCTCTGCATTCTAAATTTTGGGATCAAAGACATGTGGTTTCCAACTGATGGGATTAAAGATGTGCTCCTCCACCTCTGGATCAAAGTTTTTCTCTGTTTAGAGTTTGTTTTGTATCAGGTGGCCTTGAGCTCTAACCTAAGATTTTTTTGATATTAAGACATCTCAGCTCCTGACAGCACCCCCTATTCTACTCCAAGTAGAGGATGAACATCAGAGAATCTCCATTTGGAGATGGTTGCATTAGTTGCAAGCTTATCTATCACTGGGCTAGAAAAATCCCTTGCTTCAACTGTAGACAGAATGCTATCTGAAAAGGACAAAGCTTGGTAGCAGGTAAGTCGACAGCCTAGCTCTGCCAAGACAGGGTAGGCAAGTCCTTTATAAATCCTGCTTTACAATTAATGTCTGTCAGAGATACTGGTCCAAAAGGCTGAAGATAGATGTTCTAATGTATTGAGAGAAATTGGGGACTGTCCAGGCAGCCAGTTGTCTGTCGTTTCTTAGTTTTAGAAGCTGCTGGCTCTGCACTTCCTGTATAATCAGATATATTTATCCTTCTCAGGTCTCTGATGTGGTTGAAGACTAGATAGTTATAGTCTCACAGTTAAATTTTAAGTTGTTTAAGAATTAAATGAATGTTCTAGGTCTAAGAAGATATTTTTAAGTTGATAGTGCAAGTTAGGATGGAAACTGAGTTAGGTATAGAACTTTAGACTCATGGAGATAGATAATAGAATATTAAAAATCAATTGTCAAATATGTATGGACTAGACATTGGGAATGTATGTTATACCTTATAATTTTCATAATTGTTGCTTAATTTTTCTTATTGTTTTGTAGTGTATTTATTGTTATAAGAAAAAGAGCCTTTTATTGGACTAAAAGGGGGAGATGTTGGGAGGAAAGATATACCTTAAATTAAAAAAAAAAGATAAGAAGGTAAGGAGGAAGAGAGTAGAAGGGTGGGATTGGGAGAGGGAGGAGGGAGGAGAATATGATGGAGATATAATTTGAAGAAATAAATAAATGTAAAAAATGCAAAAATATATCTATAAACTATAGTAATATAATTGGGTTTGTGGGGAGGGAGCCTTTATTACATGAGAACATTTAGTGTGTGTTTCCTATGACTAATATCATAAAGTAACTTTGGCTTTCTCATTAAATTTATTTTATGAGCATCATTTTTGTTTTTTTAATAGATAAAATGTTTTTTATAATTGTATTATTCAATTCAGAAAATATTTTGAATTCTTGTGCTTGCAGCTTCTCATTTTTGTACATTAGTGACTGTTATTCTGTTAGTTTACTGAGGCAAATAGTGAACTACTGATAATCTCTTTTGCAAATATCCCATAGAACCCATCGCAGATGTCAGACGTTTGTCTTGCTGGTAGATTGGCTCATCACTGGCCTGTCTAGCAATGGAGAATTTCTCATATTTACTTGGAATTTTAAACTTCTCTAACTGAATCTTGGAGGAAGATTTAATATGTTGATGGGACTGAATCTGTCAAACTAGGATAATATCTGTCTTTTAAGATCATCTGGTATGGGAACTTCATTGTAGCTTGATATTCCTTGTACTATTTACACATAGCATAATGGCAGAATTTCCTCATAGCTGCAGGATTTACCTGTGTACAAAGTGAGGATGAGGAGGCAATTATACTACAAATGTTGCAGTCAATTCATTACAGCGAGTTTTTCAGAAAAGAATTGTTTAATTTTTAATTTAAAAATTTCCTACATGAATACTGTATTTAAATCATTACATCCTTCTCCTCCACGTTTCTCCTGTCTCTAAACTCCCATTCAAATCCATGACTTACTTATTATTGTTTTATATATGTTATATATGTGTAATATATAGCAAACAAAACTTATATTGTATATATGCAATATATTATATATAATATAGTGTATTATATATTATAATATATAATTGTATATATAATATATATAATCATCTATTGAGTCTATATGGTATTGTTCATATACACATATGTTTAGTACTAACCATTTGGGATCACATCATCTATTGGGGGCTCATCCTTGGATTTTCATTCATTAACTATAGCTCTCCAACTAGGGTTCGACCTTGTGAGATTTCCCCATCCACATTGGCATGTCAGCTGGTGTCATTGTGCTGGTCTTGTTTAAGCAGCCTTTTGTTGAGATTTCACGAATGTCGCTTTCTTGTCATACCTAGATGATACAGTCTTGTGTCAAACATAAGGTTCTGTGGCTTTTGCATTCTTTGTGTCCACTATTGTGTGATGTCATGTGAGCTGTAGACGCATGGGTGGCACTGTAGACATATCAATTGGAGTTGGGCATCCTGTTGTCATTTGGTCTCTGCACTTTGACCAGATGTACATTTCTTTAGTAGTCTCAATTTACTGCAACAAGAAACATTTTTTGTTTGTTTGTTTGATGAGGGGTGAGGACTATACTTATGTGTGAGTGTAAGGCTACACATTTAAAGTGCAGTTAGGAATTATACTGGTTTAGGAAAGTGGCAGTGGAATGTTTACCTCTGGACTCCAGGACCTTTCCAGCCATGAATAGCTGGCTGAGTTTATAATACCAGACATGAATTCCCTCCTATTAAACTATCTCTAAGCTCAATTAGAAGGCTGTTCATTACCTTCAAGATGAACAAACCACTATGACACCAACTGGACTATCTTATTGTGCTGGTCACTGCTGTGGTCCATGTGCTTTATAGCTAGGTAACACAATTGATTATGTTTCACCCATGGTGGCTTGCATAGCATCTTTGGACATCGTAAGACATAGTTCCCAGAGATAAGGCTTCCAGGTCAGTTCCTGCATGACTCTTCCAAGTTCTGTGTTTAAAGTGTGCTATCTTTAGCAATAACGTCTTACTTTAAATCTGGAGGGCAATTAAGGACAAACAGCAATAGCCTGCATTGTTTTGAGAGTCTTTAGGACAACCTTGACCTTACCAGGATATTTAATTCAATTATATTTATCATATTTTCATTTCCAAGAACTCTTTTATTTCTCTTTTTAAAGCTGAATGCTTCGAAAGGTTCAGGATCACTGCTCATCAATTCCTTGACATCTCCTTAAGTAAAAGGGCACTGCGCCTTTGATGAGGTCGAAATGTTGGAACAAGAGATAGAAGCTAGAAACCAATGGCAAAGTAGAATTTTCAATGTTCTTACCCTTATATTTTTTATTAGATCAGTCATTTTTCTTTATGATATACTTTAACAATGATTTAATCATAACTTTACCATTACTTTTTCTTTTTCTATGGTATAATTATGTTATTGATACCATAGTACTTCCTCCTATTAACTTTTTCTGTATTATTTTTCCAGTTTTATAAACTCAGTACTCATTATTGCATTTCTCTCTGTATAATTTGGTAGCTTTTAAATGTGTAATTTGCCTCATGGTTTGTAAATATAAAATTTAATATTGCAATCTGTTTGAAAATTACCACTCTGAGAAATTCTTACATTAGTGACTTGGTAATAATGATATCACATGGGACTTTCATATAATAAATACTTTTAATGTAACTTTTGTACAATTGAATGCATAGTAGTCTTATACTTTTGACATCTATTTACTAATAAAGCTGTTTTAAATAAGTAATGCAGAATTACAAAGTTACTAGAAACTAAATACCCACAAAGGACATTCTTACAGCTCACTTGAGCTATTTCATTCCCTTTCAACACTTAGATTATGTTTTTTCACAAATTTCATTTGTTCTAGAAGATGTATATTGGAATATTATGAAATATTATTGAAATATTAAATATTTACTATTATTATACCTTTCCTAATATGCAAAATATGTTTCTAGGAATTAAAATAATTATTCTCAGCATAGTATATAATCTCATGCATGGAAGGTTTTAAATATGTATAAAAGGATGTAGGAATATTTTATAAAGAATATTTGTTAGACCACACAGTCTTTTATTGAAAAGCAATGGCTAAACTAAGGCATAATACCTTCTATTCTGTATGTTTATATATCATTCTGTAATTTGTCTAGGAACAAACAATGAATTTTTGGAAGATATCCATGAACAAAAATCTAGTTTTCTGATTCAGTTTATTATACCTGAAGTAGTTAAATATGTAGCAAGATAGGAAAGAGATATTTCTGTATTTTTCTATACCCACAATGTGGCACTGCCTGACTTTTTTTAGAATAGTTTTGTGACATTTGGAGGCCAGGTTATTTGAAGTAGATGATACACATTGAAATGGCCAGCAATGAACACAAGTTACTTCTGTCACTAAGAATAATTTCAAGAAACTCAATATATAAAGACATCTGCATTTTTCTAGTCAAAAGTATGAAAATCATGTTTTAAAGATCTTAGATACTCTCTCTACCTCCATGTCTCTCTGCCCCTATGTTTTCTCTTTCTGTCTCTCTGTTTGCTTCACCCATGGCTCTGCCCCATCTGTCTGCTTCTACCCTCTTCCTGGCCCCTTAACTCCTCCCTCTCTTCTTCCCCAAATAAACTGCCTTTTAAAAACATTTATTTATTACTTCAGGTTACATCTTCATCACAGTGACCTCTTTCCATCCCTCTCAGACCCACCCTCCACCCTCTACCCCCTAACCCTTCCATCCTACTCCTCTAGAGTGGAGTGTTCCTACATAATAGTCCCCTGCCCCAGTTCAGCAGTCATATGAGGGCCAAGAGCCTCCTCATACACTGAGGACCTACAAGGCGGCACCACTAGGGCAAAGTGTCTCATTGATAGGAAACAAAGTCTATGTTTCTGTCCCCTTTGGTGCATTGGTTGTAGTATAGTTATCCTGTACTATATGGCTAGAATCAACTATAAGTGAATAGATCCCATGTGCATCCTTCTGAGTCTGGGTTAGCTCACTCAGGATGAGCTTCTCTAGTTCCATCCATTTTGCTGCAAATTGCATAATTTCATTGTTTCTGATGGCTGAGTAGTAGTCCATTGTGTAGACGTACCACTGTTTTTTTTATCCATTCCTTGGTTGAGGGACATCTGGGTTGTTTCCAGTTTCTATCTCTTACAAATAAGGCTGCTGAACATAGGTGAGGAAACTTCCTTATGATTTGGTGAGGAATCATTTAGATGTATACCCAGAAGTGGTATGGCTGGGTCTTGAGGTAGAGCTCTTCTAAGTTTGCTAAGATATCGCCAGACTGATTTCCATAGAGGTTTACAGGCCTACACTCCCACCAGCAATGGAGGAGTGTTCCCCTTTCTCCACAACCTCGCCAGCATGTGCTGTTATTTGAGCTTTTCATCTTAGCCATTCTGACAGGTGTGAGATGGAATCTCAGAGTCATCTTGAGTTGCATTTCTCTGATGATTAAGGATGCTGAGCATCCTTCAAGTGTCTCTCATCCATTAGGGATTCCTCCTTTGTGAAATTTCTGTTTAGCTCTGCTCCCCATTTTTTGATTGGGTTATTTGGTTTCTTGGCATTTAATTTCTTGAGTTCTTTGTAAATTTTGTTATTAGCCCTCTGTCAGATGTATAACAACACCCGTCACAATAGCCACAAACAATATAAAATACCTGGGGTTAACTCTTACCAAGCAAGTGAAAGACATGTATGACAAGAACTTCAAGTCCTTGAAGAAAGAAAATGAAGAGGTCATTAGAAGATCGAAAGATCTCCCATGCTCATGGATAAATAGGATCAACATAATAAAAATGGCCATCCTGCCAAAAACAATCTTCAGATTCAATGCAATTCCTATCAAAATACAACCACAATTCTTTATAGACCTGGAAAAAATAATTCTCAACTTCACAAGGAATAACAAAACCCAGAATAGCTAAATCAATCCTATACAATAAGAAAACATTTGAAGGTATCACCATCCCAGATTTCAAGCTATACTACAGAGCAATAGTAATAAAAACAGCATGGTACTGGTATAGAAATAGACCAGTGGATCAATGGAATCAAATTGAAGACCTAGAAATGAACCCACATTCCTATGGTCTCTTAATTTTTGACAAAGAAGCCAAAACCATAAAATGGACAAAGGACAGCATCTTTAACCAATGGTGGTGGTCCAACTGTATGTTGACATGTAAAAGAATGAAATTAGACCCATACTTACCACCTTGTACAAAACTTAAGTCCAAGTGGATCGAATGCCTTAACAAAAAGCCTGACACACTAAATCTAACAAAAGAGAAAGTGGGGAAAACCTTTGAACTCATTGGCACAGGTGACAACTTCCTGAACAGAACACCAATAGCTCAGGCTCTAAGACCAACAATCAATAAATGGGACCTCATGAAACTGAAAATCTTCTTTAAGGCAAAAGACACTGTCGTTTGAACAAAACAGCAACATATAGATTGGGAAAAAATCTTCACCAACCCCACAAAAACTGCCTTTATACTGAAAAAAACTTAGATTATGATAGAATATATATTCCTAATTTTATAATATCTATCTTGAATTTTAGCCATTTGATATATGTAGTTATTTTCTAATTTTTACTTATATATACATACTAGATAATTATTAAAGTCATAATTTTTATTGAAAATAGATTTTTATACAATACATTCTGATTATAATTCCCCTAATGCCTCCCAATCCTCACCATCAACCCAAATCCACATTCTTTCTCCCTCTCTTTCATTACAAAACGGACACATTTTAAAAAGTAAAACAAAATAAGATACAATAACAACAAACTGACCTGAAGAGGACAGAACAAACAAGCAAACAAATAAACAAAACAAATAGACAAAGATCGAAAGAAAAAGTACAAGAAACATATAGAAATGTAGAAACACAGACATTGGCACACATGGACATCTCCTAAAAGTACAATATCATAAACCATATTATGTAAACCTCAGACCTGTAAGGTAAGAGAAAGAAAACAAAAATAAACAAAAAGCAACAGCAACCTTTCAAAATTATCATTTACTTTGCTCTCTGTTGACCATCTACTGCTGGACATGGGGCCTAGCCTTAAGGGTTCTTTGTATACCAAGTGAGACTCTGCTAGAGAAAACTAGTTTTCATTTGCCGTAGTAATCAATTGGACATTGCTTCTGAGTTAGGGATGGGGGTTTGTGTCCATTTCCCCTCTCAGCACTGGGACCCTATCAGGCCCAGACCTGTGCAGAACCTGTGAATGATGCCACAGTCTCTGTGAGTTCATATGTACATTGGTCCTGCTGTGTTTAGAAGGCCTTTTTTTCCTTGGACTTCTCCATTCCTTTTGGCTCTTACACTGTTTTTTGACTCCTCTTCTACAGTGTTCCCTAAGCCTTGAGGGGAGGTGTTTGATGGAGACATCCCATTTATGACTTAGTGTTCCAAGGCCTTTCACTCTCTGTACATTGTCCAGATGTGGGTATCTATATTTATTCCCATCTACTGCAGGAGGAAGCTTCTCTGATGATGGTTGAGCAACTCAATGATCTGTGAGTATAGCTGAATGTCATTAGGAGTCATTTTGTTACCATGTTTCTTTAGTATAACAATAGTATTTGGTTTTCTTCTAAGTCTCCTTCTTATCTAGTCTCAAGTTCTTGGCCACCTGAGCAAGACTGGAAATTAGGTCAATGTTATGGAGATGGAACTTAAATCAAATAAGATATTGGTTGGTTAGTCCCACAGGCTTTATCCCATTTTTCCTCTAGCACATATCATAGCTAGTTGATCATTGTAGATCAAAGGGTTTTAGATGTGTTGGTGTTTACTTTTCTCCTTTGGTAGCATGCAGAGTCCTGTCCAGTATCATGGATACTAGTCAACAGGGTTGAAGGCTCTAGGTAAGCACTAGCTTGACTTCTCCATGTGCAATGAATTGTGCAGATTTTATCTTTAGCAATAAGCCCTTACCATCAATTTGTAGAGTGGAACCAATACAATTGTCAATAACTTGGGTTGTCTGAGGAATCCCTTAGGGTCCCTTTGACCAACAGTTCAATTAAATATAGCACATTCCCAGACCTTGAACTTTTATTTGGTGATGAAAGATGTCAAGATATTTGTGTTCCCTGTTATTTGGCAATTCATTTAGATCACCATCATATATGTTTATATTTTAGGAAGCTTCTATTGTATTAAATTCCTCAAATGGCTGTTAGTTTTAGCTGTCCTTCCCCATATTCCCTCCCTCAGCTCCCTCTCCCCTCACCCACCCTGTATGATCCTCCTGTTCTACCCCAACCCCATTCTTCTGTCAGAATGGTCAAGATCAATAAAACAAATGACAGCTCATGCTGGTTAGGATGTGGAGCAAGGAGAGCACTTACTAAATGCTGGTGGGAGTGCAAGCTTGTCCAGTCACTATGAAAGTCAATTTGGTGGTTCCTCTGGATGCTGGAAATTTATCTACCTCTAAATCCAGCTATACCACTCTTGTGCATATACCCTTAGGTAACTTCATTCTACCACAGGGAAACTTGCTCAGTTGTCAGCAAGAGCAGTCCTCAACCTCATGAAAAATGGATATGTCTGCTGTCTTGCGTTGTGGCTTTTTTCTATAAAGATGAGGCACTGCAAGGAAAAGAAGTGAGACAAGTCCACATTGTCTCCTAGGTGTAGATTGTGGTTCATAACAGGGAGGAAGTAAAGAAACAAGTGCCTCAAACAACTGTCCGCATCATTCCCACAGTCAGGAAATGGGAGTGAATGCTTACCTACCAGTACCCTGGTTACTTTTCCACACAGTCCAGGTCCCAGGAAGAAAATGATCTTGCCCACAGAGGGCTGTTCCTCTGGTGGTGTAACCAGGGAGAACCCCCACAAGCATGCCCGGAGGCCATCTCTCAGATGGGCCCACCCTCTGTTGAACTACAACTACCACTCACCATCCCATCTGCCCACTCAGGGGTTATGGAAAAGGAGAAAATGCCACGGAGATGGCCACATCTGTGCCTTATTGCTTTCCTTTCTCCTTTGGAACCAGCCTCAGGTACCAGCTGAATAAAGTGAGGACTTATGATCTATATAATAACTCAGACACGCTTGGGTTTCATATACACCTTTTAAAGAAACTTAAAAGGATTATACATATGGGGAACTCAAGATTTGGAGTTGTAGCTATAGCTGTAGTTTCAATTATTCTTTGTCTTGTTAGGAAAAATAATTTGAACTATGCTATTTAGTAGTCAGTTGAACATTACCCTGCCTTGGCTAATGTTAGTATCTGTTTTTGCTGCTTTTCTGTTGTTTTGAGGAGACATTATGACTAAGGAAAACTGTATAAGAAAGCATTGATTTGGGGACTCAGTCCCAGAGGAGTAGAGTCAATGACCATTATGGTGGGGAGCATGTCAACGAGCTGGCAAACATGGCTCTGGAGGATTAGCTAAGAGCAAGAGCATAATCCTGATCCGCAAACACGAGGTAGAGAGAGCAAACTGGGAATGGTGTGGGCTTTTTGAAACCTTAGAGCCTATGCCCAGTACACATATCCTCCAACAAGGCCATGTTTCCTAGTCATTCCCAAACAGTTCCATCAACTGGGGACCAAATGTTCAAAGAAATGAACCCATAGAGGCCATTCTCATTCAAACCACAACAGTAACTCAGTCTTACTGTTCATTCTACTTGACTCATTGAGAGTTTATACACAATGATCCAAGTAGTCTACCTCATTGATTTTATGAGGGAATTGTATGTTTGGTTATTTTACATTTGCAGCTATGTGTCTTCTTAATTGAGCACTGCAATTAAACCAAGATGTGCAACTTTATTTTTGATTTTATATTATTATACCCTTTAGCACTAAAATAAATGTTTGAATTATTTTATTGTGTTGGGTGTTTTGACTTCATGAAAGCCTGTGGATTCTTGATGCTGATAGTGAGGGAGGCCAGGAGACGGTGTCAGACCCCCTGGAACTATAGTTGATTGAGTGTATGAATATTTTTTAACAAAAGTTTTTCAGTAAGCTAGTCTTCCCACTGCTTTCTGCAAAGCTTACTGAGCCCGGGGCTTGGAGGCCCGGCCGGGAACAGACCTCTTCCATGGGTTTACAGCTTTTCCAGGCACCTCGAAGCATCAGGGTGGGCAGTCAGACTAGAGGTGGTCTGGGAAAGCAGTGTTCTCCTGCCCCAGGACTCCTGAAACTGCATTAATTCTTTATAGAAATATGAACACTGAATTTATTTAAAAAATAAGATAAAAAACCAAAACGTTAAAAAAAATAAAAAAAAAGAAAAATGGAACGAAAAAAGAGCCACAGAAGATGGTTCTGAGTCCCTAGGAATTTAATCCTAGTCATTTGGAAGAGCAGCCAGTGCTCTCAACCACTGAGCTATTTCTGTAGTCCTCTTTAGAAACTTATTTAAAAGACCAAATTATGTGAAATGTAACCTTTGTTTAAAAGAGAGTATAATTTGCTTGATTAAAGATTTTTTTATTCCTTTCTCTTAAATGCTGGACTTCTTTTTATTAGGTATGTGTATGTGTAGCTTTGGAAACATATTTACACCTGTAGAAGCAGGTTGCGTGTGTGTGTGTGTGTGTGTGTGTGTGTGTGTGTGTGTGTGTGTGTG
>CAJQZJ010034060.1:62215-100601 GCA_907164525.1 Lophiomys imhausi
GTGTGTGTGTGTGTGTGTGTGTGTGTGTGTGTGTGTGTGTGTGTGTGAGTGTGTAGGGGAGTATGAGCACAGATGTCCTCACACATGCCCCCTTCCACCATGCACATTTGATGGGTAGAGGAGACTGTCAAGTGTGTTTCTCTAACATTCTTCACCTTATTTTTGAGGCAGGGTTTTTTTTTTTTTTTTTTCTGAATCTGTAGCTTGTAATTTTGGCTAGGATGACTGACCAACAATCTAATGGTTACCTTCATGCTTTAGAAAATGATCACCTATTACAAATGATCTCCTTTATTAGTCATTTCAGATTTGTAATACCTACTCCTATTATGTTTGCACAAAGTTTATAATTATAAAAATTATTCCATGGGTCCCAGCTAATGTCACATCAACCTTACTCAATGAGGAATGTTATTAATGGTACACACAAGGCAGCTTTATATCTATGCTGGGCAGTAGAAATTTAATGTGTTGTTTTCAAGTACGTCATGTGTCCAGATGCCACAACAGTCTGTGCATTAAAAAGCATCAAAAGAAAAGTAAGCAAAATATTTGTGAATTATCTTTTGGTGGGTCCTGAATATTTCTGATACAACTATGTTTGAAACAACCAGTTCTGATAGATTTGAGGAAACCAAATCCATCATTTTCCTGTAGTAGTTGTAAACATTTTGTCTGTTGGGTTTGTAACACTCTCCTTTGTAACCACTTATCCTTTGTACCCTTCTATATTACTTATTTCTGTTAGTAGTGTTACCATCTGCTAACACAGTGTTTTGTGAAGTGTAGCCCATGACCACTTACGCTTAAAAATTCTGGCAAGAAGTAGGTGTTTGTTGAATATACTTAGCCCACCCCTCAGCCTTACTGGGTATTCTTTAAGGAGTGGGTGAAGCCTTGGACTCTGTATTTTAATGAACTCTGCTTGGAGTTGAGAATCATTGATAACATCAGTTTTCTGCCTCATGGAGCCATCTAGGCTGTATTCCAATTCTAAACAGCCAATTCACAAGTATCTCTTTATGTCTATGTGCTGCTCTCATGGAATTTTCTTAGTTGTGTGCTACTTGTCAAGGTTATTAATTGTCTTCTAACTGCCCAGTCTATGTAATGGTAGTAAAATGTATCGAGTTTGGTTTCATGACAGCACAAAACCCTTTGATGAGTTCCTGTTGCATTCAGAAAGCCTATCAAAATTAGGAGCCTCGGCAGTATAGCCATGCTTCTCAGGCAGGCTGTCATCCACCAAGAGACTGACAGATATCACTGTCCCTTGTCAAGCCTAATACCTTCATCCAACAGCTTACTTAGCAAATGATCACATGTAGAATAATTCCTGTGAGCTTGTTAGTGGTGGTCAGCAGATTTGATACTTACACCAATTACCTAGAAAGTCTAAAAGTACAACAGCATTGAATCTCTGAGAATCTTAGTTACTTAGATTCTAACCCAGCAGGGTTGGGGAAGGGCCTGGGAACTTGCCTCTCAATGGAAAATAAATGAGTGACAGACAGACATTTGAACAATTGCAGACTGAGAGCCAGTAGTCCCTCTTGGTGAATAGTGTCCCTGCTCCTTAAGACTTGAGACTTTCCTCTGAGGGGCTGACTTCTGCATAGATAATCTTTCCTAGACAGATTGGATTTCCTCTTTTTACCCAGGCCCAGATAACCCATGAAAGGTCCCAGGATTCTGTGTAGTCTTGAGATAAAGCTACTTCGCGATGGAACACATTCTTTTTTTCTTTACTCACTTTCAAGTATGACCTATTGGGTCATATGTTCTCCTGTGTCCCATATACACTCATGTCCCATATACATTGCTGATATCTCATTGGCTCCCTATGTATTTTTTATTCTTGAAATCCTTCCATTCATAAGCATTGCATTGTTTTTTCATTTAATTAGATTCTCATAATAGACACCATTTTCTCAAAGTCTTTATGTTTGTTTGTTTAGGTATTGTTTTTTGATATTATTTTAGCAGGCTATGTAGGCTTCAAGGCTGACCTTGGATTCCTGATACTGCTGCCACTCCCTCTAGAGTTCTGGAATGAAAGGCTATTGTGCCACTAAGCTCACCTTATTATTATTATTCATTAATGAATAATATTAATAATTAATTAATAATGAATTGATACATGGATAATCATATTTATTTCTACTCCTTATCACTTACATTTAAATATAGATTAAAATAAGCAAGAAAAGTCAAACAAAAACCTTACCTCATTTATTATTACACTTGACTGCAATGCCTTCAAACTTTATTATCTGTGGACACATCTATGCTTTCATAGCCTTCTCAACTTAGAATATCTGTGTCAAAACTTTCATGTGGCTAAATCCAGGTCCCTTCACTATTTACTTTCAAAATGAAAATTTTATCCTTTTTCTTCATTCCTTTCTTTACTTACCATAATATTCTCAACCACTTTGGCTGCCTTAGACCACAGTTGGCTCCATCTCAATAATCAGTTCTTTCTTAATAAAAAGGTCATTTTGTTCAAATATTTGAACTCAACAGTTTGGTTATATCATCTCACCAGAGCTTTATAATTCATAAATTGATCTGCAAATACATCTGGTTAACTCTGAACTCTGCCAGATCTTTTTCCTTATGTGGCTTAGGCCCAAGACTGGACTCTTAGTTCCTCATGGTACCCTTAGACCTATGTTTTCCTTGCTGTCTTTCTACTGTGCCTGTCCTGGAAAATCTGAACTCTCATCAGCCTAGAGCAACTGAGAATGCCAAAAGAAATGTCCTATCTGTCATAATGTATCCCTGTGACTCATGGTCACCAAAATCCTTGTATTTTTAGGTACTTTTCCCCAAGTCGGTCTTCTCAAAACTTTTCAGTTCTCCACAGCATCAATTCTAGTCTCTGATTCTCCAGTCTCTGACTTCTTACCTTCCTTTCCATGGGTAGCATAGAACATTGCCTCATATTTCTGAGCAAAGATGAGCTACCAAGCCCTCTATGCTGTTTGCTATCAAAACTCACCTCTTGCATGTGTATGCTGAGTATGTGATAACTTTTAAACTGATATAGGTGAAAGGGGTTAGCCTGGGATGATTATTGTATTAAGTATGTATTTTTCACCTTTTGGTCTATTTTTTTTTGTCTTTTATGACTTATACTATTTGTAATCTCCTTAAGAAGTGTTGCTTCCACAGGTTATAAATAGAATCTCCTTTTGCCTAGCATATTTATTGGTTTGGCTATTTCATTGAGGTCTATGCTTGTCTTCAACTGAGTATGGTGTGAGAGATCACATAACACTTGCCATTTGTTTTGTCTTGTTTCTCGTAAAGTACAATAGTTCTAATACGTTTAATACCTCTAATACTGTAATCATTATAGTTTTATAATTTGTCTGAAGTGTTCCACACTAAGATACATTTCCTAGAACATGACTTTGTGGGTTTATAGAAATAACCATTATGTAGTTATTTTTCTTGTAAATTTTTATATCAATGTTTGCAAATGATAGGAATTTTAGAAAACTTTTCACGTACTCCACTTTTCACTTATATTTTGTAACTTTGGCAAAATTAGGCATAATTAAGGTGAACTGATTATTCTGACCACTCTGATCTATAAACGGAGTTCTGTTTAGATTTTATTCCAGAACTTCCTTCTCATTCTAATGAATTATATCAATGGAGTAAGCCCTTGTACTCAAGTATCATATACAAGGCTTAGGCATTCATAGTTTGAGCGAAAAGGGCATAGAAATTGTTTCTACACTGAGTACACTCAGGCATTTTTCTTGTTCTTATTTCTTTATAAAAGTTCAATAAATATTTACATAAAATTTTCACTGCTATAAGAATTATTATAACTAATATAGAGATGATTTAAAATATATGAGAGAATATTTGATGGATATCAATTAAAAGTAACAAAACTTATTAATTTGTTAAATCATTAATGTTATTGAGCATATTGCTAAATTTATGTCATAATAATGCACATTGTCTACTTTACACTAATAGATGTTCAATTAAATATTTGTCATCATTTCTTTAAGTGTGGAGAATGGTCTCTAGAAACCAAGATCATAGATGGTGCCATTTAGGCAAGGTCTGAATAATTTTTTTTTTCAGTAGAGATGACCCTGGTATGTATTATTAAGTGAGTTATACAATATATATATTTGTTAGGTAGAAATAGAAGGATCAAAAGTTCAAGGCCAGCTTTCGCTACATAGTGAGTTTTCATGGCCAGCGTAGGCTATATGAATCACTATTTTTGTTTTGTTTTGTTTTTGTTTAAACAAAACTGAGTTTAGTAGTACAGTGGAACACAAGTACAAATGAATGACAAAAACAGCTTTGTGATCATTCGGAAGACTCAGGTATGTTAATTGCATGGTCAATGTTTTGAATACTCTAGAAACAGTGAATGTACAATAGGATCAGGAAGAAATATCTCCCATGACCATCTTTGCATCCTGCATGATGCTCTGGTTTTCTGACTGTTTTTTCATTTTCTTTCAGAAATACCAGGTATCTTTTCTGTTTAATTATAACAATGTCTAATGAAGAATTTTCACAGATGAGTGTCTTTCTATTAGGAATAAATGCTGAAATATATTTTTTCTGTAGTCAAGGGATAAACCTTTTAATAACTTATGTTTTGGTATGGATTTGAGTGGCACCATCTGGATTTAATTCTTTTCCTGGAAGTAGAGATGTATACAATGACATTGGGTTTCCTTCTTTTAAACTTTTTCTTCCTGGACTTTATAAAAAGGCTTGAACACTATGGAATTTTGTTCAGACCTCACCTAAATGACACCGTCTATGATTCAAGTTTCTAGAGACAATATATATATTGTCTGGGAGTGGTGGAAAGAGGGCAATGTGATGACGATGTAACCAGAAGTAATAAATAAATAAAATAAATATTAAAAAAAATTTAGCCATTTAAAACGTTACACTCTAGAACTGTTAAACTGAAGATGGCATTACTGTTTAGATATGATTTCTTAACCTGAAACAGAAATTAACAGTAATTTCTGCCATATGTACATTTAAACATATATATATATATATATATATATATATATAGAGAGAGAGAGAGAGAGAGAGAGCTTAGCAAAACCAAATGTGGTTTCAATGTGATTGAGCATATGAATACTTTTCTTTTTAAAGATTTATCTGGTGTGGGTGGAAGTGAAAGGTAGATATGTACTTGTGAATACAAGATCCCATGGAGGTCAGAGGCATCAGGTGTTTCTGGAGCTGGAGGAACAGGCAGCTGTGAGTTGTACGGATGGATGCTGGAAACAAAACAGGGATCCTCTATAATAGAGCATGAGCTCTTAACCACTGAACCATAGTTCCAGTCCCTTTAAACAATACAAAATATGTTTAAATGTACATATGGCAGAAATTACTGTTAGTTTCTGTTTCAGGTTAAGAAATCATATCTAAACCATAATGCCATCTTCAGTCTTAACAGTCTAGAGTGTAATGTTTTAAATGGCTAAATTTTAAAAAATATTTATTTTATTTATTGCTTCAGGTTGCATCTCCATCATAGTGTCCTCTTTCCACCCCTCCCTGTCCCGCCCTCCCACCCTCTACCCCCTCTCCCTTCCATCCCACTCCTCCAGAGTGGAGTGTCCCTACATATCAGTCCTCCACCCCAGTTCAGCAGTCATATGAAGGCCAAGATCCTCCTCATACACTGGGGGCCTACAAGGCAGCACCACTAGGGCAAAGTGTCTCATTGACAGGTAACAATGTCTATGTTCCTGTTCCCTTTGGTGCATTGGTTGTAGTATAGTTATCCTGTACTATGTGGCTAAATCCGATTATAAGTGAATAGATGCCATGTGCATCCTTCTGAGTCTGAGTTAGCTCACTCAGGATGAGCTTCTCTAGTTCCATCCATTTGGGTGCAAATGGCATGATTCTGTTGTTTCTGATAGCTGAGTAATATTCCATTGTGTAGATGTACCACAGTTTTTTAATCCATTCCTCGGTTGAGGGACATCTGGGTTGTTTCCAGTTTCTAGCTATTACAAATAAGGCTGCTTTTTTCTTTTTTCTTGTTTAAGTCAGGGTTTCATGCAATCCAGTCTGGCTTTGAAGTTCCCAAGTGCTGGGCTTACAGGACTACTCACCATGCTTGGCTCAAATATTTTTAATCTGTAGTTCATTGAACCTGCAGCAGTTGAGTACACAGAAACAGAGAGCAGCCTATATAATGTACATTTATTTATTATTGTGTATGTGGATTACCGGAATGGGGCACATATGCCACAGTGTGAGTGTATTGAGGTCAGAGAACAACTTTGTGGATTCTGTTCTCAGCTTTCACTTTATGTGGGTGCTGGGGATCAAAATCATCAGGATAGTGTAGCCAGTGCCTTTTTACTGCTGAACCATCTCGTCAGTCCCAACTACAGTGGTTTTGTTTTTGTTTTTTTGTTAGATGCACTTAAGTGCTAATTTTAAAGAGGTTGGCTGTTGCTAGCTAGGTTATCATTGATCACAGAGTTTGGAAATATATATAACAGAAACATTTTTTTCTTTTTTGCAAAATAAGTAATAAAAAATAAAATTATGTTTACTAGCAAAAACAAAACAAAACAAAACAAAAAAAAAAAATAAGGCTGCTATGAACATAGATGAGGAAACTTCCTTGTGATTTGGTGAGGAATCATTTGGATGTATACCCAGAACTGGTATGGTTAGGTTTTGAGGCAGAGCTATTCCACGTTTTCTAAGATATCACCAGACTGACCTCCATAGTGGTTGCACAAGCCTGCACTCCCACCAGCAATGGAGGAGTGTTCCCCTTTCTCCACACCCTTGCCAGCATGTGCTATCATTTGAGCTTTTGATCTTAGCCATTCTGACAGGTGTGAGATGGAATCTCAGAGTTGTCTTGAGTTGCATTTCTCTGATGATTAAGGATGCTGAGCATTTCTTCAAGTGTCTCTCAGCCATTAGGGATTCCTCCTTTGTGAATTCTCTGTTTAGCTCTGTTCCCCATTTTTTTGATTGGATTATTTGGTTTCTTGGCATTTAATTTCTTGAGTTCTTTGTAGATTTTAGATATTAGCCCTCTGTCAGATGTGAGGTTGATGAATATTTTTTCCCAATCTATAGGCTGCCGTTTTGTTTGAATGACAGTGTCTTTTAATGGCTAAAATTATAATTATGAATTATTTTAATATGTAGTCTGTTTTGAACAACATTGGTATTCATTCTTCCTTAAATATATTATCAAGTTTCAAGAATGATAAAAAGTTCTCTGATGATTTAATCTGAAATCATTCCACAGCAAAATTCATAAATGATAAATAGCAGGTTATTAATTCATACTTTAGTTGAGCTGGGTCTCAGAGCAAGTCATCTCCACAGGGAATGTAGGGTTCGTTATAAAGGAAGGTGATGAGACATTGGCTCAAAGGAGCTAAATTCTGAATACAATCTTGGTATTGTACAGGCTAATATAAATCTGTTATTCCCTTTCCACATCTATGACAACACATTTAAATTGTGGCTGATCTCATATGCAAATAGCTGTCTTATTAGAAATCGTGGATGTATGTGCTAGTTTGTTATCATGTCATCAAAGCAGTAGAAATGAATGATAATTACTGTAAGTCTTTAAAGAGAAAAAAGTCAGGACATTTTAGAAGTTCTAGATGTCTGAAACATTGACAGCTTGTGCCGTATAGATGAATGGGCATGTCTTTAGATCATTTGAAATAGAATCAACGCACTTATTAGTAAAGTAAAATACTCTTCATCATTTCCCCCTTGTTTTGCCTAACAAAATTTAGTTATGCTCTTAGTGTTATTTCTGTTTTCATTTTTTTCTTTTTCTTCTTTTTTTTAATGTATTTATTACCTCAAGCTACATCTTCATCACAGTGCCCTCTTTCCACCCCTTCCAGTCCTACCCCCTCTCCCTTCTATCCACTCCTCCAGAGTGGAGTGTCCCCACACATCATGATTAGACACTAGATCTGAAAATTTTTCCAGAATTCTGGTCCCCTGCCCCAGTTCAGCAGTCACATGAGGGCCAAGAGCCTCCTCATACACTGGGTGCCTACAAGACAGCGCCACTAGGGCAAAGTGTCTCACTGACAGGCAACAAAGTCTATGTTCCTGTTCCTTTTGATGTGTTGGTTGTAGTATTCTGCACATGTTATTGTATATGAAATTATAAAACCTTAGGAATTTTAAAAGTTTATACAAAAGACAAAAACTTGCTTATAATTGTCATTTCTAATTATTTCAGTGATTGATAATAATACTTAAACAGAATTTCAAACATTCAACTTTCTTCTTGTGTTTGAAACAATTATATTCTATTCTTTAAGACAAAAAAAAATCATTTAACCAAATGATGAGTTGCCATCTAGTCACTTATACTTGGATTTTAGCCACTAGTACAGAATACTACAACCAATGCCTTTCCTATTATAACCCACGGGAAGTTTTTGTTTATAACCGAATCATAATCATTTTAGAGAAACTCCTGTGTGTTGCTCTAGGTGATTTCCTCCTGGGTATCTCCTCCTTCGGTGTCACACTGCACAGCTGCCTCCGTGGCATGTGGCATGCATTTCCTCCTCAGCTCCTTCAGAGGACCTGGGCTAGTGTGTTTTCATTCCCAGTCTCCTGTGCTAAAACTTTCTGCTTCCTCATGAAGTAGTTTCCTCAGACTTTGCTAATATTCTTACCACTTACAGGGAATTCCATGTACCTTTAATTTAGCCAGAATGTCTTTCCTAAATATAATTTCGTTGGCTTTTCATCTATTCTTTGTAACTTCTGGGCAGCTGCTTTTTATCCACTAATATCTTTTTTAAATTTAATTTTATATTTATTTATTACTTCAAGTTACATCATCCATTAATTTGTACTCTGAGGTAATCTGAAGTAATAGATTTGGTGACAGAAATGCCCATCCTCTACTCTTTCTCTCTACTGTTGTCTATCCCTGTCTTTTCTCTTCCCCTTTTTCTCTCCCTGCCATCTCTCAGGTGAGAAATATTAACTGACCTTCAAACTGATCTTCAAATACTTTTCATTTTTTTCTTCCTATCTGCTTTTTAGAAGTTAACTTTTCCAGCTTCTTAAACCCCGAATTCTTAGAATTCCTGTGCCATTATGTATTTCTATTTATTAATTAAAATATAATTATATAACTTCTCTACTTCCTTTCCTCTCTCCCCTAGACAAAGAACTACAGGCAGCAAATGACTGCTTAGGGAGAGCGAGTTAGCCTGTCCCAAGACGCAGCCCCTAATGGGTATCCAGTACAAAGTTGCCAGTCCTGAAATCATACACACTCAAGTCACGCAAAAGAGACAAGACCGACTGTGTTTATATATCTATGCATATATATGTAAAAATAATAATCAAAGAAAAAGAGGCCTTTTATACTTTTAATCCTAAACTGACTTCTTGCTTGACTATATCTTTTCACAGAGAACTACCTTAAATGGAGCCAGGATTAACTTGTGAGCAATGGTATTTACACCGCATTAGTAAACATTTGTGACTGTAGTAAATGTCTAGCAACTCACAAGAGAATTTAACTCTTTTCTTAAGGATGACAAATTATTGAAAATACTTCCCCCACTCCTTGGATAATCGAGTTTCTAGATATGGGGCCTTCTAAATTTGTCTGTGGCTCATTTATAGTCCAGTGATTTGGGGGGGGGGGTGTGAAATACATGGTCATGTTTATGAGTATTTCATACTTTCATTTGAAATGATACATTCAAATTCCTATAATAAGAACTTAATCACTGTTTTAATTAAAGCTAGGCAGTGTAGTCTAACAGTAAAATAAAAAGTGAGTGTAGATTTGGTAGAAGACTATAGTTTCTGGTGCAATGGTTAAATTTAATAAAACTAGAGTTTGAAAGCTGATTTGAGGATTAAATAAAGCAGCACTTACTGCAAATGGGCGACTAGTAACACACGGTCGTGCTTTCTGCTGTCATATTACAAGGGGCAGAGCAGAGCCTAAGCCCATTCACCTTGGTTACAATTGTGAGGCATTTTAAAACAAATTTCAAAGTATCCAGTGCATATACTTTAGCCTTTCCGTTTTAATGTAACAGTGGGTAACGACAAAGAAATTTCCCATTTACAGATACTATTCTCTAATATTCTGGCTTAATTTAACTTAGTTCTTGATCAAATTAATGTGACCTAGAATAAATGAATATTTTATCACCAATAATTGTATAGCTGATGATTTATTTGAATCGTGTTGTTTTCTTTGTAGAGATCTAATTGAAGTTAAGTCAGCAACATTTTTACTCACTGCTTTAAAAATCATTTTAAGGAACTCTTTGGGGGAATTTTCAAATATTATTTTAAAAAGTGTTTCGTTATCATTGTTTTTTCTCCTTTTAGGTATTTTGGAGATCCAAGATGGGTAGAAAAGACTCTTCCACCTCAAAACTTCCTGTCGATCAGTACAGAAAGCAGATTGGTAAGTGGTAAGCTTCTTTGAATGACAATAAAGAAAAAGACAATTATGTTTGCCAATTAAGGAATACATTTTCTGTGATGTATATGACTCACAGACAAATGTGAATAAAGAAATACCTTAAAGGATTTTATAAGGAAAAGCAAATATAACCCTACTTGCTATCAAAGAATATACTTCATGTGTTTTTTTTTTTTTTCAGTACTTTTGTGATTTTGTCAATTGGACAAAAAGAAAATTTTCATTATTTTTAAGAATAAATGCTGTTTTACAGTATTTTACTTATTTTCATCTAATAAGTTTTTCCTTTATATTCACTTAAATTTAATTCTGTTGCCTTATGATGGCAGCGATTTATATTTTCAGAATACTCCATTAATTATGCTAAATAAAATGTAAATGTCATTTCACATATAGAACTGACTGAACTTAGAAAGAAGAGGAATTTTCCAGGTGTCATGGTTAAAGACTTATGAAGATAAGATGCAAAGCTTTGGCTATTAAGATCCCAATCATATCCTCAGATACTAGGACAAAGCCCAATGGGAATATGGCCACCTAGAAAGAGTATAGCACAGATAGAGAGAGAGGAGGTGCGGATAGCTAGCTCTAACATGGGCTTTCTTTCTAAATGCACATGGAGTATTTGCTTATAGAATACTCATGCACTAGGTAGAGCACAGGAAAAACATTAGATTTTAGAGTATTTATAGGCTAGGAACACGTTCCTTTAAAAAAAGTATAATAAAGTAGAAATTAGAAGTTAAACAATTTCCCCTCCTCAATATACCACTCGCTTTCTCTTCTCTCTACCTCAACCCATTCTTTCTTTAAAAAGTAATTAATTGATTGAAGAATAAAAAACATAAATTGAATTCAGGTAAATAAGTAAAATAACTTATACAAAATAATATACATTTATTTTATACTATTCTCAAAGCATGCCCTCCATAAATTAAAAAAATTACAAAAAACATATAGAGTAAAAAAAAGTAGAATACATAGGCCAATGAGTAAATTTCTGTATTTTGTATTGTGTATTCCTATATAAAGTCTACATATATTTACTTATACACACATACACATATCAATATAACTTGGCTATAGCAAAGACAATTAAAATGTCCATTATTCCACATAGTTGCCTCTTTTGTGTGGCAATTTTCTGCTGAACATGACACACTATTATGAAATGTAGCCTGTATTAGATCTCGAGATGCTGTAACTTTGTGCTGTTTGATCTACATATCCCTATCCTGCTCTTCAGCTTGGGTAATAACCAAAGATATCTGCTACTCCTTTTTTTTTTATCCTTTCCTTTTTGGTATTATAATGTGATTGTATTCTTTCTTCTTTCCCTTTGTGCCTTCCAAATTCCCCTTCTATCCTCCCTTGTTCTATTTAAAATTCATGGCTTCTTTTTTTTTTCATTTATTGTTGCTGTATACATATTACTTCTCAATTTAGATGACTAAATTTATCAGGCTGTGAGCAGAATGAAGTAAGAGTCTTTGGCAGAAGGCAACTTGAATGGTTTCCATCCCAATTCAGATACAGTATTTGTTGAAACTTCATGGTTTCTACTATACACATTTCTCTCAGCATTCTGGTCTTCTGAGCTATCCCCAAGAATTGCAAGTTAAGCTCTACTACATTTTATGGCTCTTCTTGCCTGCAGCTCCAAACTCTCTCACATTCCTGCTACACAGTAGTTCTAAAGGCCCTAAAACGGAATTGTCAGGTTCCTCACAGCCATAACCCCTCTCCTGATACCAATTTTCTGTTAGTTCCTCTCATCATCACTATCACAAAATAGTTGAAAAGAGCAACTTAAGGAAGGAAGTTTTGTTGTTGCTCAAAGGGTGTGGTCTGTCCTGTGGGAGAAGCACATTGATAGGGTGAGAAGTAGCTGGTCACCTTGCATTCAGTAAGGAAGAGAGAAATGAGTTTTGCTCAAGTCTTGTTCTTTTAAACAGCCAAAAAGGCCAACCAATGTTATGTGGCCACACAGTTCACTGTAAGTATCTCCTCTTCAGTGAAAGTTTGCTGGAATTATCGTTATAGACACGCTTAGTTATGTTTTCATAGTAATTTCAAATGTAGATCAATTGATGATTTAAATTAACCAAAACAGTTGGGATAAATACAACTTGGTCAGTGTGAAGGATATTTTGAATGTAGTGTCAAATTTAGCCTTTTACTATTTTGTCAATTTTAGCAACTCTTCATATAAATATGAGATAGTAATTTTCATTTTGGATGTCTTTGTTTAGCTTTGGAATATAAGTTAAATGGCTTAAAATGAAATATTCTCTCTACTATATTTTTGAAGAATTTAAGAAGGATGTTCTTTTCTAAATGTCTGGTAGAATTCATGTGTACAGGCATCTGGTACTGGGATGCTTTTAGTCAGGAAATTTCTGATTACTGATTCAGTATCTTTATTTGTTATTTGTCTCTTTGGGTTTTCTATTTATATTTGATTCCTTCTTGGTACCACAAGCTAAAAAAGTGTTTCTAGGAATATACCCATGTTTATATAAATATTCTCATTTCTTCTAGTTATTCAGTTTGTTGGCATATAATTATCCATAATAGCCTGTTATGATCTTTTATGTTTGAGTTTATTTTCTTAAATTTCTCCTCCATCTTCTCTGCATTTTGGTATTTGTTCACTTTCCTTAGTTAAAAAACTCCCTACTCTCTTTTGAGGATCTTTTTCTTATTACATTTTATCTCATATTTCATGAACTTCTTATATGATATTTATTGTTTCCTTTTCTCTGTTAATGTTGCACTTAACTTAGTGTTTTTGAACTATTTCCAGTTGTTTAGTTGAGATGATTCTTTTTAATGCAGGTAGTTATTATTTTCAACATCCCTCCATACTGCGTCAGCCCATTTTCTGCTTTAACAAAACCCAATAGTATGTGAAAAAGAAAAGATCAGGAGTCTTTGTACTGGCTGCCATGCTGTGAGTGCCTCCTTCATGTTTCTTAGCATGCCATCAGCTATCACATGGAAACAGAGACACTCTTAAGTCAGCTCAGTCTATGTTTCTGTTCTTACAGTCACCAGTCCCACCATGAATGTCCCAACCTGATGATGATCCTGCATAACCCTAATTACTTCCAAATATTAGTAACACTTAGGTTATGATTTATATTTCAGTATGAATTGTGAGAAAGGCAAACTGTGGCACTTAATTGTGCTGCATGCAATTAATTTGTTCATTTTCACATCACAAAATGGTTTTTTTTCAATTAGTGATTATCTAACTTAGTTATTTGCTTTCACATCATAGTTGTAAATTTTCCCATTTCACTTGTGTTACTGATGTGTAATTACATTGTATGTAGAAGATATTTTGAGTGAGATTAGTTTTATTTCTTATGTTTGATAAAATTTATTTTGTTCTCTAGCATATGATATATCCTGGAGAATGTTAGCATGCCCTCAAAAATGTACAATCTGTTACCATAGGATTGCATACTCTGTATTCATTTCTGAGATACATTATCTAAGACTGCTATTTCCATCTTGGTGATCTATCCATAAAAGTAGCTGCATAGTTTCAATATAATATTTTATGTTCATATTGATTTTTCAAGTTTCTTGATCTGTTTGTCTATCTTTCATCTGTCTGTCTTTCTGGCTATGTATCTATCTATCTTCATTTATCTATATCACCTATCTAATCATGTATCTTTCTATTTCTATCTATACATCTATCTTACATTCACATACATATATTTGGGTGTGTATGTATGTATTCATTTATATGTACATACTTTAAATGTAGTACACACAAAAGTATGCCTTCTAAATACATGGGTTTCAAAGAAGATGGAGTTAACTAAGCTCAGAATGAAAAATATTATCTCTTACCTTAACATGACGAGGTCTGTTTATTGTTATCTTTTTGTAAATAGAGCATTATATAGGTTTTGTGCTGCATTAGGGACTATAAGAAATGTAGAGATGTTCTGAAGTCTACATGTTAACTCTGTGTTCACAGCACGTGTAGACAGCATCTGAGTTTCCCATGCTGATGGTCCTGAAATCATCCTTGAAGACTAAGGAACAACTGTATACATTTGTAATTACTACAGCCTTCTCTCAAATTGGCTCATCTAGAATTACATTGCAACTTTTTCATATGCCACTTTTTAAATAAACTTGATTTTTGTCAGATATAAGGCTAATTATTCCCTCACTAGTTCACTGGAAGCTGAATTGCTCTGTCTGTAGCTCTCTATTGATTTCTGTTTCTCTCCCTCTGTTCTCTCTTCCCTTCCCTCTTCAAAATACTTTGTTTCTGTAATAACACAGTCTATGTATCATTAAATCCAAAGTGACTCTCATCTTGAAGAAATTTAATTGTGTCTCTTAAAATTCCACTCAGCTTATTTGTTTCTTTATTGGTACATTTAAGCCATTTAAATTTAAAATAATTGTCAGTAGAAAGGAATTGCTTTTGCCATTTTGCTGTTTTCTAATTTTTTTATTTTTCCTCCCTTGCTCTTTCTTTGTAATTTGATGATTTTTTTAATGCATAAAGTCTTTATTTTTTTCTGTATTTACCATTGATGTTTGTTTCTGATTACACAGAAGCTTACATGAAACATAATAGTCTAGCTAGGCTGGTAACAACAAATTGAATGCAAAACCTGTGAAGAGTGTTTTCAGTGTTATCAGTTTTTGATGGACATTTTCATCTGTGTAATCAGTCTTGCTAACGTCCTCTCTGGTATTGAAAGAATAAATAACTACTATCTTATATTTAGATACAAAACTACTCATACTAGTTATGTATTTGTATGTTATATATATTTAACTTCCACTGTTCATAAAAGAATTAAAATGTCCTAAATTTATGATGTTTTCTATTTTCAGAATTAATTTCTATCCATTTTGTTGTTTAACATTTGAAAGTTAATGTTTATTTTTATTTTACTACACCTTTCTCTTAAAAAGACTTAGAAAATATTTGAAAGTTTTTCTGTTTGTTTTCTGAGCCATTTTTGTTTTAGAGTAGTATTGATAATCCCCCTTCTAGCCTCTGTTTATTGCTCAAGTGTGTTTCTCATTCTTAATTTCTACCTGGTCTTTAAAATTTTGATTTTATGTTTTTATATATAGCCCTCAATATCTTTATTTTTTGGACAAATAAATATAATTTATAATATTAAGAAAAATGAAAGTTCTTTATTTTCCTGTTTCATTGTATGTTTATTTAAAGTTAATGTCCTTTACTAGTTTGTACTATATTTTACATCTCTGAAATATTTGGACTACATATTTTCATAAGTATTTAAAACTTAGATTCCTTTCTTTCTTTCTTGGGAGTTTTCTTTATTCCCTGTCTTTCCTGTCACATTGAATTAATGAAATTTAACTTTTTGTTCATATTTAGTATTCTTATTTCTCATATATAATAATTATTTTTATCTATTACATTTTAATATTCTTGAAGGCAGATGCTCTTATTTTTCATTTGTATCTATACTGATGTTTACAGATGGTACTTAATAAGGATTTACTTAAATATCTCTAATTTTATTTTTAAATTAAAACATAATTACAATATTTCTTTCTTCTTTCACCCCCGTGCATGCCCTCCCATTATACTCCTCCTTACTCTTACAAATTCATGATCTCTTTTTTCATTAATCACTATTAAATGCACATATGACTGAAAAATACTACTTATATGTGTGTTTTCAGGACTGAGCATTGGTATAACGAATGGTGTTCTCTTTCCTGGAGAAGATTATTTTTCCTACTCTCAGCACTTCTTAGTTGCTTGCAGTTCTTTATTAAGGGTTGAAGTCTTGCGGACTGTTCTCTTCCGCTTTGGCATGTATATTGTTGTCCTTGTGTGCTAAAATATTTTTAACTAAGAAACTTGCTAAAAGATAGTTATGTAACTCCTGTAAAATTTTTGTTTTTTTCCCATACTTAGACATTTTCTGTCCTTTAGTGTCATAAATCTTAGTGCTTGCTTATTTATATGGTATTAGATGATAATGTGGCCTTCAAATTCTATAGTTTCAATATGTTCTGCCAACCACTGAAAGTTATTGGCATTATTTCCATAACATCATTATCCAACAAAATTGGCCCGCGATTTATATATTTAGGGATAATTTTGTCATGTTGCTTGGTTTAATCCAGGTATCTGTATAAATTTGAAATGATACTTTTTCAATATTTGGTATTATAAGTATATTACCTTTGTCTTTAGGAAGCATGTGGTATCATTTATTTATGTGAATCACGATATCTAAAGTTGTATATGCTCATGGATCAATGTTCTAATTTTTTCTTGTTATGAAATAATTTCACCAACTTGGTTATTATTTTAGATATACATTTTCTTATAGGTTTTTTAATTTGGTTTATCTTTAAGATATCAAAATGCAAATTGCTTACTGATGTAGCCACTAGGAGTCTTCTATAGATACCCTGAGAAAGATTGTGGGGTTTTAGTTTTGTAGTGAAATTTCTGCAGTTACATGGAGTATGTAATATAGTAAAAAATTCATATGGCAGTTCAAATGGCTGTTTGAAAATTGTGTAACAAATTGTCTTGCTCTTATGTTTACTCATGGTAGTATCAGAAAAGATTATAAAATGTTTTTTTTTTACTTTGAATAAGGGAGGAGGGTTTTGAAGCAGTTAAAAATTATTCTAAAATGTCGAAGGCAGGATTAAAGTCTTTCCTGTTGATAAGCAAATATTATTTGTCAGTGCTTTTGGCATACTGCAAATAATTCATCTTCCAATAATTCATTTGAGTAATTAAATTTAGATTGCAAATTTTTCATTCCAAATATTTTGACTGTTATCTCTCTTCTTTTCTATTGTATCTTAATTGGTGTGGCCTATATAAATGGACAATAAATTATATATCTTTGTTATAGAGATCAGACAGTGAATAGAACTTGGTATTCATCCCAGACAGAATTATGATTGAATGTATTTGAAAGATTAAAGCTCTGAATTTACTTTTTTTCTAATTAAAGGCAATTAAAGATTTGCAGACACAAATCAAAGACAATGAATCGAGGAATAAGTGTAGGAGCAAGTCCGTTTGCAGGTGAAGGGCTGTGCCTTTGAAGCAGAGCCAGCTGAGCCAGCTTTCTTTTCACCACAAGAAAAACAGTTTAGGAAGATTTTCTGCATGTGCTTGTTTGATAGCATAATGTAGTCATAAGCAGCTTACGCAGTATTCAGAAAATACAGAGCATTGATGTTTAAAGCAATGAAGGCAGAGGAAGAGCAGGGCTGGCACAAGATGATAATGAATACGGCCAATGTGAAGTCAAAAGTAAAACAGCGTGCTTGTGAAGAGATGACCATTTATAAAACAGTAACCAGATATTCACATGATAATGAACCTGAGCAGCAATCTCAACAAAGATATAGTTTTCTTTCTGTCCAAGGGAAAGAACTGAATAGGGCCTAGCCAAAGGCATTTGTCGGATTTTTGTTTGTTTGTTTTTAATAAACTAAACAATTTCCTACATAAAGCCATGTAATATTAAAACCACATACTACTTTAAATATGAAACAATTCCCTACACATAGACTTTTATATTGATTTAGAGCATCATATAAATTTAGAGCATCATATAAATTCTGTATCCTTTCCTAAAACATAATTTGAGTAGTGATTATTGATAACTAGTATAGTATTAAATGTATGATTTTTACTAAAAATATTTTATGTCTGTGCTTTTAGTATATATGTGTTAAATTTATTTAAAAATTTGTTTCTTTTATGGAAAATGCTTTTTTTAAACATATTTTAATATTACTGAATATATAAAATGAATTTTCAGTAGTATCTTATTGTTTCATAATTTCATGCAATATATTTTGATCATATTTACCTCCTTAACTTCTCTCAGATCCCTTACTCTTCACCCTCCCCTCCCTACCTACCCAACTTCCAGTTTTCTTCTGTATTCACCATTTCTTCTTCTCTGTACTGTGACTAGTTGAGGGCCTTTATGTTAATTGCTATCTACTGCAAAAAGAAACTTCTCTTATAAGGGTTGCTCTGTCGTTTGATCACTGATCTATTCATGTACCAATAAGTCTTTTGGAGTTGTATTTATATTATCTCCATTTAACAGAATAATAGTGTTGACTTCACCTCAAGTAATTATAACCTGTTTAACCACAGGCTCTCGTCTCCATTAACAGTGCCAGATATGGTTTCTATCTAAAAAACTGGTATTAGATCCATTCAGAAAGTTATTGGTAACTGCCAAAACATTTATGTCACTGTTGGATCAGTGGGTATATCTTTACACATAAATAATAAAATTCAGTCATTTTTAGAAAAAATAATTGAATTGATTATTATGTTAACACAAAGATCATGTTTTCTTTTATAGGCAGAATGTTGATTAATCCAAGCACATACTTACATGTACATGTACACATACACATGCATATACATACACAAACATGATTTTTAAAGAATATCATAGGGGTAGACAAGAAAACTCAGTGAGAAAGGTACTTGCCAACAACTCTAGCAATTTCAGATTAATCTCAGTGCCTAACATAGTAAAATAAGAGAACTGACTCCACTTGACCTCCACATATGAACTGTAGCTCCTGTAAACACACACAATAAGTAAATGAAGAAAAACTTTTTAAAGAGTATCAGGAATATATTGAAGAAATGTAGTATAAAACAATTAATAAGAAATAGACTTGGAAAGAAAATTATTATATAATTATTATTGAGAATACAAAAGTAGTGCAGACCATGTGCTAGAATGTTTGTAGTATGCTGAGATAATTGACAAAGTGTCTTTGGAAGGGAAGATTTCTTTTGCCTATGGTCTTTTTTTATTCTAAGCCCATGGCAGCAAGAACATGCAATTGAGGCTTACTGATATGCTGGCTGACAGAAATAAAACAAAAGACAAGGTCTAGGGGCCAGGTCTAACCTTGGCAAGCTTGCTTCCAGTGACCTACTTCTTTCAGGTGTATCCAACCTCCTAAAATGTGTATCATTGGTATTGATCTTTGTATATTGATACAAAATTAAGGGTAACGCTTCTTAAAGGTATTGTTCATAGTAATACTTAAAAATGAAATGTCAAGTTTTGACCTCTTGCTACCAACCGACATAAACTGTTTAGGATAATTAAGAAACGGAAACTAATAGTCATGAAAACATGTCATTTTGTTAGTTACTATGACAGTCTATCACAGTTATTTTCTAAGCTACTCAGAAATCAAGTTGCTAAGAGACAAGCAATATTTGCTTATCTAAATATAAGAGATAGATAGGGCATCTTCAAAAACCTCAAGAGATCTGCAGAATATGGCATTCAAAGATGTTTTCTTACTTAAGATTTTTTGATATCGAGACATGTCAGCTCCTGACAGCACCCCCTATTCTACTCCAAGTAGAAGATGAACATCGACGAATCTCCAGTGGGAGATGGTTGAATTGGTGGTAAGCCTTTCTCTTGGCAAGAAAAACCCCTTGCTTCAACTGTAGACAGACTTCTGTCCAAAAAGGACAAAACCTGGAAGCAGATAAGTCGACAGCCTAGCTCTGCCAAGACAGGGTAGGTAAGTCCTTCATAATTCCTGCTCTACAATCAATGACTGTCAGAGAAACGGGGCCAAATGGCTGAAGATTGATGCTGTAATGTATGGAGAGAAAATGGGAACTGTCCAGGCAGCCACTGGTATGTCATTTCTTGGTTTTGGAAGCTGCAGGCCCTGCACTTCCTATATAATCAGATATATTTATCCCTCTCAGGTCTCTGAGGTGGTTGAAGAATAGATAGCTAGAGTCTCATAGTTAAATTTTGAGTTGTTTAGGAATCAAGAGGGTGTTCTGGATCTAAGAAGATATTTTTAAAATTATGAGGCAAGTTGGTATGAAAGCTGAGTTAGATATAGACTTTAAACTCATGGAGATGGTTAGATAGTAGAATGTTAAAGTCAGGTGCCAAATACATATGGACTGGACATTGGGAATATATGCTAAGCCATATAACTCTTATAATTGTGGCCTATTTATTTCTGTTGTTTTGTATTGTATTTATAGTTATAAGAAAAAGAACCATTTTTTGGACTGAAAGGGAGAGCTGTTGGGGGGTGGGGGGAGAAATACCTTAAGCTAAAAAAAAAAAAAAAGAAGGGAAGAGGATGGGGGTTGAAGGGGAGGAGGGTGGAAGGGTGGGACTGGAGGGGGAGTAGGGAGGGGATTGTGATTGAGATGTAACTTGAAGAAATAAAAAATAAATTATTTAAAAAAAAAATGTGTATCACATCCCAAAGTAACACTACCAGCTGAGATCCAACAGTTTGGTACTCTTCATATCCAAATTATAACAGATCAGATGACTGACACCCAGACTGGCTTCTTCCACAAATATGATATATTTATTATGTATTTATGCATGATATATATGTATATTTAACTTATGAGCTATCAACCTATACCTGAAAGCAATAAAATTTGTGCTAGCACAAACATCAGTGTGATTATCTTCATTGGCTTGAATTATTAATTTATTTTTCTCTATATGCAACTTAAGCAACTGTCTGGGAGATACTATGAATATTTATTTGCATTTATTTATTTTTATAGGTACTTAGAGATTGAGTCTGGGGCCTTGTGCATGCCAAACACATATGCAACCACTATGCTACATTGTCCGCCCTTGTTGCATTACTGATATATCCAAAATCAAATGCAAATTTAATGCTTTACATATAAAAATCTAGGTTATTCTAGTTTGGGTAACCAAATACAAGTACTCTACATACAAGGATGTAGGGACTTTTTTGTATTCCAGTTTTTACAGTGATTATGGGCATAGATTTCTATCTTGAAGCCATACAACTCTGAATCTCATATACATGTGTAGACCACATCCGTAACTAAGGATGGAAATGCATTGTTGACATGACTTCAAGCCAATCTGGTCTACATAACAAGACACTGTCAGAAAATTTAAAAAAAATCAAGTCTTAAAAGCAACTTTGGCCATGATATAAAAACGCCGTATGAGTTTCATGAACTTAGTAGATGCACTGTTAGTGTTCTCACTGTAAACTGCTCTGTGCCGTACTTGCTGGTGCATGTCATGGACCGGAGGGTGAATGGCACTTAATACCAGATGTGCTATTAGGAAATGTGCCAGCTGTATACTAGCTATAATAACATCTATTATAAATATACTTTTAGATGTTTGTATCCATATCAGTGATAATCTAGATAGAGTAACTTAACCAATGGTTTTATGGTACCAAAATTTGAATGGTAAATTCTTACTGTTACATTGACTCTGATACGTATCTGGTGTGTGTTATCACAGAGCATTATACAAAATAATGCATATTACTTATGAATCATATTGTTTGAAACTATCATTTGTACCTATTTTTCTTATTTTACCTTGGTATCATTATGAGACATATAAAGATGAATAAGTGTGTTTTCTTTCTGTTCATATCTGTGATTTTGACATTTATTTTTAGATTTTCATTAGAAATGTGCTTGGTAACCCTGAGTGGAGAGATTGTGTCACCACTTTCATTGTTCTGAACTGTTTATATCGCAGTAGGAATAATGACAAGAATAACTTGACTGTTGAGATGTGAAATCAGAATGAACACATGTCAAGTTTTTTCTCTTTTTTTTCCCCAGCAAAATTAAATGTTCCTAATTTAAAGTGGGTCAGAGTCATGTTTTTCTGTAAATTATTTATTCCAAGATTTAAATTTAGAACAGTTGATATACATTTTTTTTATAATTGATCTTATCTGCATCATTAAGCCCCATCAAGAAATACTACTTATTAAATTTCTGCTGTACAGTGCAGAGTGGCTCCATGCAGCGTTTGTAAGCACAGCACACTCTCACTTTAGGAACCAGCACACAGCTCTGTAGCCAGGGAAATACCTGCCTGAGTGTGATGAACTCAACTATAGCACTTCTCCATCATTACTGTCCACTTACCTCTCTTCTCTGCCATTTGTACTTCTAAAAAGGGACCTTTGAACCATTAGCAGACACATTAAGAAGCAGATTTATTTCACATTAAAGTTTTATGATAGACTTTACTTTAGATCAACTATTTCCAATTTACTTGAGGGTGAGGAAGATGTGGAAATTTAGAGTGAGACATTGTATCATTTAGATAAGGGGAATAAATGTGTGGAAGCTCTGGAAAGTGGCCCCTGAGGGAACAGGGGATGAGGTGAGAATAAGAGAACAGAGTGAAGGTAGGAATTAAGCTGGTTTGCCATGGTACTGCTGCTGGAATGTGTTACAGCTTTGTACTTAAGAGTTTTTATAAAGTGTTTTTTTTTTAAATACGTATTTTTCTTGGTAATCCTTTTGTTGTAAAATTCACTCCCCACACTGCTCCCTGAGCCTGAGTAACACCTCTTTGGTAACTTGTCACTGGGGTCACCAGATGGTACTGCAAAAGCAAAAATCTTGTCACACTAGCTCCATGTGCCTTATTTCTTGGCTGTGAACTGTGGTAAAGAAGACTGAGTGTCATATCTAAATGTCACTGTCCTCTGCCTTTCCTAGTCACGTCTGTTCTGTTCTCTGGTGAAAGGAACAAAAGTTAAGGACATATTTTGTATTAATGAATTTAGAGAACTGAAAGTCAATTGTTTATAGACTCCTTTTTCAGTCTGGGAGAAAAACAATCAAATATTTCTTAAATTAATCATATGAATATTTAATGTATCCACAAATTTATCAGAAGTTATTATTAATTGTAAAAGTAAAGTTAACTTTACAAAATAACATAAAAATATAATTGCATATGTATTCATTTATTAGTGCTTTTATTTCCAAAAGATACACTTATTTAAATATCTTAGTCTCTAAAATATAAAAGTTATTATTTTTTGACATGCTTTGCACATCAGATCAAATTGTCTATCAGAATCTTCTTCCAAAAAGAACAAAAAGATATATTGATTTGGAGTGACGTTTGTGTGAATGCCCGTGTAGTTCTCTATGTTTTACTTTATGTAAACATTCTTTGACATTTCATAGGTGACTGTGAAATTTGAATTATACATAAACGTAACTCATTGTCTGAAATTTTTTTCTAGGTAAACAAGACTATAAAAAAACAAAACCTATTTTACGAGCAACAAAATTAAAAGCAGAAGCAAAGAAAACAGCCATAGGCATAAAGGTATACTTCTGTTTGATAAAGTTATAGTTTGATGTGTGTGTGCCAGTTCAGTTTACAGAATGGAATTGTATGAGTGTTGAATTCTGAATAGCTTAAGCTATTTTGATCTCAATAAACTGTCCAAAGTGAAGGTTTGTGTCAATAATTCACTCACTGGAAAACATCCTTACTATCTTGAAATTTTGAGAACTTTTAAAATAGAATTATAATTAAAGGATGCACTATATACTGATCATAGAAAACAACTTATTCCTAAAGTTATTATCATAGCTATTATAAATATTGTTCAAACATTTCAATGTTGTATATGGGCTTAGTCAGATTCTTGGACTATCAGTAAATTTCCCTACATGGTTGTTTACCTTATTGTTGTAATATTACTGTCTTTTTATTGTCACTAGTACTCTGTATAATGAAATTCTAATGACATTCACAAACTTGTCCTTTTGACAAACCAGTCTTTATCTGCTTATGTGGGATAAGTACAACTGAGAATGATGTCAACAGATATCAGTTCATTGTGCTGGAAAAATTATTGGATTATTATTGTTCACCAAGAATTGGGAATAAAGTAAGCTAGGTAGAAAAATCTATTTGGAACCAATAGTACCAAATGTGTAAAGTAAAAATGACTGATACAAATATTTTACTTAAATATTAAACTGTTAGAAGAAGATTTGGGTTTTCATCTGGCAGATAAAACAATCAGTTTTTCTGAGTTATAGCTTATAACAAATGCCAAGGTATTACCAGCAAGCTGTGCCAGCTGGTCAACTGCCAGATGATCTATTTCGTTATCTTCCAGACCTTGCTATTACGATCAGGAAACACTGGCTTCCTTTTGCTTCTGATTGCTGGTTTTGATCAAGCTTTACTGTGTGATGTGCTGTTTCTACAACACAGTCTCCTCAGTTGGAGTTGTGTGGTAGGTTTTATGAAAAAAAATTTTTTTTATTTAAAAGAGAGATTTACTTCTTAGTTTTTTCAAATACACAGGAAATTGCATTCATGTGTAAAGGACATTCTGTGACATGAGCTTTTAAAAAGCAATGCTTAGCATTTATTTTCTGTTTGGTCTCATGGTGATTCACTCTTATGGTAGGAACAATTTTAGCATTGTCCCCCAAGGAAACAGTTAATATTTGGTTTTATGTTTCATAAAATAGTAGGGGTTTTAAAAGGAAATATTAGTGTAACAAGATGTACTTCTAGCCTAGTTTAATGATTAGTTATATATTAAGATTTGTGAAAAATGGAGCCCTTTATATATTTATATATTACATTTTTATGCTATTATACTTTTGTTTTGGTTTGCTTAGAGGAAATAACTGTGTCCTGATAATAATTAAAAGTCTAGTGCACAGTGCTGTTAGCTAACATCTGTTTTAAAAACTATGAAGAATTAAATTTTCTTAGCTTTGTTTTGCTGTATAAAGTATGCACAGAAAAGTGTATAATATTAGAATATGATCTATTTTAATAATCTAACAAAACTATCTGATTAGTAAACCCTGACAATCATAGACTTTGACTATTATTTATTTGCATAAAAATGTGTGTGTGGAGGCCATTCCTATGATATGAAACTTGTAAGGATCAGAACCATGAAAGTGTCTTGCGTTTCAAATCTAGCATACGAATTAGTTTGCCTTGTCAAACTTTGATTAACTTGTCATTTTGGCATAGTATTTTAAATAACAGAGTTTCCTTTGTATTTTAATGCTTTTTAATTTCCCTAGTGAGTGATTTTATCCATATTGATAATGTTAGAGAAGCAACTGAGAACTAATGCATATCAAACATGTTCGACTCTTATCTAGTTGATACAGGATGACTGTCATGTCATATTACATTACCCCTTTACTACTTTTGATTGGGTCAGAGTTATACTCTTCAAATAATAGAAATTCTCAAGAAATATGAGCAGGTGCACGGAATAGACAAAGAAAACCAAATACAACAAAATTGATCATGCAATGAAAGGCCTGAGATCACTACCCTTGTGATTCTCACCATTGGTGTGAGTGATCTGACTAAATCTAAGTAACAACATTTGTAGTTGGAGACAGTGTCATTTGCCTCAGAGCTGTCAACAGCACTAAAAGGTACAGGGAGGATACAGATCATTGAACTTAGCATATGTAACACATCTGTGTCTATTAAGTAGGGAAACCCAATATTAGCCACGTCTAGTTTATGGAAATAAGACTTCCCAGGAATATTTGTTGGAACGTTCCTTACTTAAGTTGCCCTTGCATTATGTAGCCATTATGATACAGAGTGCTCTTGGACTTGCTGTGCAGTTAATATTGCTGATATTTGTGACTTCAAGTCTTGAAGTCATTACATGCTTCTAATATGCTCATCATCAAAGTCATGTAGGTATTACTTGATCCAGTATTTCTTAACATCACTATAAGCTATTACAATATTGCAGAACACCTGGAAAGAGAGGAGTAAGACATGACTGTTTTATAAAGAGTGTACAGGAATTCAGCTCCAGATTGAATTACCATGCTAAACTAAGTGCACTGAACCTTGAGAAGGGAAGAGCTGGAAAACAGTGCATTTGTCCTGTAAGACTTCTGGTGCCTTGTTGTAAATGTACAACAAATAGAGAATGTTTTGGAGGACCAATGGTTTCAGCTTCATATGTTGGGTTCAGTAGAGTTAATTTCTAATTTAGAAGTCACTCTTATTTCTTATGCTTTATAAGTGTGACTCAGTATCATAATTTAAGACATAAAAAGGCTATGAGTGGCATGTAAGGTATTTTCACATCCAGTTTTCATATTTGGTTGCTTTTCAAATAGAAGATAATTTTCCATTATTAGAATTATGTTTTATTTTTATTTTATAAAAAATAAACTTTTCTGCAATGTATTCTGATTATGATTTCCCTTCCTCCAACTCTTTTGAGGTCATCCCAACCACCCCTCCTATCCAAATCCACACCTTTCTGTCATCGAAGGAATAATAAGAAAATAAAGTAAGATAAGATAATACAAAGCCAACTAAACTGGATTGGGGCAAAACGATCAAACAGAAGAAAAAGAACCAAAGAAAAAAGCACAAGGAACACTTTTAGACGTAGAGACACACATTTGTATACCACTAAAATTATTATAGAATGCCAATATCTGGGATTGGAGAGATGGCTCAGCAGTTAAGAGCACTGGCTGTTCTTCCAAAGGATCTGGGTTCAAATCCCAGCACCCACATGGCAGTTCACAGCTGTCTGTAATTGCCGGGCGTGGTGGCACACACCTTTAATACCAGAACTTGGGAGGCAGGCAGATCGCTGCAAGCTCAATGCCAGCCTGATCTAAAAAGTGAGTCCAGGACAGCCAGGGCTACACAGAAAAACCCTGTCTCAAAAAAAAAAAAAAAAGAATGCCAATATTAGTGTATATCATCAGTGTTTCCCAACATGTAGAAGGAAATAAATCTTCATTTGTTAATTTTAAAGGTATCACAAAGGAATAAGGATAGAACACTGTCTTCTCCACATAAATAAAACATTCAGTGTCAAGTAGATCCTGCTAGCACCCTTTAGGATGAGCAGCTTGAAATGTTGTTTGTTGTGTTTGATATTTCTCGTTTAAATCTGAACAGCAGCCAAGTCTTCAAGTCTTGGAATGGGAGTCATATGCCTACATGTCTAAGGCTATGGTCACAGCCTCTAGCATCCTGAAAACTTAATTCTGAGATTTGGTCATGGCATGGAACTTCAAAACACTCACCTCCATAGTATTTGCCTCAACCAAAATGAATTCTGAAAAAAAAAAAAAACTATTTGGTTTTGACGTCCTCTGCATGTCATACACTGACCAGACAACTGGGAAGTGCAGGGGGTTTTCGATGCAGAGTCGGTAGTCTCTACTTGTAACATTCCTCTTAATATCTCTGAATATCCTGAACTCATTTAATAAGGGAATGACAGGGTGTCTTGAGGGCAGTGATGGAAAAGCAGTAATTAAGACTGATTATCGTAAGTTGAGAAGTGGGGCCTTGAATCAAGCGTAAAAATGCCATTCTTTGGCTGAGCTATGGAAGTGATGGCTGCTGGTGATGGGTTGTGTTGTCCACTCTACAAAGCAGATGGAGTTGGTGGCTGTGCCACTTGTTTATTACATCCTCTTAAAATTAGTAGCCTTCAACCAGATGGGCCAGGGGGCCCAGCTGTGGATATGAGACAATAAATGAAACCTGTCTGATGCTGCAATGCCCTTTTGAGAGGCCAAAGTGTTCCAGCTGTAACAAGGAAAATTTCACTTTCAATTGACACTACACTGATAGATTTTGAAAACCAAGACCCACAAAAAAATAGCTGACAAGGGTTTCTACCCATACTTTCTATTAATATTTATTTTCATAGCTTGGATATTTTAATAAATGTAGTCAAGAAACTGAAAATTTGTACATAATATCTATTGGTATTTTAAACATTCACCTGAAATTTTATGTTGATCAAATTCATTTTAATTTTTTAACAGTTTATTAGGTGACACATGTTGCATTATTTATTTTACATCCGTAGGAAATGTAAAATGTATTCATACATCACAAATGAATGGCTTCCTCGTGAAGCAATCCCAGGTAAGGGGTGTGACACAAAAGTGGAAATCAATAGAGCAATTTAGAGCCTTTTGGATCATGAACTGGACTCTGTTCTTTTTTTTTTGTGCAGTAAAATAACATGTTAATATTGACAAAGTTACTTTACAAAACATGCACACAATGATAATTTTGGAGGAAAATGTGTCTTAATCGTACATTAAATTTTATCCATTATTTAATATCAATGGTTAATATAGTCAACATCAAAACACCAAAGACAGTTTATAATTGTCTTCAGAACTAAGATGAATCACACTAGTTTATACCTCATGAGCTCAAGAGGTCACTTTTGATCCCACTGTGAAAGTCATGGAGTTTAGACCTCTAAGAAGTTGAATGTATTGAATGTATACTCAGGCATGTTGGCACAGCTCTGCAATCCTAGAATTCTGACTGGAGTCTAAGGTAGGATGACCAGGAGATGGAGGTCAGAGTCAGCCATTTAACAAGTTAGAGGACAACTTGTCTCAATCAAGAGAGAAAGAGAGAGAGAGAGAGAAAGAGAGAGAGAGAGAGAGGTGGATGGAAGAAAACAGAAAAAAAGGAAGAAAGAAATGAAAGAAACAAAGCTTAATAACAATTAGTGAAAAAGAAGCCATAATTTTGAAGGAGAGCAGAGAGGATTATATGGGACGATTTGAAGTAGGGAAAGGAAAGAGACATCTTATAATTCTATTATAATCTCAAAAAATGACTGTGAATAGTTATGTTCATATAGCATCCATTTCTTGAAATCAACTATCATGGGCATTTCTCCCCAATAGAAAAATAAGACAATAACATGTAAAATATCTTTTGGTAAGTTGCATCACTACTAAATAACTTTTTTAATTCTTAAAAAAAAAACCAGTTACATATACTCAAAGAGACCAAATGGAATATATAAACACAAACCACATTGATTGCACTTAAAGTTTTGATGACAAAATTAAGAAAATGTATTAGAACAATAAATATAAATTTCACCACCCGAAAAATCTCAATAGAAATGTCTCACACATTTAGGTCCTTGCTGTTGCAATATATGTTGCTTATGAAAAATAGATTTCTCATTAATAATTATGGAGTTGGTGTTGTTTGTCCTACATCATGGAGTAATATTGTTACTGTATCTGATGAAGCTGATCTGTCCTCATCAGCTCAAGTCTACCATTTTCTCTTCTCCAGGAAGTCGCCCTCGTGCTTGCAGCTATACTGGCCCTCCTACTGGCTTTCTATGCTTTCTTTTATCTCCGACTGTCCACGAATATTGACCCTGATCTGGACCCAGATGAAGATTAGCTCAGCAGCAATCAATAAAGGAAGGGAAATAATTGTGTAAGAGCATCTTTGGGAACAAATACTTTGCCAATTTCCAAAACTATAACATTTTGAGTATTTTCTTCTTAATGCTATCAGTTTTCAGAAATATCTTTGTGCCTAGTGGCATAGGGTATCAGAAAGAGACCTTACCAAGAAATCTAGAATCACATATGCTACTTGATACTTTATAAATCTTTCTGCTCTGGAAGACACCCTATTAATGGTACAGTTAAATAAAGTGGTGACACATTTTTCAGATGTATTCCCATTTACATGTATAACTCTATCAGTTACAAATCACTAAACCTATTTTATCTAATGTATATTGTATGAAAAACTATATCATTTGCAGAAGCATACTCAAAATCATATTCAGAATCCAACAAGGAATAGAAAATCATGGGAGATTTTTATTGTTGTACAAAGACGTGTGCTTTTTTTTTTCCAGACATATTTTATATCATTAGGGAGACTATCTGCACATACATTCACAGTCATCTTTCTGTCCTTGCCAACTGTTAGCGCACCTGTGCTGCATCAGAAATGGCACCTGCATGACAGAAGCTCAAAGAGTCACATACATCCCTAAAGCAGTTCATTTTCTCTTGGGTGGCCCGAACTGTTGTAAATAGAAAGTTCAGTCAATCTTGATTTTAATTAACTTATTACTCCATTAATATAAAGTTGGAGTTCTACATTAATTATGTTGTTCTGGCTGCCTGCAGTATCAGTTTGCTACTCTTGTTAGGGATCTGTGCAACAATCTGCCATATAATTGTGCAGGATTTTTACACTGCAGAATTATCAGGAGTATACATACACAGAATAATTTTATTGGGTCGTCTCTTAAATCTGAGCATTACAAAGGTTTTTTTAAAATTACATTTTGTCTTTTTTTATATAAGTTTATTTATTAATTCAAGTTACATCTCAATCACAGGCCCCTCCTGCATCCCCTCCCAGTGCCTCGCTCCCACCTATCCTACTCCTCCAGTGTGGGGTGCCCTACTTATCAGCCCCTCTCAGTTCATCAGTCATATGAGGGCTAAGAGTTTCCTCTTGCTCTGAGGCCCGACTTGGCGGCTCCACTATGATAAAAAGTCCATGACTGAGACCACCCCACCTCTATTTGTTAAGGGATCTGTATGAGGCTTGCGAATTAATTACCACTCTGCAGAGAAAAATAAATAATAGAAAAAATATGTCATGTGTTACTTTTATATGTACTTCTCTGTAAGTTTCTCAATGTATTTTGTGTGGTAGTGTAATGACTATTCAATATTTTATTGGCAATAAGAATTTTAATAAAATTATCAAGTACATGAACACATAAACTTAGAAATTTACTAAATATATATATTTATATTTTAGAAAATTTATCAGAATAGCATAAAAATTGCTATTTTGAAATATATGCAGAGTTTTAGCATGTACATTGAATTTATGAAAATTAATGCAATCCTAAGTCATTTCCACACTAGCCGAGAGATAAAAGCTCTAATAAATACTCTAGGAGTAAATCTGGCTTTATAGCATAGTTTTCAAAAGAACATATTCTTTTGTATTTTTGCAAGAAATTCAGTATGTCAGTGTAGCATTTGTTCTGTTGAAATTTTTAAGTAGTTTAATTTATTTGATCAGTGTGAAACAGCCAAAGGTTCCAGTATCCTCTCAGATTATTTATGCCAAACATCTGAGGGCAAAATTTAGCCAGTGCTATTTGCTGGATTCTTCCTTTTGAACTCACAGACTCAAGAGACAGAACAAGAGTTCTTGTATACTCACCACAGAGGACCCATCCAAGTGGCATTTTTAGGAAAGGTTGCAGCATTCTATGCCATGTGGTATGTCTGTTCGCGAAGGGGGAGGCAAGGGAATATCCAAGCTGGCATTTTGGATTTGATGGGCCTTTTACTTTCCTGAGTGACATGCCACATGTCAAGAAATACTGCTTTCTTCCAGTCTCATCACATTTACGTGAGCAATTTTCATTTAGTTATTTCCCTCCCATATGGTGTTAAAAACAGTCACATCCAATCAAGCTTATTTCTGGTTTTCAGTGGTAACTGGAGTGAGAGGATGTGCAATAGTGGCTTAGCAGATACCTCTCCAGGTTAGGTAGCAGCTCAGCTCTTAGTGTTCAAAATAGATATGCTTCCTGGAACCGGCTGACACGCGGCTGCTCTGGACACACTTCCCCATCCTGTTCTAGTCACGAGACATGCTTTGGGGAGAAAATGTTGTTTCTATAATAATAAATATTGGTTCAAATGTACCATGATAATAAGCAAGTGTCACTAGCCGAATTGATCCATGTCCTGGGTCTATTTGTGTAGCTGGCTGATTTATGACATCCCCAGAGAAAAAAAAATCCCAGGCTAACAGCTTCGATTTCAGTAAATAGCAGGTAAAGTGAGACAATGCTATTTTTGTATAATACTTTTTCTCATAAATGCAAATTTCATAAACTCACATTAACTGGAAACAACCAATCTCATGAATAGAAATACCAGACTGAAAGTCTAGTTCGAATATTTCAAAACAGAAAGATATTAACTTCTTGTTGTTTCAGGGGACCACATTTTTTATTAGTGGGTAGCATTTGTCATAAATGTGGGATTAGAATCAGATATGTTTATTCATGGCTATTTGCTCCATAATAATGCACTCTGCTCAGAGTGATTGAGACAAAAATCAGAAAATATTATAATGACTTTTAAGGAATGTTGGAATCTCTTAGCGTGCAATGTGGTATAACTTTCCCATTAAGGTTAGAGAGCTGTGAACTGTTGTGAACAGGGTGCAAAGCTTATGATTTCACATGCAAGTTTAGATAAAATCATTTGTATTTGAGGAGGAATGTTGTAAAAAACATAACATCATCTAATATTTCTTTCTAAATGAATAAAAACCTATTTTAGTGCAAATAAAGGTGGATGTTTCGCAGTGCAAAGTATATCAAGAATTTCTCTTTCAGCTTCTTCATAAAGACCAATGGCATACTCTAACTCCAAGCAATGACTGCGAGATCCTGAGAATTTGCATTTTATTATTTCTATCATTCCATTGTGTCATCATCTGCCCATGAACTTAAATGCATGTAAGAATTTAGTTTACTGTATTTTAGTTGCCTCACAGTGAGTTTTCATATATTAAATGCTAAAACATTTGCTTGAATTTAATAAATAAATCTAAACATAGTATCAGTCAACCCAGAATTTAGCATTTGTGGTTGTTGAGGGTACTGAAAGATAATATATGTATAAAGTACATGTATATATCTTTAATTTCTTATAGATTTAAAGGACAGGTACATAGTTATGAAATTGGAAAATCAGTCTTTTTTAGGAAATCATTGGATATTTATTTAAAGACATTTGTAGAATTTCACTTCAACTTACTATACATATTCACGTCAAATAAAAATAAAATTAAATTTTTAATATAATGTTTACATGACTAGTAAAGCTCTCAATTTTTTAGGCTCTTAAAAGTATATAGTCAATAACAATTCATTGGAGTGAATTGTACTTTAGATAAGCTTCATAAATAAATGCTTAGAAATTAGACATCTTTTTATTCTAATGTACTACATCTGTAACAAACTTCCGAGCCAGAGACTACTGAAGCTGATTCTTTAGTCTCTCTCTAGCAACAGAGAGACTTCCTTAGACTTACCTGAGGCTTCTCTGATGGGAGCTTCCTACTTCCCCCCTAGCAGAACCACCTTCTTTTATGAATGCTACACCAGTGTTACCTGGATAGAAAGTTGTTAGCTAGAAGAAGATTTGATGACATCTTATCTGGGATCACTACAACCTTCAGTAGCAACAAAACTGTAGCAGATGAATCCAATGTCTACAGAAACATTCTCACCATTTTCCTCAGTTGTAATTGCATAGGTAAGTACAGGGGAGAGCTGCAGAGTCATGTGAAGAAGTATACCACCATGGAACAGACAGAGTGGATCAGAGAGCCATTTAAAACAATTCAACTGCAGCTCCGTTCTGCATAGTAACGCCTTGTTACACAATTTTTGTAACCTTAGCAACAGATACAGGATGCTTATTTCAAGAAAAATGAGTTACTTTACATGCCAGAAGATTTTTTGATGACAGTACCCCCCCCCCTATTTTTCATTTTTTAAAACAACAACCAAATTGGTGGGGAGGCAGCCAAATTTTGAGGTACCAATGTTTCTCGAACAGATGTCGCACCATTATTTTTTAGCTCGTTTGGATGAATAAACATGTGAAACTGTGAAGTATTACATTTTAGATTTTTTTCATTAAAAAAAGAGACAATCTGTTTACTGTCCTAATTGAGACAACAATCCTCATGGTTGCCAGTTTTGGCAGTCATAACAATGAACTATAAATATTTGGACCAATCAAGGAAATGGTGAGCATAAAGGCTATAGCATGTGTAAAGTTCTGTTTTCACGGGCATCCATCCTTGTATGACTTTTTTTTTTTAATTCATCAAATAAAATTGTTTGCGTAGAGCTAACATTTCATGGTAAAGCTAAAAGAAGTGGATAGCAAGATCCAACTTCATCCCAGTTTGTTAACCTCTCCAATGTCCTTCTAACAACTGTCCATCTAACAACTCGGGACTACACTTGCTTTGCTAAAGGAGTGCAGATTCGTTGTTGCCTTTCCTGTGGAATGTGCCTGATGATAACACAAAACTCAAAAGTGTGGGCTTCTTGTTGTTTTCTCATATTTATAAAAGATTACATACTCTTTAAGCCTGGTGTTGCAATTGGTTTTATGGTTAAGTAATGCTTTAATGGCAGAAAATGATATTTATAATTTTTGCTGTAAAGACTAAAATAAACGAGGCAATGACTGTCATTCCTCCCATGATGTTTTGCTTGAAACGCCAAAGTGGGACAGTTAGTAGGCTGGACAGCTAGCTGTAGTGCTAGACTCCGTCATTTGTGACCTGAGGCGAGTTCTTCAAGGAGTGTGTTTAAGTTCTCTGTCTTCCTCCTCCAACTACCCACCTTAGACCCTGTTTCCTTCATTCTTAGTTTGAGTAGGCTCTAATATCCTTTGGGTTGTTTCTTATTTGTTTGTTTGACCTTCAACTGTGCCCTGAGGTGTTGGTCTACTCTCATACCTGCCCTGGAATACATTCTTTGGAACCACTTCTACTCTTAAATCATCATTCAGCCTTACCTGCTTTCTTACCTGTTTTTTGTTATTTAAAAACTAACCACAGACATTGCTAAGATGAAGTAATTATAACTATCTTAAGAATACCATTTCTGAAATGTTTTAGAGTAAACTAGATTCCATGACCTCTTATATATGTAGAAACAGTATGCCTTTCTTATAAAAATGTTGCATTTTTTTGTTTGTTGCTTGGTTAATTGTTTGAATATTGCAAAGACACCATTACTACAGCTAATATAATTCATTATTATTTCTTAGTATCATCTAATACCAAGTCAATACTCAAATATTTCTAATTGTCTCCAAGATGTCTCTACTCATAATATACTTTGAATCAGATCCATGATACCATTGATTACTTTTAAAATTTATTTGATAACAGATAGTTACTTTCCTTTTTTTTTTTTCTTTTTTCATGCCATTGACTTACAGGTTCTATTTGACATCCAGTATCCTTGATTTGGGGTTTGTCATTGTTATTCATTTCACTCTTCTATTTTTTATATTTTTATGAAATGTGAAGGTTAGATATTACATCTAAGCCAAGAGTGTTCATAATACTTAATGAGGAATATATCTCATTACCTCACTTGATTAGCTATGATTTATCAATGGGCTCATGTGATACCACAGTGACTTTCAATTAGTATTTTGTCTGTGTTGGGATAGTGTTAAGCATTCTAAATGTTAATTGGTCCTGCTTGCTGTCTGTTACTTACATTGACTCTGATTGGTTAAGTAAAATGTGGAGGCCTGAGATTGGGCAAAGACAGAGGAAGGTGGGACTTCCTGAGATTAGAACAGGAAGCCTGCACTTTAGAGGAAGAAGAAAGCATTCCAGCCAGGAGCAGCAGGAAAGAAGATGCACACCATGGGTTAGGAAAAAGTACCTCATTCCACATGGCCAGGAACATCAGCACATCATGCAGAATGGCAGTCCAAGGGGATGTATGTATATATGGGGTCATATTTTGGTAATAGAATTAAGAGCTAGCTTAGATGGGCTAGGATTGCACAATTCAGGCCAAAGCTTGGTAAAATCCACGTGGTCTCTGTGTGCTCATTTATAATGGATGGTTAAGGATTAGCTGCCAAACCAATTAACAATAATATAAATACTGGATAAATAATTTAATTATTTCTACAAATGGCACCCAACGTAATTTAATTAATTTTTTTTACATATCTGTATATCTTAGTATGCATTCAAATTGTTTATTAGATCCCTTATTACTTTAGGCACTGCAAAATGCAGCTTTTCTGTTATTTATTCCATATTTTGAGTAGAATTTATTATTATTATTATTATTATTATTATTATTATTATTATTGACAGTGCATATCTATATCGGGTAGAATGTAGTACTTTGATACATATTAACAGTTTTTAATTAACAAATTAATTTAAAAGGTTTATCTCCTTTATACTGTCTATGTGTTGGTAACTTTTGTAGTTTTTTAGTGTTTTTTTTTTAAATATATCATTACAACCAATACTCTACTGTGCTATTGAAAATCAGAACACTTCTTTTAGTTTTGGTGTCTTTTATATAAATTCCTTCTGTCCTCCCTACTCTTTGTCTTTCCCAATCTCTAAGGAACACTCTTCCATTTTCTCATATAAAATTAGTTTTGTTCAATTATAATTAATATTTAGTCATTTTAACCTGTAGCTCATTTAGGAAAGGAGGGATAAATACATGAATCTCTCCCATTATCAAATGCCACAGCTGTGAGTTAGCACTCTCCAAACATGACAAGTGCAGATTCACTATTGCTGTTGCTGTCATTTGTTACTGTTTTTCTAAGTTATAAATATTGTTATCACCTTCTTATTACCAAAATGAAAATTTTATCATTATTGACATTAGAAGTAGTTTCATTAAAATAATGAATTTTGTTCTTCTATATTATTTGATATTTTCTGAAAATTATTATTTTTATTAGCCAGTACAATAAGATTTTATGTATATATGTTTGAAAATAGATATGTATGCATGTATGTTTGTATATAGCCAAGTCAGTGTGCATGTTTGTATGTATGTATGTATGTATGTATGTATGTATGTATGTATGTATGTGTTCTGTGTATTAGTTTATTTGAGATGGACTCATGTAGCTCAGGAAGATTCACAATGCACTGTGTCTCCAAGGATGACTTTGAGTTTCTGATTCTACTACCTTTGCCTCCACAGTACATGGATTACAGGCATGCACTACCGTGTTTAAGATTTTTAATAATACCAAAATGTTGAATGAGATTTATATAATAGACTCCTTTAGAACACAAATAATAATTAATAGCTTCTTTGATCTACATGTATACAAAAACAATTCACAAGTTAGTAAATATAATTTCAAATGTATCTTTCCTACTGTCAACTTGAATTATGGTGCATATACAAAAATTAGTAAATATTATGAATCTTCATTAAAAAATAAAAAGTCTATACACAAGAGCATAAGGAAGCTTTAATACAAAAGAAACCCCTAGTCATCCTGAATGGAAATATTCAGTTGTAGTAACATAAATATTCTTATGAGTACAAAGAAATTTAATATGTGAACTATTAGTAATTTTGAGTATAGAAAAATTTAATATGTAAACTATTAATATATATACAATATAACATTATAGTAAAACATAGTATATAGTCATAGTTAAGAAAAATAGACCATCAGGAAAAAAGATTTGTATAATAAGAGTTATAAACATAGATATTTATTTAAAGAATAATAATGATAAAGAGATAGGTCATTAAATGTATTTTTAAAATTGAGTATCTTTTACAAATTAAAATATACTTGTATATTATGACTTACAACTATATTAATTTCTGATTATATTTACAATCTATTAAAAATGGAGTCATATAAGTTATGAGCCAAAATCATAGACATCTTTAGAATCTTTTAGAAGGAAATTATTTCTAGACATTGATTTATTGATTTATGAGCTCATTGATTTATGAGCTACAAATCATAATATAAATAGTCTTAGATTTCCATGCATTAAATACTGTCTAATATTTCAGGTTTGAACTTAACTAAGGATATTAAGAAACATCATTTTTCACACACTGCTTGAGAGTGATAATTGAACATGTTTTCTAGAAGGCTGTTTTACAGTATACCTTAAGGTTTAAATGCTGTATATACTTTATACATTCATTGTACGATGATGACTGCAGCAATGTGCAAAGCTAAGCTAAGCATGTTAGCCACAGCACTGGTCATACCCAAAGTCTTAAAAACAGTGTAAGTGCCTACCACAGGAGCATGAGTGGGCCATAAAGAGGCATGGTATAGTCCTTTAAGTTAAAGTATTTAACTCAATGATCAGAGAATGGAAAGTTGTTTATAAAATTACAGGGTGTACGATTCTATTTCAGTTAAATATGTGTCTCTCTATATGTGTGTGTAAATGCATAGGAAGGACATTTAGCGAGAAGTACCAGTTATGATTGATTTACTTCATTGCAGTAAGGTGAATCCTTCATCTGCTATTTAGAGAGTGTAAGAGGGAAATGTCTCATTGAGATAGATAGATAGATAGATAGATAGATAGATAGATAGATAGATAGATAGAT
>CAJQZJ010034060.1:100611-137657 GCA_907164525.1 Lophiomys imhausi
GATAGATAGATAGATAGATAGATAGATAGATAGATAGATAGATAGATTCTATTATGCCTTTGTTCCACTTATGTTCTTTGTTTACAATTTTATTATGATGTATGCCAACATTCATCTATCTACTTACCTACCTACTTATGATGTATGTATATCAATATCTAATCTTCAAATGCTTTTGAGACGTTTTAAATTAAAATATGATTATGTTTGGGACACTGTTTTAGACTCTTTTTTGTTTGTTCTTTTTGCAGACAAGACATCACCTAAAGTATTTTCAATTTTCTAATTCTGTTAGTTTTGTAAAGTGTTGTTATTTTTTTTTTCCATAGGACGAGTCAAGTCCCTACTCTAGGAGCAGACAGTGGAGTGAGGTCAGTCTATATTGAGTACTGCAACTGCAGGGGAATGGGCAAAAACTGGTCTGCCTCATTCCTTTTACCTTTCTGGAAGATTCCTTATTTTCTTCTAACTTTCTTCTCATTTCTACCACTTCATTAGTGCCATAGTTTTTCTCTCTTCCTGCTCATTGCCATCATACTCCTCTTCTTTTCAGTCTCCTCCTTCATTTTTTAACAGGTCTTATGTAGCCTAGACTGCCATTACTGTGTACTCAAGGATGATTTTGAATTTCTATTCCTCCTGCATCTAACTTCTAAATGCTTAGATTATAGACATACAGCCCAAAATCCAGTCTATGGAGTGTTGGGAACAAACCCAGAGCTTCATGCATGAAAGGCAAGCTCTCCTCCCACAAAACTGAAGCCCCAGCCTTTGTCTTTTGTCTTTTGTGGTATATTCTAAGGAGCAATTATTTTCAAAGCTACTGACTTAAATAATTATCTTCAGCCTTCTTTCTTGTAGCTGGTGTTAAAAATATATTAAAAATCAGACCCAAACTTAAACTGTTTATCACTGGAGTCTATGGCTTAAGAATATATTCTACTTTTTTACTTGCACTTCTTAAGTTTCCCTATGGACACACTGGTGTACAGTCATGTCATGGATTTTGTTGCAATGTGGCCTTATATCTCAGTCAATAATAAGTTGATATTCAAAACATTAAAAAATATTGAAACAGGATCTTTTTATGTATTTCAGACTGACTTGGAACTCATGACCCTTCTGCTTTTCCCTGGTGCTGGGATTATAAGTACCACTGTCCATAGTTTAGTCTTCTTCTTCCTTTTTTTTTAAATAATAGTACTGTAAGGAGGTATGGGACTTGAGAAGAGATTCTTCAGAGTCAATAGGACAATATTATACTCTGTCCCAGAATTCCAACGGAAACAGAGATTTTAGTTTATCATTCTCCAAAAATAACTATATACAATAAAATTATCTTGGAATTTTCCCCTTAGATTTGTTATGTTTTGAATTTTAAACTTTTCCATACATTTGAGTTACTGTACTCAATACATTGAGAAAGGGACCTTGTGTTTCTGATTTTCATATTATTTGTTATAATATCTCTATGATCTTTCTCAGAAATTACATATGAAGACCATTAATGTTATTTCTCTATTCTATATGAGAAATTATAGTAACATATTTGGATCCCTTATATTTCATGCCATTATAAGATTTTGTAAATAGATAAGTACTGAGCAAGATTTTATGAAACAAATGCAATATAATCTAGTATCTTTAAAAATCCTTTAAAAATCTTTAAGGAATAGATAGATGCACATAAGTTCATATTCTCCTGACAATGCTGGAAATAATGAACACTAATTTTCCCAATTCATACTTTCTCATTGCTTTCTTAGTTAATAAAATAATAATAAAAATAAAAGCTCATGCATTTAATTCTTTATTCTAGTTTTTGTGAAAAGCAGCAAACAATAAGAAAATATGCTACATTATTTTAATCTCTAATATTTATTAATTCATTTAATTTAAATGCAAATTATATGTTTTTAATAATCATAAATTGCCTTGTATCAGGTTGTTTCTAGTAATGATCAATTCAAGAGATGGTATTCTTTGAAATTCTAATAAAGCATTTTATGGAGCCTTCTTCATTTGTGAACATTGCTGTCCTTCAAAGCATCCTGAAATGTGGAACTGAAATGGCTGAAAATCTGAAAAGGTGCTTAAGGTGGAACAGGAACCACACTGGCTTCATGGCTGGATCTGAACATTGAGTTAAGCAGACACTTTACATCAATCCATGGAAAGATCTTACTTGTGATCATGAGCAAACAGAAGCCCTCTCGCCAGTAGGTGTCAGAAGTCATGTGATGGACACTAATGACCTTGGCTCCCTTTCATCCTGTCAGAGACCAGTCACATTCTTTTCCACACCAACAGTTAAGAACATTTAATGAAACAAAACAGCGTTATTTGAGCTCCAAGTTCCTTGTCTGCTTTTTCCTAGAAATGAGGCTCCAGGTTCATTAAATTATGGCTTGTGAAGGTACACCACAATTAGAGTCTGTCTACCCAAGCAAAAATTATAATAAGATCCCAAGGTGAGTCTTTAATGTACATCCTGTCCCCATCTCAAAAGATACATTCTTTACTTAAAAATATAAAAGCCAATAAAAAAATAAGACAAATTATATTATTCAGATAGGATCTGATGTTATTTGTTTTTTTTATTTTGATATGTATCTTTTCATACTATAGGAAATATTCATAGGCATACAAAATCTGTAATTTGTTCCTTGCCTCTGCCTGTGACTATAGGAATATCTAGAATATTTTTGTTTTATACCAAAAGAAGTATAAATGTAGGAAGAAATTGGTACATAATATTGTCATATTTCTTACTAATTCATTCTAAAAATACTGGGTTTCTATGAAGTGAAAGCACTTTTAGAAGCTAGAAATGTATCAGTGAATTTAAACTAAAGTCTCACAGAATCTTTGGGGTCCTATTGTGCATTCTCAAATCTCCCTAACATTTGTTCAAATAGCACCTTGTCGACTAGGTGCACACAAACTCTTTCAAATTTAATCTGATGTCTCATCCTTCCCCTGAGCACTCAAGTCTCTTGTCACAGCCATTTCTTCACCCTTTAAAAATATCGCTTTGAGCATTATGCATACTTTAGTGTTAAACTATTTCCAGTTTTCTCAACTTGAAAATATATGGGCTATTCCTATACTTCTGTTTATATTAGTTATATCATGTTTTCTGCTTGGTCAATAAAATATGTAAGGAGATAAAGTTAATGCCTAACACATGGGTGTTCAAAATATTTATTGGACATTTATATTGGTTATGTTGAATAGAACACTGAATGTTTGAGGAGACTTCAAGGATAGAAAAAAATCTAAAAGTTATAAAAGGGGAAATTTTATTTCTGAAAATTGGAATCAGTCCCATTGGGAAATTATAAAACGGAGATGAGTAGAGGCCCTTTTGGCCTGTCAATGTTAAATGAAAACCAGATAGATGAAGAAGCAGTAGAGAAGAAGGCAGAGGAGAGCTGACCACTAAACAGGGACAAAAGCACATTTAGTATACATCCTATGATCCATTCAAAGACAGAATTTCAACAAGCAAAAGCTACCCAATGTTGAGAACATGGAATCATCTCCTTTTTCTAATAGATTAGTTTCAGCCCCTCTTTAGGCTTTATTACCCTTATAAACACTAACAAAACTGTTTTTTTTTTAATGTTTACTTATTACTTCAGATTACATCTCCATCACAGTGCCCTCTTTCCACCCCTCCCATTCCCGCCCTCCCACCCTCTACCCCCTATCCCTTCCATCCTACACCTCTGGAGTGGTAAAGATGTGAATTAAGATGGCATGGTAGCTCTCCTGGACTGCTCTGAGGATGAGGTGACTCCAGATAGGATTTTCTCAAAGGGAAAACATTAACAAAACAGCCAATTGCTTTGGATATGTCACTGGGTCATATGACTGGCTGCTGCTTATCATTCATACAAACAGGACCTAAGACAAATGAGAATGAAGACATTGTGAGCTTTTTAAATTTTTTATTGTGATTTACTTGGAGTGGAGACATTGGGATTTTTGTTTGTTTTAAAGAAGAATGTCATATATATTATCAAAAAATAAATTGCCTTTAAACTGAAAGGAAAATTATCTAGAAAATAAGATTCAAACAATCTCAACTCAAAATTAAGCACAGAATCCATTGCCCTTGTGTCTCATTTCACTCAACAATGACACAGGTCCTGTTGCAACCCAGCGCTCCTGTGGATTTCTCTTCTTGGCCATATATCCTGTGTCTCTCACATCTGTTTCTCATACTTGCTGTTTCTTCTTTTCAGTACCTACCTTCTCTCAGGTCTTTAATACTGGCTTCTCTTCATAACCAAAAGCAACAGGAATCATGTCATGGAGGATGCATCCAAGGACGTGTTTGCCTTTTTCATCTGCATTCATTCTTCTCTTGTTGTGTTTTCAGTTTTGCCATCACATTTCCTCCACATCTGTTGTACCTGAGATTAATTATACTCTTTCGATGTCCAGTTGAACTGATTGGCTCAGTGCATTTCACACTGTGGCGCCATCTTCGGCTTGATGCCCTTCCTCCCAGAAGCTCCCGTCACTCCACGCTCTTGCTCATTTTCTCGATTCGCCAGTTTTCTTTTTTTTTCTTTCCCTTTATTTTTTTTCTTCAAGTTACATCTCAATCGCAGTCCCCTCCCTATTCCCCCTCCAGTCCCACCCTCCCACCCTCAACCCCCCATCCTCCTCCCTTTTTTTTTCTTTTAAGTTTAAGTTATATCTTATTTCCCCCTACAGTTTCCCCTTTCAGTCCAACAAATGGCTCTTTCTCTTATAATAATAAATACAATACAGAACAACAGAGGTAATTAGGCCACAGTTATGAGGGTTATATGGCTTAGCGTACATTCCCAATGACCAATCCATATGTATTTTCGCCATAGTTTTCCATATTATTCCTTCGTTGTCTCTGCATCTAAATTACAATGGTCCTCAAAGCTAAGTCTGAGATACTCTCTTCTTTTCCCTACATCATTTAATCTGCATAAACTCTTTATTCCATTCCACTTTAATTCTCCACAACTCATTGACACATTTCTTCTATAAAATCATTCTGTTTCTACTTTCTAGTTTTTTTCCCATTCTCACCACTAGCCCACTAACTGGAGTTTTTAATTTCCTCCCCACGGTATTTCAAAAACACCTTCCCTAAATTAAAAGTATGCAGCAACTATTGAAATCACGCATGCAGGTTTCTACCTCCCTGTGGACTAGCATTATATCTAAGTCAACCTTTCCTATCTTGTAGTGGTTATAGCTTATACATGTTTATATTCATAAGAAATCCAATCAGCTGTCCATAGTGCAAGAAAGCCAACTATATTTATATTTATTTATAAATAATATACAAATAACAAAATAGAAATAGCTAGTATTCTGATATCAGAGTAAAGAACATTTGTATAAGTATCCCAAATTGTTCAGTGTAATTCCAAATTAAGGTCAGAGAAATCCATTTTCATAAAACAACTCAATGATCAGTAGACATCATGCAGACTTACAGGGAGCTATATATTTTTTATAATTCTAAGTAGCTGGCCACTAAAGTGCAAAAACACGTAAAGCATTCACATAATTGTTGCCATCTTTGGTTACTTTCAGCAAGGCATTTTTATGTGCATTAATACATGATTTTACAATGTTTTAGACATTTATTATGTATGATTTCACTGCTCTCTGACTACCTTGGCAGAGCTCACCCTGAAATAAAATTAGCATTGATGATTATTAATAACATTTTAATGGAGCATTATATTAACATGTGAGATTAGGGCTTTCTCACATGATAATTTCTCTTAACAGTTTAAAATTTATTATGTCGTTATAGGAGCCCCCTTTTCCTTGAGCATGGCATGGACTTTCCACTTCCAAAACCACCAAACTTAATTAGCTAAGAATGATAATAGCAACAGCAGCTATCCTTCACAGAGGTCCCTGCTGCCCTAGCCCATCAGGAATCATCTTAAGTGCGTTGCATTCTTTGAGCCTTGAGAACTCCCATCATTAGGATTATCACCCCCATTTTGCACTGAGAAACTGGAGCTTAGACATGTGAAGTAACTTTCTCAGAGTTATAATCTACATTTTCAGAGTTCAGGTTTCCAAAATGAGAGTGTGTGAGTTCAGAATGAGCCTTTTGTGAATGCTTCTTCAATTTCTGTTTCTGTCTGCTTTTTGAGAGTGGCAGATTTGAGGCTGTTAATCTACTCTACATCTACCTTAACATCTAAGGTTGTGTTATAGTCAGTGTTCCAGTAGGAAAACCCTTAAACATCACCTAAGAGGAAACATATAAATACACTGCATTCCCATGGTTGGCATGCTAGTTGAGAACAATTAGCTGTAAACAATGAGCCCAGGATAGATTTTGAGTGTATAGTGCCAACCTTATTTGCATAAACATGCTGTCTTGCACAGGTGTGGCTGTGTGCCCCCTATGCATGGGCTATGGAGGCCAGAGGTTGATATCAGCTTTCTTCTTCTATCATTACACTCGTATTAGGTCTGTCATTTGAAACAGGGGCTTATCAACTGCATGGCAATCTGATTAGTGAACACTTGTGATACTTCTGACTCAATACTGGGTAGGTGGTGTACATGGACACGTGAGCTTTTATGTGGGTTGTGTGGATTTGAACCCAGGATTTGAACATATGCATCTTCAGCAAACACAGTATTCACTGAGCCATCTCCTCAGCCCTTTGTTACCTCCATTTTAAGTCTCCCCCAAATACGTACACAGGATGAGTGTGAAATGTATATGAGACCTTAAAGTAAAAATTAATAAAATTAAATTATTTATATTAATTAAATTGCCTCAATAAAAATTTCATTGTCCTAAGGAGGATTAAAATGAGAATATCTCTAGCAACAGGGTTTTTAGATCAGAATTTAGTCCGGAAGGGTCCATGATTGAAAATCCTTGGTGTTTAGACTTATGTGACATTTGGACGGTGTAAGCCAGATCCTAACTTGGAGTCAGTTCTCTATATGGCTTTGAATATCAGGCACATCTACCCTCCTGTAGTCTTCCAAAAGTTTAAAATAAAAATGATAATTCTTCATGGTTGTTTTTAAGGATATCCGAGTAGAGTGATGAACTAAGAATCAAAGCTTCCATACATTCTAAGAAAGGACTCTCGGAAAGCATTAGGAGATGAATTGCAGCTGAGACATATCAGTTCCACACTTCTGTGGAGTTTCTGCTTCAGTTTTTGCTCACTGTTCTTCACCCTACATTTTCTATGTGAAGATCATTTTTCTGTATGAGAAAGGCAGAAAAATCATGGGATCTTACCCTGACAGGGGTAAACCTGCCATTTCTTGCCTTTTGTCTCATTTTGGTGTAAATAGACACTTTGATATTATTCTTAGTAACATTTAGACACTCCAGTTCACTCAGGGCCTTGTCTTCTTTGATGATATCCTCTAGATGTCCCTAGTTCCTTAATTAGGGCTGGTATGTGGTCTTTAATATCTACTTATACTCTGTATAATATCTACTAGAAAGTACCCTCTAGATTCTATGGCATCTAGATTAATGATTATGGGTTATTTTGTATTAGCAAATATCCTTGAAATCTCTGGACATTCATCTCCAGGCAATGGTACCCCTCCAAAGGCCATATAAGCCAGGAATTTAGAAACCAGCATTCTCAGTTCTTTCTGGACCAAATTGGAATTAAAACCTCATTGCTAGAGATATTTAAATTTCCATCCTCAGTAGGATACTAAAATTTTTATTAAGGTGATTTAATCAATATGAATAATTTAGTTTTAGTAATTTTTGTTTAAGGGCCTCATACATGTTGCACAGCACCTTTACTGAGCAAATACGAGACTGTGGTCATATAACATAGTTACTACCGCCTACATTTTTAAATTACAGCTTTTTGCATTATCCATTCATTTAACGAAATGGGTGTAATTTAAAATTTGGGGGTCCTTTAGATATATTTATCAGGAGAAGAAAAGATTACTCAGTGATTACAAGCACATACTGCTTTTCAAGGGGACCCGACTTGGATTCCTAGTACCTATGTAGGGTGACACCCAATTGCCTTAACTCCAACTCCAGATTGTCCTCTGGCCTCTGTAAGCACATGCACACGTGTGCATCATACATAATTTTAATAATCTACTAAATGCAGTTAGAATTTATTGCATTGTTTGTTTGTTACCCTGTTTTTCAAATGACTGGAATGTCAGTTTCTCCACAGGAGTGCTGTTGATTTTGCTAATCCTGTTTCTTAGCAGTCAGCTTGACCATAGTAGGTGTTCAGTCATTAAGGGAATCTAAATTCTTAGCAGGTGATATGCTGAATCAAGATGTTTAATCTGCGTTTTTATAACACTGAAGAAATGAAATCATCACAAGAGAAGTCTCTGTAACAAGAATTTTCAGTTGAATTAACTTCTATGATGTAACTCTGCTTCTTCATTATTTGGACGGTACCTCTTTAAAGATGCCTTTCCTGACAAACCTGGCTCAGGATACTCGTTCTTCTAAACCAGGAACTGTCCACTCCGTTACACAGAGTGAGTTCATCACAATTGGAAATTACTTTATTTATGTGTTTAATTCGTTTTCTCTTTCCTCCAGGACAAGGAAGGTTTTCTGAGACTTGGCTTACTGTTGACTTGCCAACATTTTCATCCTCGGTCTCACAGGGCATGTAATGCTGCTTCTCCTGCAGTGTGTTCTATTGAGTTCATTCATCTTATTTTTGGATGTGGATCCTGGCAGCTTCTGTTCAGACCCTGTGCCTCCCTCCCTGTTTGCTATACGTCAAGCACACTTATGATCTTTACAGAAGAAAATATTGGTTATCAATTACCACTCTTTTCCACTTTATGCTTCCAAATTGATCCCAAGTTTTGTTTTGGCATTCACACTGCTCTATGAAAGGTTGATTTAAAGGAGTCCAAGATGGCTCTGGCTCACCATTGAATAGACTGTAATTACTCTAAGTTAATTTATAATGTGCTTTCACTACCCTTTCTGATACCTGCTTTCAGTATGAGTGGGCGGCTTTGTGCTGGTCAAGGTAAGTGGAATCTCTTGAAATTTCAATGAATTTATAACAACTTAGGCATATCATCTTGATATGAGCTACAGAGAATCCTAGAGAGTATAAGGATGTATGAGTGTAAGAGAGAGAAAGTAAGAAAGTGAACTAATACTGAAGAGCAAATGGAAGGTGTGAGAAAGAGATAATTTTATTTTCAAGGACAGAGAGTTGGGAGGGTAAGGAGTTGGGAAGGATCAGGGAGAAGTTGGGATGGGAAAAGCATGATTAGGTATAGTGTATTAAAACAAATCTTTTACAATTAACAAGAGAGAGACACAAGAAAGAGAAAAGTGGATGCTAAGAATAGTGGAAGACCACAAATGAAGATCAGTTGAAATCACCTAACTGTACTATTTTCCAAGAAGAAAAAAATATTTAAAACATAATTTTATGTGAACTGGTGATAAGAACCTTATCTTCTATGAACTGGTGATAAGAACCTTCCCACAGTAATGAATTATTCAGAGATTATTTCTCTGCTTGCTTTTGGCCATTAAGCAATTGGTATAAATACCTTAGGATACCTTAGAATTACAGAGAGATTTCACATTATTTAATAATTTTGATGGTTGAATTATCAATCTGTGTTTAGAATTAGCTAGCAGACACACTTTGGGATGCATCTATGAAATAGTTTTCATAGAAGGTGAACTGAAGACAGAAACTTATCCTCGCAGTGGGTGCCACTTTCCAATAGGTTGCCCTGATACATAAAGGTCTGTGGAAACGGCAGAGTTACTACACCTGCTTTTACTTCATCTTTATGACAATTGACATATCACTTCTGTTGGCATCGTCTACTGATGTCAAACTCCAGCATATTCAGCCTTCCAGTGTGGACTCAACTATTAGGGACTTATGGGTACTGCTGAGACATCCAAGCGCTTGCACCAGATACTAGATTTTCTGCCTCTACAGTATGGAGTTAGACAAAATTAGAATATTTTGTTCTTCCTCTATAAGCAAGTAGAATAAATTCTCTTTTGCAATAGATTTACATCTAATTGTTCTGTTCCTTTAGATAGCACTGCCTCATACAGATTTGGTACCAGAAATGAAATAGTTCTTGGGAAACAGAATTGTAAGAGCTCATTTCTCCTGTTTTTGGAGTTGAATCTCTAGTTAATCATACCTACTAAAGACACTCCACATAGCATGGAAAGCAATAATAAAGATGCAGAATAAGTATATTTCATCTTCCTGCTTTACATCTTGTAAAAGGCAAGGAGTTTAGTGAACCTAGACATAATCCCTTTGAATATTTCTGGAAAAAAATCACCAAATGCAATGATACCATGTTGAAGAATATTTGATCCCAATGTGAACCCCAAGACTGTAAACTGTAAAAACCTGTTTCTATTGTGGGATGGCTCAGTCTTTAATCCTAGAGCTTTTTGTTTACTGTAAACAAGTACTTGTCGTGTACTTTTTAACACACACCTTTAATCCAAGAACTTTCCATTTATTGTAAAGAAATGATTATGATGTGACTCAGCCCTAGCACACACCTTTAATCCAAGAGCTTTTCTGCTAAATTAAATAAATTTAACCTCAGGTCAAGAGGCAGAGCAAAAACCTGGCTGAAGGAGTAAACAGAAAGAAGGGACATTGAGAGAAAGGTATTTAAGACAATGGAGAAGAAGAAAAAGCTTTTTAGCTATGGGGTTTGGGCTTTGAGATTTGAGGGCTTTTGGCATTTGGTGGAGTAGGAACATCAGCTAGGTGCTTTCTTTCCCTCTCTGAGCTAGTAGGTTTTCACCCCAGCATCTGGCTCCTTGAATCTTCTTTGGTAAAATCAAATGACAGGTGATTTATTTAGTTTTTTAAAAAACAACAATATTGGCTAGCTTTTTTTAAAGCATCTCTGTATAACGTACCAAATGAAAAGTATTCAATCAAAGATGCAGCTTATCACCAATGTATGTACATAAAGAACTATAAAGGCTTCTAACTACACCCTGAGATAGAATCTTCTCCTGTAGGTCTGAATTTACTAAATAACAAACACAAACCATTACCGTGCAATTGGCAGAGTAGAACATAGATTAAGCTTTACTCTCAAGCTGTATCTGGAATTGAAGTGAGGGCACTGATAGGAAAAGTGTGACCCCTGTACCGTGGGTCAAATATGTGTGGGAGGACTCTGATGAGACTAGATACTGAACTTCCCCACCCTGAGTGGCAGCTATTTTCCCATCCCACCTCTGTACCATTTACCTTTCTGCTCTAGCTTGAGGGAATTGATTCTACATTATCAATAGACACAGCAGTGCCTTTCTCTGAATGAGATGCCAAGCAAGAAAATACTGATGCCCTTCAGTGCCAACCCTCATAACCTACCTTTGCCTCTGCACTGACAACCAGACTAAAGTCTCATCAAGTCTCTAGATAACATGAAACTTTGTTAACAAATATATGTATTAATAACTACATATATTAGGCCTGTGGATTGACCAGAGGGACCTGGAGGAAGGCCTGTAAGCCTGGCAGGCCTGGCTTGCCTTGGCTGGAGGCCTGAGACACTGGGAAGTTGATGGGCCCATATAATAAATATCCAAAGACCTTTTAATGTTTCAATAGTTAGGCCTTAGCTAGAGAAACTCTTCACTAGCCATAAAAGTTAACCCAACCACCTTATCCCAACCAGTCATGTGGCTTGCTGTACCTTCAGAGCTCTTAGACACACACATCTGTCCACATCCTTTTCCCTGGCAGAAAGAGCTTCCTCTGTATTTTCCCAGGGTTCCTTTCTTCATCCCAAGAAGTCCCACCTTCCTATTCTCTCTCTTCCCAGCTAAATGGCCATCAGTGACTTTTATTATCCAGTCAAAGAGTGTCTCAGAAATAGCGGTAACCAGATCTCCAAGCACTGAAATTAGCCTCTGAGAACCAATGTACAAGACCTTTCTCCAACACTCTAGAGGTAAGACACACAGTATAATGTCTGCAGATATATTCTATACTCACACATAGCTCCTGGAGATTTCTAACACATACACACAGAATTCTAGGGAATATATAAAAATATATTTTAAAGATGTGAGACACTGGTAGAAAAAAATGTCAAACTGCATTTTGCTGAATTCAGAGATTCTGATTTAATGCTAAAGTTTGTAATGCTTAAAAAGTGCCAATAGTTCATTTAATTTTTTAGCTGCAGTATGGTTGAGAAGATAGTCTACTATGAATGAATTAGGTAAACCTCATATCCCTTGCCTTAACATTGATGAAGAGATTTGAAGACTTAGGAAAACTAGAATGCTGGAGTAGATTTGTCATTTAAAATGTACTCCACCACTATGAGAGGGTCCAGAACATATGCACTGCATTAAAAAAAAAGCATGGAAAGAATTCTATCATTTCCCATTTTCTACTCCCAAGTTCACTGATATGTGATGAATCTCAGCTTCATGTCCCTGTTGCATGGACTATTTCATGCCTTTATCACTATGATGCACTGCATTTTCTCTAATCATGATGCAAAATAAATTATTCATCTCTTATGTTGCTTTGTATCATGTATTTGGTCACAGGAGAAAAGTAACTAATATGCTAAAATAATTTAATAAAATTATTAGGTCCTAAGTATCAAAAATTCCAAGGTTCCGTGCTATGCTTTTCCCCTTAGTGTTGATGCTCAGCATCTATTTACCTGACACCATTACAAATTTTCTGTGAAGAATGCCAAGGAATGGCCACAGGTGTCTGGCACATTCTGACTATGACCAGGAGACCCATATCATTAGGATAATGACCAAGAGTCATCCTGTTTGGCTATGTGTCTGAAATCAAAACAAGAGGCAAAACCAACATAAGTGCAGTTAATTTAAGGCACTTTTGCTCTGTTTATTAAGACTAATTGCAAGTCTGGCTTACAATTAGCAATTGCCTGAAGGATTAAAGTGCCCCTGGCACTTGACAGAACAGAGTGTCCATGGCACTGCCCCTAGATTTAATATTTCCAAGAATGGATTTCCGCCTGTGATGTTATGGCTACAAACAACCTGCTCATAATAAGCATCAACACTATCTTGGCAATGCCAAAGCAATTGATGATTTTTCTAACAGTCTATACCAGTGTCTAGCAGTAAAGCAATGCAGCTGGAGGCTAATTAATGGATACAGGTAGGATGTTCCATCCTACAAGTGGGAGGCTGCCTGTTCCCTCACCGGCTGCTGGCTGTAGCTCCCATACTGATCGTATGTTGTTGCCAGTGTTACCACCTCATTAGAAAATTAGCTTTTAATTAACTTTGGAAGCTACTGCATGGGTTTTGATGGGAGGCATACATTTGTACACATCTTGTTGCAAAATTAAACCTCCCCTTCGTGTGTCTAATGGGCCTCTCCTGCCTTACAGAAAAGCAGCAGTCTAGCTGCATGAAGGCAGCTGCTCCATAGGTAGTGGCCATGCAGCTTCAGCCTGCTCTCAATTACAAAGAGATGTCCTTTAGTGCCCTCATGAGCATCCCCTTACTCCAAGGCCACTTGAGACATAAAACAGCAACAGAGGGACCACAATCACAGATGCTCTCCTTTCATTCTCCTTACCCCCAACCTGGCATTAATGGCACATAGTCTGGGACGAATGTGCCTTATCTCACTTTTATATTTAAACATCTCTGCCTGAGCACAGTAGTGATAAACCTACAGACAAGATAAATAGTTAGATTATCACTCTTCTCCCCAGGGGAAAAGTGTGTTGTCAATTACGCTAATGGGGGGGTTTGGGTTCAGCTTTGGCATGCCCTAACACTAGGGAAGACTTCGTTCTTGATAGCTGAAAAGCCTAAAGATGGATTTGAAAAGTGGTTGCAACCCTTGGGTGGCCAGCCACCAAAGAGGGAAGTCAAGGAGCCTCATGATTAATCATCAGACATGACAATGGGAGGGCGAGGAAGAGACCCAGGAGAGTAGATCTTTTGATCTCCATTATAATTATACATTGCCTCTTTCAATTCTACTTGGTGCCTTAAAAGGAGGTATGGGTTCACTTCGTTTACAAAGCAAGGCTCCATCATTTACCAAGAATAAGTGTTCTTTTGTTATGATTTTGCAAACTACGGACTGTGACATCTCATTTGATCTTATTACCAGTCTCGGAGGGACAGACAGCAGCTAGCATCTTTCTAGTTTTGCAGATGATAGGGCTGATGACAAAGCAGAGGTTGGTAATGCCACTGTGATCACACAGCCAGCTACTGATGGCACCAGAAGAGAGTCCAAACAATCTAACTATCCTTACTCCTTATTCACAATTCTCTTCATCTTCCATCCACAGAAACTAAATTGCCATCTGCAAAGATGATATTCTTATATTTTTCTCCATTATGTTGTTATGTAAATGACAAAAATGGAACAAGAAACATATCCTGGCAAATACAAACTGATAAACATGAAATAATGTAATACAAATTGGAAAACATCATTTTAGACTTGATTTATTTTTCTACAGCTGGAGGGGGCATAAAGAGAGGATTTGTTTTTAATATTAGCATATTTTTCAATGTTGGTAATTTTTTATTCAGGGACAGATTGTTTGCAGAATGGGGGTTAAATTGTAAATTGTCTTCTAACATGTTCTATCCTTCCTGCACATATCCCAGATTTGTACTGTTGTCTGAAGACTCCACTGGTTTTAGCATTTGCCTTGAAAAAATTATGTCACCCCAATTTTACCCAAAATTTTAGATTCTAACTCCATTATTTCTCTGAAGAACCCAACATCTGTAGCTTCTACTTTTGAATATTTTCAAGAAATACCTTATGAGTAATGAATATCTAGGATTTTTCTAAGAGAAGATGACAATTGTAATAAAAATGATGACACATACTGGACCTGCTGCTGCACACTTTTGGATATTGTCTTCGATGCTCATCCTCAGTCCTTTGAGATGGCGTTATTGCCTATAATTTACATGTAAGGAAGCTAAGTCTCCTGATAATGACATAACCTGATCAATAGCACACAGTAAGGAAGTGTCAAAGCCAGGGTTAGAATTCACGTCTTCTGGTTTTAAAGCCAAACTGAATAGCTATGACTTGATGAGAACTGGCAAAATCTCAGCTGACTGTCCTGGGCTATGGTCCGGTGGGTTTCCTTCTAATGAACTGTCCAGAGTATGGTCTCACCTATCCCAGGCTGTTTCAGCAATTTCATCTAAATTTATAACTTTAATAAAACATACATATCTTGACTAATTTGGAAAGTAACTTAGCAGTTTAATTTGCCAGAAGATTCTAAGTCTAAGGGTTTCACAACTATACTTTGAAAAATACTGTTTTTTTATTTCTTCTCTTCTCCTTTCTTCTTTCTTTTTTCCTTCTTTCTTCCTTTATTTTTTCTTCTTCCTTCCTTTCTTCCTCTCTTTCTTTCTTCTTTCTTATTTTTATTTTAATTTTTGATAAGCAGAAATAATGTATTTATTAGATATGGCCACATCAGCAAAAGGAACAAAGTAAAGGTTCCTGCTAGCCCAAGTTCATCTTCAGGTTACTGACAGAAGATTCAGGTTTAAATAAGGGAAGAACTGCATAAGGCTTGGGAGGTATGCAGAAATAATCAGCAGTGACTACCTGTGTGGCTTCACTGATCATTTGGTCCTGTGAGGTGCTCTGGAAATGTCCTGTTACTTGAGAAAACAAACTGACCCTCAAAGACAGCAACTCCTACTTCATTTGCAGCATCTCCCTTATGGATAAATGTTCTCAGTCAGGTTGGGGAAGAGATGCTCTGTCCTGAGAGGTTCTACACCTCAGTGCTCGGGCATGGATACAAAATTAGATAGTCATATTTGATATACTCACATAGATGAAAATAAATGAAATTTTGATGATGGCTATATAGACTGTGTTTATATTCTCATAGTTTGTTTCTTTCTTCAAAACATCTGTATTTTACAAATTACCTCTTATATGATGTTATTTTATAGTCAGACAGTAGTAGCAATATAACAGAATAATCTGATTGGTAGGCTCTCTTGTGAGCTTCCTCAAAAATGACAATATGATATTTGGTGTTGGTGTTTTTGTTCAGTGATATTTGGCGCTTGGAGGGAGCATAGTCATCTCAAATGAGAAATTTCATGAAAACTATATATATGCATTTGTATTCTGAATTGTATATTAGAAGTCTGCTCATAAATAGATCATCTGGGACACTGGGATGGAGCCACTGTATGCATTGATAGAAGCTGATGTTCACAAAGGATGACTAGAATTAATCATAATAGGGAATCAATGGAAAACTAGTTAAAGTAAAATTTAAGGATGAATCCAGATGAAGGTTGAGACATTTGTTACATTTTTATCTTAGGTCTTATTTAAAGTTATAAAATTGTCTATTTGGTTATTGTTTTTAAATTGTCATTTTGTAGACATTATACTGTAAAAAGAAATATGGCTAATTAAACTATTTAACCAGTATTTATATTATAGTTAATTGGTTTGGCAGCTGTTAATTCTTAACCTGCCATTATAAATGAGCACACAGAGACCACATAGATTTTAACAAGCCTTGGCCTGAGTTGTGCAATCCTAGCCCATCTAAGCTAGCTCATAATTCTATTACCCAAATATGACCCCATATATACATACGTCCCCTTGGACTGCCATTCTCCATGATATGCTGATGTTCCTGGCCATGTGGAATGAGGTTCCTTTCTCTAATCCATGGTGTGTTTCTTCTTCCTGCTCTGTAAAAAGAAATATGGCTAATTAAACTATTTATCCAGTATTTATATTATTGTTAATTGGTTTGGCAGCTGTTAATCTTTAAGCAGACCTTAAAAATAAGCACGTGGATTTTAACAAGCCTTGGCCTAAGTTGTGCAATCCTGGCCCATCTAAGCTAGCTAGCTCTTAAGTGTATTACCCAAATATGACCCCATATATACATACGTCCCCTTGGACCGCCATTCTCTACACTAGCCAATGTTCCAGGCCATGTGGAATGAGGTTCTTTTCTCTAACCCATGGCATGTACCTTCCTTCCTGCTGCTCGTGGCTGGAATGCCTTCTTCTTCCTGCTGCTGGCTGGAATGCCTTCTTCTTCTGTCTTTGCCCAATCTCAGGCCTCAGCATTTCATTTAAACAATCAGAGTCAATATAAGTAACAGACAGCAAACAGGACCAATTAACATTTAGAATGTTTAACATTACCCCAACACTGTTCCTGGCTGGGATGCCTTAATTATCTGTCTAAAGTGCAGGCTTCCTGTTCTAATCCCAGGAAGTACCACCTTTCTCTCTCTTTGCCCAGTCTCATGCCTCGGCATTTTATTTAACCAATCAGAGTGAATGTAAGTAACAGACAGCAAGCAGGACCAATTAACATTTAGAATCCTTAACATTACTCCAACAATTCCCTCTTTTGTCTAAAAAAAAGGCTAAATTTTTTAACTCATATAGTAAAAACAATAAGAAAAAACATGAAACAATCAAGAAAACCATATATAAAAGTTACACACATAATGTTTAGCCTATTTGTATCAGGCAAACTTGAAGAAGAAAAAAATCATCTTGGTGTGTCTAAAGTTCTGAACCTAAATAATTTCTTTCATATCCTATATTTATAAACCTAAAGATTTTATTTAGACTTGAAAATATCCTTTTAAATCTTAAACAACTCAAGTTCAATTGAAATCTTTTAACTATTATGCCTTCAACCCCATCAAAGACATAAGAAGGGATAAAGTTATTACTTGAGTGAGTAGGAAGCATAGGAGAGCAGCTTCCAAAAAGAAATATGACAGTTTGTTGCCTAGACAGTCCCAAATATCTCTTGATATAATTGGAGCATCATCTTCAGCCTTCTGGCCAAGCATTTTTCACAGACTAAATTGTGCAGCAGGAAATAATATGGATTTTCCCATTCTGTCTCTGCAGAATCAGGACATCGACTTACCTGCATTTAAGCTCTGGTCCATCTTTGGACTGTGTATAGTCTGTTGAGAGAGCAGGGGCATTTTTGCCCAATAGGAATTATCTCCTGATGGGAGATTTCTTTCCGAGGAATTTATGTCCTGATGAGAGATTTCTTTTTGATGCTCATTGTCTTCTTCCAAGTCAAATGGGAGCTCTCAGGAGCTGACTGTCTTAAGTCAAACAATTGTTAAAATAATAATAAAAAAAATCTTTAAATGCCATTTTCTTTTGCCTCTGACAGTTTTGAAGACATCTATCAATTTATTTATAAATCTATCTATCTTTGAACAAGCAAACTGTATATTTTTAACCATTTACTATTTGTTTAACCTATTAAGTCTATTTTGTGATAAATTAAGAGTAGTATTTGACATGACCAGAAGATTGACTTGCCAGCAATCAACCTGTATTACCCAGACTCCTAAATAGATTTCAATAGCAACCCATAAAAGGATTGGAAGTAAACCTGTACTTTTAAATGATTTGTATAGGCATAATACCTTATATAAGAGGTGAAATGCACATATTATGTATCAAAATATAAAATTCTATACCAATGGATCAAAATTTAACCTTATATTTGTATCAATATACAAAATTCTATACCAATGTATCAAAAGATAACCTTATTTTAAGAATAACAATAATTTTAAGTTTCAGAGCAGATTCAATAATCTATCTTTATATCTTATCATTTCTATATTATATACATATATTTCCCCTCTTTTTTTCAAGTCTTTTCCCACTATATAAGAGAGAAAGAAGGATAGAGAAAAGAAAAAGAGATCTCCAAGTCTAACTTCCTATACCTTGCTTAACAAGACCATATGACAATTTGTAGTCATTACCCTTAAACAACATTTATAACACATCAAATGACCAAAGAATCATCCACCCCACTTTTTGGGAATAGGACGTCGCTCTCTTAAAACTGCTTCCTGCTGAATTGGGATGCAGAAAACCTGTTTAGGGGCCCAAATAAAATGTAAAAAACAAAAAATGGATAAGCAAGTAAATTTTAATATTTGTTTTCCAGTCTCTATGTGCTCAGTAATTAGAATGTCCTGAGCAGTTTGTACTTCGAAGCTGGACTTTGGTAGGAAAGTTCAGTCCTTGAAGCTGGGCCATCTCAGCAAGCTGTTTGAAGTTGTTCTTGATGCAGATTTTTGAGGAAACAGCTATTGAGACATTCTATGAGGCTGGATCATCTGGGTTACTTGTCTTCTTTGGACTCTGGTCCTGTTGTTCTGAAAATATATAATTTCTCACAAGTAACATATAGTTCTGCACTTACCAAAATCCCTTGGATGCACAGGATACATAAATCAATTAAGGAATATCTTCTGTTCTTTTCTTGAACAGCAGTAAGTCTCTATTCATGCCATAAAAAGGATGGCATGTAATAGTATTACATATACATGCTATATATAATCTATTTTAAATTGAAAATACAGCATAAGATTGTAGGGAGTTTAAGTATTCTCCTCTACAGTTGTCATAAATTTATTAATTGATGAAAACAAGTTTATTCTGTGTTGTTATGGCTTTTTGTAGATTAGGTTGGCCTCAAACTCAAAGGGAAACAATCTGTCTCTGTCTTTGTCTCCCATGTTTTGGGAACAAAGGTATGCATTTATATATTTCTTCTTTCCTTTTCTCCTTTCTTTTGAGATTTACTTTCTATGTGGATATATCTATCCTTATTGAGACAGGGTTTCTCTTTGTAGCTTGGGCTGTCTTGATTTGCTCGGAAGAGCTCTGTAGATTTAGATTGGCCTCGAACACACAAGAAACCTGTTCTGTCCTTGTCTCCCAAGTTTTGAGATCAAGGTATGAATTTAAATAATTGAATTACCCTTATTAAAGAATAACATTAATTATTCCATTTTGTATTAGTTTGAGTTCCAGTTCTCCCATGGAAACCCCATTCTTAGAGAGATTGGCGTAGAATAGCATGATATGCTATTTTATGTTAGCTTTTCTTAACTGTTGGCTGTAGGAGGCATGCAGTTTTCAAGTTCTTCCCCAGCCTAACTCTGGTCCCTTACATTGAGTAACAGAATATATCTCTTTCTCTCTCTCTCTCGCCTTTTTTTTTTTTTCCGAGACAGGATTTCTCTGTGTATCCTTGTCCTGGACTCACTTTGCACCAGGCTAACCTTGAACTCACAGAGATTAGCCTGCTTCTGCCTCCAAAATTCTGGGATTAAAGGCATGCACCACCACACTCAGCAATTAACATATGTCTTTTAGGGGCAAAATGCCTCTTGAAACCAGTTCTCCAGTGGGAGCCCCACAGCTAAGGAGACTGGCTTATGACCCTTTTCTCTTTATGTACATTTAAGACTATGTGTATTAAAGGACATTATTAAACTTAATATCAACGAAAAATACATCATTTTTAATTTCTAGACTGTCTTTAGTAAGCAGCTTTATCCTCTCAGCAGGGTTCCCGCCCTGCCTTCATTGTTTAAACCAGGCTGGTGTGGAATTTAGAAATCTGCCTGTTTCTTCCTCTAGTGTGATGGGATTAAGGGATTAAGGGCATGTGCCAGTACCACCCTGCTCAAATATTTCACTTAAATGCCAGATTTTAGTAACTCTGTACCCCAGAGAGCAACTTTGAACTGCAGTGATAATTTAAAATCTGCCCAAAAATCTTCAAAAATCTCTTATATTTTAGCAATGTCAAACCAGAAAAAAATATCCTTTCTACCTCCTATATAGGAAAATCAAAGCCATCTAAACAAAAGTCAAACAAAGAAACAACATTCCAAAAGCCTTGGCATGTCTAACCATGCCATCCCGTGCTGCAATTAAAGCTTTGTTCATTTTTCCTTACAATCTAGTTGCAACTGTATTTCATTGGTGGACCCTTCCCAGAAAGTCCTGAGACTCACCTCATAGCCAAGGAGCTCTTACCTCCAGCTGCCATCAATTTTGCCTTATTTATCAGGAAAGGCCTCCCTCTTTCCTTCACTTTCATTGTTGGCAATTTAGCATTCCAACTGTAAATTCTTTCCTTTAAGACTATCCTAGTCTGAACTTTCTCAAAAAAGATACACAGAACCACAATTGTTAGGGGAAAAATCATTTGTATGCTAAGAGGAACAACTCAATTGGAATCCAAACGTTTTGAGGCATTATGAATTCCTCCATTTTTAATCTAGGCAGCTAATTCTGCTCTCAAGCTCTGTTTAGAAGGCTGCTAGTTTTTTAGTAGGTAAGGAGAGCTAAGCCTTAGCTCTCCACCTTTGCTGCAAGGCAACAGCTTTTGTTAAGGCAGCTGTACCTTTGAAATGCATTTGGGTTTAGTTTCCTGCTCTTTGGCTAGGAAACCAGCTTTCACCCAGGCCTTCTCAGGCTGTAAGCATGGATTCTAATTGCCCTAGTTGAGCGCCATATGTAAAAAAAAAATATATGGCTAATTAAATTATTTAACCAGTATTTAGATTATAGTTAATTGGTTTGGCAGCTGTTAATTCTTAACCCGCCATTATATATGAGCACACAGAGACCACATGAATTTTAACAAGCCTTGGCCTGAGTTGTGCAATCCTAGCACATCTAAGCTAGCTCATAATTCTATTGCCCAAATATGACCCCATATATACGTATGTCCCCTTGGACTGCCATTCTCCATGATATGCCAATGTTCCTGGCCATGTGGAATGAGGTTCTTTTCTTTAACCCATGGTGTGTTTCTTCTTCTTCCTGCTCCTGGCTGGAATGCCTTAATTCTCTGTCTAAAGTGCAGGCTTCCTGTTCTAATCCCAGGAAGTCCCACCTTTCTCTGCCTTGCCCAATCTCAGGCCTCAGCATTTTATTTAACCAATTAGAGTCAATGTAAGTAGCAGACAGAAAGCAGGACCAATTAACATTTAGAATGCTTAACATTACCCCAACGTTATACTTTTTACTTTCAGTGTGCAAGGAAAACATTGGCAATACTTTTTACTTTTAAGGTAAGGAAACAAGATCAACAGTGACTGTTGAAGAAAATGAAGAAGTACAAAATATCTGAGCTGTATCTATTGTCGTGGCTTTTCACAGGAGAGCTCAATCTTACTGATACAAGGAATTAATATGTAAGAACTAACAGTAACCATCTCTTACAACCTATATACGCTGAAAAGTTCCCATTATTTACCAAAGACCAGTAGTAGCCACAGGTGAGAGCGGCCTGCCATATCTAGGAAGGAAACCACCTTCATTAATTGAATTCTCCAGGGAAAATTGTCTTTGTTTGTTGTTTGTTTGTTTCCTTTTGTTTTGTTTTTGACTTGAAGTATCTGTCTCCTATATCCATCCCAGGAAGAATAAAAATAGATGGATATGACAAACAATATATATTCAGTCACCTTCATGTTGCTATTTATATATATGGCCCAAATAAATCAATATCAAAGAGTAAACTCTAGCTTATCCAGAGAGGATTTTCCATCTTCTTCTTGTGGTTACTGGAAATCCTGTCATAGCCTACTTGTTTTTGAGGTACCAGTGAATGTTATGCAGGTCTTTTCACAAAGCTCATATCACATCTAGTGTCACAACAGAAATTGTTCTCTTCTTCTCTCCATGATACAATATCCAAGGGCACTGAGGTATAGGAATAGCCCTCTCTGTTAACAGTGCATACATCCTTCCTTCTAGATCATTAAGAACATATTTTTTTTTTCTTCCTGCAACATTCTATCTGCTGCAAAAGTTCTATATGGTTCTGAAATGTGGGAAATCTCAGGCATCTAGAGATAAGAATGATATTCTTTAAATATCTATAAATGCATAAAGTCTAAGAAATAATAGTCATGGAGAAAACATCCAAAGACAGGAGAAGGGTATCTCGACTCAGAGCTCCCCATTTGTTGAGTAATGTCAAGTCTCTGCTTTCTCATTCTGGGTGACACCCTGTAGCCATGTCACATGCTGCTGCTTCTGATGGATTCTGAAGTTTTGAAGAGATGCTCTCTGTCATCATAACATGTTTAACTCTATTTGTGAAGGGTTTCTTTTCTTTTACTTTTGTTGTGAAGAACAGTACTTCCAACTTTGTGCCTTGGAAACCTTCATACCTCCTACCACACCTTACTTTTTTTGTTTTGTTTTGTTTTGTTTTGCCTGACCTCACACTCCAACACAACCACTGAGCTTATCCATCCTAAAAACATTAACCCTGTAATCTCAAGCAACTACGTGTCTTTCTAAAACTTGTTTTTTTCCACTAATTTATGAAATTAATAAGCATACTGTTCTTTTGTAATTTCCACTTGAATGGTTATTCAATGAAATCTAGACCCTCATATCTGATTGCACAGTAAGTTGGGTAATATGCTATCCCCATACCTCATGCTTCCTTCTCCAGTCAATTTTTTGTCATTGCTCCTCAGTCCTCTTTCTTAGGGCTGTCATCACTACCATTTTCCATGTTTTCTCCATTATCTGTTATTCCTATAGTGCTTGGATTTTCTTTCCAAAGTATAGATGTGATGATTACATTGCCTTGTTCCAAAAATATTTCCTAGAAATAAGAGTTTAGGCGCATATAAAAGATCTTATGAAAGTTCTGTGAACCTAGGTGAGGCAAAGGGGAAACTAGGGTGTAATAGAGCCAAATTGGTTAATGGTGATGACAAACAGATAATATGCATTGTCCTAAGGTATATATGGCAGTGCCATGAAGTAGAAATAAGTCAGTGGAGTGGTTATTGCATGCCTATGGAGACGAGTTTGCTAGCTGAGTGTGTCAGGATGGGCAGAAAATAGAGTTTATTATGGACGTCAGTGCCCTTGTACTAGGGCTTTTCTCTACTGGTACCTGTGTATGTGAGAACTCCTGGTTGAAGGTTATTTTAAAAATTTATGTTAACTTTGGCAAGAAGAGCTACTTCTTTTCCCACAACACAGGTATTGTAGTTGGAGTTGTTAAATATCAACAGGCAAAGGGGAGCCTTGAACTACAGTCTTACCATCTCACTCATTTTCTTCTCCTCTATATTTTCCTTGTCCTCTTCCTAATTCCATTTTTCATTTTCTCCCTTCTCCAGCTCTTCCTCTTTCTTCATTTTTCCTCTTCTTCCTATTTCTCCAGCTTTCCTTTCTGTGCTGTTTTGTCAGGAAAATTCTATTTTTATCCTCTCTTTAGTAAAATCTATTACCTCATTTCAAAGATGAAAACTAAAAGTGCTTATATCTCTTTACCCATTTCATTCAAAGGTTCTACCAGATTATGATAATGTCCTCACAATCCAAATTGTATAAAATTGCTGAGGAGCAGATGAAAAGAAATTCTATTGGTAAGTTCTTCGATTGCTGATGGCTAGAGTTGAAAACAAGAAGCCTTTTTAAAAGACACTGGGTCTGTATGGAGAACCAGACTCCCAAACTAAAGGAAATTTGTTCTGTTTAAGATGAGAAGAGGAAAGTAAACACAGTTAATAATAAATGAATTTAATTGACGCATGTCATGAATGAAATATAAACATATGCAACAGGCTTGTTCCCCAAATGGTTTTTCTGCTATGAGGCTGTAGGGTCTGAAAGAGGTGGGGCTAGCAGGCCAACATGGGTTACTAAAGGTAGATGGCCCATGGGGTGTTATAGCTCAGTCTTGATTCGCATTCCTCTGTGTTTCCTGATACACTGAGACTCTCTTTTCCCACAAACTTTCTTTCAACAGTATATTGACTCCTATATATATTTAGGTGTATTACATTTTTATCAAGACCAACAGCTAGGATGTTCATCTTCAGGGCTATAGATGACTTTTGGAACCTCATATCTGATAAGTTGCTTCTTTAGATAAATGAGAACAATTTTTGATATTATGGTTACATCATTTTCCCATTCCCTGACATCTCTCCAAATCTTTCTATATACACCCCCCCCACACACACACACACATTCTTTTTGGTTCAAGGTCTCTCTCTTTTTTTATTAATTGCTGCTACATGCATTTTTAAGTATTTGCAATCATATTCCTAGAAATAACCTGCTCAGCCTGTAAAATGATATGTGTTTTCAGAACTGACCATTGGTATTGAATAAACAATAGGGGTTCTTCTCCCTGGGGAAGACTATTTCTTCCACTCTGAATTCCTTAGTTGCCTGTAATTATTTGTAGAGGGTGCAGGCTCATGGGCATTCCCCCATCTTCTTTGGCTTGTCTATTTGGCATGTTGGTGAGAATTTATGAGTATAGCTTCTGTCATTACCAGGAGACAGAAGCTCAAAGAAAAATCCCTTATTCTCTGGCTCTTAGAACTCTTCCATGAGCCAGAAGCTCCATATCTGTCATCTAAAATACTGAGTACCAAACCAGTTTTAATATCAAAGTAACTGGGGAAAACTGAGAACACTTTAATTTAAGTATGGTCAAAGAACATAACAACCAACTACAACTTCAGAAAAAAATGTTTGTGTAAAGTCAAGTGTGCCAGTGTGAACATGTAGCCCCTCAATCCTGGAGGTGTCAGGAGGACTGTGACATCAAGGCCCACCTACCTCACACAGCAAGATCTCGATTCAACAGACAAACCAACCAATCAACAAATAAGCAATGCTTTCATAAGGTGTTAGGTCAACAATGGAAACTACAGAGTCAGATCACACACACTGTGGCTTATAATGGAACATGGATGTACATAAAATTAATATGAGAAAAGGCAGGAAAGAAAAAGATAAGCCTGGTGAAAGCATGTTAGCTATACACAAGCAACCAAGGAATGCTCAGTGTGGGAGATTTAGTCCATTTCAGGGAGGGGCCTCAACTGGTTATGTAATGCTAAGTGGTCAGCCCTGAAATCATCTACATAAAAATACATTTATACTTACTGACTGTCTGATATATTGTCTTCTTATATTTAAGAATAAGCATACATACATACATATACACACACACAAATTAAAAGGCCATGAATTTGAAAGAAAGCAAGACAGGGTACCTGGGAGGGGTTGAAGAGAGGAAAGGGAAAGAGAAAAATGATTTAATTCAATTTTAATTGCCAAATATAAATAAAGAGCAATAAATGACAATGGAAGTCATTGTCATTTTTTTTTCTTTTGAAAGTCATAATTTTCTGTTGGGTGAAATAAAATATCAGATGGTAATTAAATTGAAAATTTATAAAAGAAGGTTGACTGTCAAAATAAAAGACAACCAGCTAAATTTTGATTTTAGATAATGAGTATTTTTAATTTAAGGATGTTCTTGGGATAAACTAATATATTGAAAAATAAAAACAAAAATAGTCACTACTTACCTCAACTCAGAAATAACTAATATTTTGAGATTTTATTTACTAAATATAGCAATCTCAATGCTAAAATAATTCTGATCTAGCTATTTTAAATTCAAACAAAATGGATCACTTTAAAATGAACTTTTTCAATAAGATACAAGTAGCAGAAGCCATATAGTAATTGATACATCATACCTATTAAAGGTTTAAAAAAAGACACTGTAAGTGAAAACACAATGCACAGGCTGAAAGAAGTTATTTTAAATCGATACAACAGGTAAAGGGTCAATTAATAAATTGTTTAAGAAGTAGGAGAGGTTTCCTTCTTTGTGAATTTCCTATCAATGAGACACTTTTCCCTAGTGGTGCTGCCTTGTAGGCCTCCAGTGTATGAGGAGGCTCTTGGCTCTCATATGACTGCTGAACTGGGGCAGGGACTATTATGTAGGGACACTCCACTCCAGAGGAGTGGGATGGAAGGGTTAGGGGGTAGAGGGTGGGAGAGTGAGAGGGCGGGACTGGGAGGGGTAGAAAGAGGGCACTGTGATGGAGATGTAACTTGACGTAATAAATAAACATTAAAAAAAAAGAGGAGAGGTGAGTGAGAGGCAGGGAGAGAGGGTAAGAGGGAGGGATGGAGGGAAGGAGGGAAGGAGGTAGCGAGATAGGGAAGGAGGAAGGGAGGAGAGAGAGATCAACCCATTAGAAAAATGTCCAACATACATGAAGTGGCAATTTCAGAAATAAAATCAGATGGTCCAAGTTATAAGACAACAGGCTTAATTAGTTTGGAAAATTAAGATTAAAGTATCCAAGAAGTGTCATTATTGGTCATCTAACAGTTAAAAATTAAAGACTGACAAGCCAAGTGTTGAAAAGACAAATGTTGAAAACTTGATCAGTGTTGGGCATGTAACTCCTTAAAGCTAATCTGGCAATATCTTTGAATCTACATACAAGGAAGCACATAGCTATGATACATTTTGAATCAGATCTTCTTCTGTGAGGTTTCTTCCTAGAACTATGCTATTCAGTACAGTACATATTGATACTAAATTGGAATTAAATAAAATATAGAATTATGATCAATGTACTATCCACTTCCCAAGTTCTGAACAGCCACATGTGGCTAATATCTATGCTTTTGGGCAGAGAAATTATAAAGTACTTTCATTGTTAGTGTGGAACAATGACCTTGACTAGCTAATATAATTTCTGTGAGGACATATTTTTTTCTGACTGTTTTCTCTCACAATCTGACAGAATTGTTTGTATCTTAATCAGCAATCATCATCTAAGACAATTCATCGCAAAGACATATTTTCTGTAATTTAGCTCAATAACATTTAACATGAGAAAAATTTCTTACTCCTGTTCATCTATAAAAATAAGAATGTAAACATAGACTTTTGGGAGAGAAGATGAAATGGTCCATTTCCCTAAAATAAGTTACCAAATTATTTGACATGAGCCTGAGGATGTATTTTGTTTGGCCAATAGTTTGGTTTTTGTCTTTTAATTGAATTTGTGTACACATCTATAGATTATTTTCTTTAAATGATTGTCTTACTTCTGTTTTTAAAAGTATAGAATAATTTACAAAACTGAGTCTCTACCTCTTGAGAGAAAATCTTTGTTAGTGCTCTGTAATGGATACTTTATATAGGTGCTTCATAGGCTTTGCAATTTTCTTCATTTCAGTATCTGCCTGGGCCGTAGAGGTTATGAGTCTTTGAGCCCTACTATCAATCTAGAAGAATAATTGTGTTGCTTTTTAGCATACTCAGGCACTCAAATACCCCAGCTATGCTTTAGTTGTGTGTGGTTGACCACATGAGACAACATGAAAATTAACCTAAGATAGCACACACTTTAAAAGGCAATTACACTAATTGATTGAGTTAAGGTATTTTAGTATGAACTTATGATTCTCTGCACATGTTTATTTTTGAGGTTTTATTTATATAGACATGTCTGTGTTTATGTATCTGACAATTCTTATTTTGAGGTAAAAAAGGAAAGGTGATGGTCCAGCTGTACTCAGCTGCTAGGAGTTAGTGCCATATTCACAGAGGAGCTAGAAAAGGCTAACACTTTGTCCTTGGTTTACACCTGAGTGGGGTGGGAAACCTCAATATAAATAAAGAAGCACAATATTATATTTTCAAGTAAGAAAAATGCCAAAATCAAGTGCCCCAGTCCCTAACTGTCTTGTCACCTCCCAAATCAGCATTACCATCTGGAGAACAGGTCTTCAGACACAAGCATATGGGTGGGGAGTATGACTCCTATCCATACTGTACCTTCTCTAATAGTTAATCATTTTTTCCATTTTATTTGGGCCCCTAAACAGGTTTTCTTCCTCCCAATTCATCAGGAAGCAATTTTAAGAGAGCAACACCCCATTCCCAAAAAATGGTAGATGATTCTTTGGTTATTTGATGGGTTATATATGTTGTTTAGGGGGATTGGTTACAAGTTGTTAAATGGTTTTGTTAAGCAAGGTATGGGAGGTTAGACTCAGGAACTTCTCTATTTCTTTTTCTTTTCTCTATCCTTCTTTCTTATACATGGGGAGAAGACTTGAAAAGAAAAAAAGAGGAAAAATATGAGTACATAATATAGAAATGATAAGATATAAGGGTAGAATATTGAATCTCCTCTGAAACGTAAAGTTATTGTTATTCTCAAAATAAGGTTATCTTTTGATACATTGGTATGGAATTTTATATTTTGACACACATATGGCTTACAGTCTGTTGTCCAACTAGTCCAATAAAAGCTGTATAATCAAGTCCAATAATCCAGATCCAGTGGTTGTCCAGTACACAAGGCTGAATGTCTCTGCTGGTCTTCAGTATGTATACACTGGAATCCTAAAGAAGCAGTTTCTGATGCCAGTGAAGGAACGACCTTCCTACTGAGAGTGAGACCAAGCAAGTAAGACGCAAACCCTTGTTTATACCATGTACTTACTATGGGCTGCCCGCATAAGGTGTGGTATAGATCAAAGGTGGGTCTTCCCACCTCAAATGATTTAGTTAAGAACAATTCCTCACATGTGTACTCAGCTGCTTATTTTTTTTTTTTTTAGTTAACTTGAGATGTAATTAAGAAAGCATTGTCTCCACAATCACAGAGAGTCACTTTGTTTCCAAGAGGAGTTTCAATTGCAGGGTACAACATAACCCAGTGACCAGAAGCAAGTCTCATTTGCTGTCAGCCTCTTAGTATTTACTTTTCTGAACATGTAATTATGATTAATACTAGGTTATCTGTGAAGTCCTTCATAGTCCTTGGAAATAGTTTAATACTGATGTGAATTATGATAATTCTTCCTTGAAATGTTCACATCAATCTGTGCTTTCAAGAATGCCTTGCTTTCCAAGTTTGCTTTATTTTGTTTAACATAATTATTTGCATCCCTAAATAAATGACTATTGTTCCTCTTTAAAAAAAAAAAAGAAAACATGGTCTCACTATGAATTTAGTAGCAGAAAACCATGCATCTACGTTGCATCAGACAACTTAGTACAAGATGATAGAGGGGTCACTAACTCATTTGGAGTACTGAAGAAATAGATACTTGACTGATCTTTCAAAGGGCACACCAGAAATAGTTATAATAAATACATTATTTTGTGTCATCCTTGTGTTTTGTTCAAATTGTGCCATGGTTATGGTTACAAGCACTTCCAGAAGGGAACTTTATCCTACCATGTGGCACTGGAGATTCCTAGACACTGACTATCTTTATTCCGTGGTGACTGATTTGACTCCTGTGAGTTGTTATCTCTTTTCTATAAAATGAACCTAGGTATGCTCCATTTTTCATGAAGAACTTCCAGGATCAAGAAAACCCACTTTGGGAGAAGAGTTGGAACAACAGTGGTAATCTGATTTCCTTATTTAAAAACTTGCATGTGCACATCACACCTTATTTAGCAGCGTCTTATTCTGAAACAATTAGCAAGGTGGACCGGGAAAATGAGAAAGTCACCTTTCTTTACTCACAGAAGTGTTTCTAGTGACAACCACAAATCTTTGAGTCGGTATGATTAAACTCAAATTAGTTCAGTTCCTTCCTGCAGAAACATTGCAGGTCAATGGCAGTGGACTAAATTCCAATCCACTTAGACTTTCCAGACACATTGAGCACTGTCAGTGTGATGATTTGTCTTTCTCCTTGGTGGAAGGAATATGGGCTTTGAATTGGCCTCATTCCCTGACCCTTGACTTATGAACTAAATGATCATATTCAATGGATTTGGTCCCTTTGAGCTTCAGTTTCTCATGCAGATAGATGATAGATAGATAGATAGATAGATAGATAGATAGATAGATAGATAGATAGATAAATGATAAATAAATATTTAGGGTACACCAGTAAAGCTCCTCATGCATAGTAGACACTGAACAATAGACTCGTTCAGCACATTAATTGCTATCTTGGATTATATATTCACTTTAGTATCAGAAATATTTCAACTGGTACATATTGTAAGTAGAATAAACATTAGCACAGACTGGAAAAAGAAAGAGTAAACTGTTTAATACACTCTTCTTCCTTTCAGGCAGCCTTCAATCTTATATTGCCACTATCCCATTTCCTTTCTCGGACTCTGATGTGGGGTCTAAAGGCCCTTGAATACTACAGTCTCATGCATGCAATTTTCATTCATAATATTCCAAGTAACAAATAGCACTGAATCTTTCCCATTCTTCATCTCTGGCTACTTATGAGACAGAAGTTGATACATTACATAGTGCTTGAAAGTCAATCAATATATTATAAAATTAATCTTAACTCTAATTTAGGCATGTGTGTGTGTGTGTGTGTGTGTGTGTGTGTTAATATGTGAATGGGAGAGTACATATAAACCCACTTTATTAGGTGAATCTCCATGTGTGTAGAGTCCAGAAGCCAACCTCAGGTGGCATTCCTCACTGCCAATCCATTTGTTATTTTGAAACAGAGTCTTTCACTGGCCTGAAGTTCACCATGTAGGTTAGGCTTGACCAGCAGGGTCAAGGAATCTTATTTTCTTGATTTTCCTAGCACTGGATTTTTTGGGGGGAGGAGGCACAAATACTATGGATTGAATTCAGTTTCTCATGGACACAAAGAAAGCACTTTGTCAACTGAACTATCTCCCCAATTTGCCTTTCACTGTTATTATTTTAAGAGTTGAACTATTAGAATCCCTCAAGAAAAGAAATACTTTAAAACTCTATAGCCAAAAATTCTGTTAATTGAATAATGGTATAAGAAGCCATTTGTACTAAATATGTGTAGGAGAACTGATGAATTTGCTTCTAGTTTCTTTGAAAGTAAATTTAATACCTGGCAGTAAGTTTGATCTCAATTGTCAATCACATCATTTCATATGATGCATGAACCATCATATCTTAGGAATAACAGTCATCCCCGACAGATTTCCATTTATCTCCATGGTATGCAGCAAAACAAATAAGACTTTTCAAGTTACCATTCTGGCTGAAATGAAACAAATTCTCGAAAGTTGTTCTATTGTGTAAAGCAGACAATATTATGTCATTTACTAACGACAGATCATTTGGGTACTTCACTCACTAAACAGAATCTTATAGTATATAGCAATTACAAAATTAGGCTTAGCTTGCTTTTAAATGGTAAAAATCCCTTTTCAGCATGTTAGTATTGTGACATAAATCAGTGGGTGTAGTTAGCTCTTGGGTATCAATGACTCTGAACTATCAAGCACATAAAAGACACACAGCCTATATTTTCCCCTGGAGCGATTAGTGCCAAACATAAATATTGTAGCGTTGAACATAAAACACCCTATGCAAAATATAGACTTTGTTTGTTTGATTCCTCTAATGCTTTAAAAAAAAGAGCTTACATCAAGGGTACTATAAGTACTGTATTTAACAATGTAATTCATCTTAAGGAGTTCTACTGCCTATAAATTTTTCTATTGAATTACTGCCTATTTTCAATTCAAGAAAGCAAATTGTTCTATGTCAACAAACCTTGTTAGGAACTTAATAATAGTAATATAAAAGGAGTGACTAAGGCAATTTTTGAAAAAGTGGCCTTTATTAGTAATTATAAGCAACTTCTTACCATCATAGCTCAAACAATTAGTTCAAAGACTGTTAGGACTTTTAAAACTAATTTTATAGGACACCTACTAGGTGTGTAGTGCTGGTAGGAGCTTTTCACATGTATTTGATATCATTTTTCCAGATTTGCTAGTGTTGTGATTTCATGTAAATACCCTCCATAGGCTCACAAATTTGAATACTTGGTTAGCAGTGATTGGTACTAATTTCAAAGGAGTAGGTGTGGTCTTGTTGGAAGAAGTGTGTCAGGGATGGGGGCGGGGGGTTGTTGCGGAGGATCTGAGCTTTCAAAAATCCCATTCCAAGCCCAGAGTCTCTCTCTTCATGTTGCCTGAAGATCCAGATGTAGAACACTCTTAAAAAAAAATGTTTATTACTTCAAGTTACATCTCCGTCATAGTGTCCTCCCTCCACCCCTTTCATTCCCACACTCCTACCCTCTACCCCCTCTCCCTTCTATCCTATTCCTCCAGAGTGGAGTGTCCCTACAAACAGTCCCCCGCCCCAGTTCAGCAGTCATATGAGGGTCAAGAGCCTCCTCATACACTGGGGGCCTACAACGCAGCACCACTAGGGCAAAGTGTCTCTCATTAACAGGTAACAAAGTCTATGTTCTTGTTCCCCTTGGTGCATTGGTTGTAGCATAGTTAATCTGTACTATATGGCTAAAATCCAATTATAAGTGAATAGATGCCATGTGTATCTTTCTGAGTCTCGGTTAGCTCACTTAGGATGAGCTTCTCTAGTTCCATCCATTTGGCTGCAAATTGCATGATTTCGTTGTTTCTGATGGCTGAGTAGTATTCCATTGAACTCTCAGCTTCTTCTCAAGCACCATGTCTGCCTGAGTACCACCATGCTCCCTTCCATGATGACAATAAACTGAACCTCTAAAGCTGTAAGCCAGCCCCAGTTAAATGCTTTCCCTTATAAGAGTTGCAGTGGACCTGATGCCTCTTCACAGCAATAGAACACTGATTAAGATGACTAGGTAGGCTTTCAAGGAGCAATCCTATTCTCTCTCTATGATAGGGCTTTTAAAATGATCTTTCAGTTTTTTGGGTTTTTTTTATACATTATCAATCAGTTTTATTTCTGTATCATAATCTATGAACTGTACATTGCTTTATTAATTCAACTTTTTTTATAATTTATTTTTTATTTCTTCAAGTTACATCTCAATCACAATCCCCTCCCTACTCCCCCCTCCAGTCCCACCCTCCAGTTTTAAAGGGAACATTTCTGGATTTATCCTCTCTACTTCCTACTTCTTCCTCCCCAAGACAGGAAGATTAAGTGCAATGAACTAGGAATACTTGCCTGCTAGAAGGTGCCATCACTCATGTTCTATACACTGTTGGCCCTCAGCAGTGGGAGATAAGCCTATCTTGGATCATGTACTAAGCTGCTTGTATTGGAGGAAAATGAGTCACTTTCTCAATGTACTCTGTCCTGGCACTTACAGATCCATGGAAATTTCTAGAAGCCACTGTACAATCTTGAGCTCTCTGTCTTCTTCCTTCATTAGCAATGGTAGGCTTCATTGCAACTAATCATGGCACATGTTCTCCAAATAACCAGGTGCAGGTCTCACATTAGTATGTCATACAGGTCCTGCTCTTTAGGATGTGGAAGCAGGGAGATCTAGACTGGAGCAAGAAGCAGGGAACAATTTGATCTCAATTAGCAGTCACATCAACATCCTAGCTAATGCAAAATTAATATACGTTAGGAGTAGCAGACATCCCCAACAGGTCTTCAGGTAGCTGTGTGTTATGGTTCCTCCTTTGAGGTGCTGAAAGAGAAGACGGCTATGTAGCTAAAGCAATAACAGGAGTGAGCCATCTTCATTTGCACATTACTCAGAGGCAGAAAGATGAACATGGTGCCCTAACATACCATCTATGTCACATAGAGAAAGTCATATTTTAAAACCATGGGTGTCAAAGTGATGATTCAAGATGATCCAGTGAGAGTAGCAAGGAAATACTAGAATTTATATTTATTAATACTTATGTTAAGATAACACATTGTGCTGTATTAACATTTGACAAAGGATTCAGTAGTACACTTGTGTTAGGTTGTACAGAAGGCAATCTTTTATCACACGTAACACACAGAATTCTTCCTTAGTGGTGAGTGATTTACAGCCTTCCCTCACACTCTCATTCGCTTCAGGGTATTTCAGTGTATTGAGTTTTGATATAGTTTATTAAGTGAATCTAACGTTTAGATTACCTGGTCCCAACCAAATGAACAATTTAACAAAGTAGATGAAAATGCCTAATAAGAGTTTAGAAATCATCTGGTCATGGTGGGGCATGCCTTTAATTCCAGCACTTGGGAGGCAGAGGCAGGTAGATTTCTGTGAGTTTGAGGCCAGCATAGTCTGCAAAGTGAGTTTCAAGACAGCAAGGACTGCTGCACAGAGAAACCCTGTCTCAGAAAAAAAAAAGGATTTAGAAATAAAACATAATACTGATAATATAAACACAAGAGAACAAGAACTTATGAAGCCAAAATGTCAGTATTCGTCACTCAAGTTTAAGAAAAAGAATGATAATCTATTCAGAGACCACTTCCAAATTAATCAAAAGCTCATGTACTCTAGTCTGAAATTCAAATCTAGATAGTGAATTTTGAAAACCTACAAATATATCCTAAATTTGAAAGTATACTGATTTAAGGCACAGGGTTGTGGCATTTTATTAAAACAATGGGCTCCACATGTAGCACATTTTTAAAGAGAAATGTCTAGTGCTTTTCCTACATTTGAATATTTAGCTTTTCAACTCTAGGATGAACAGGAATTGATTATATGGAAAGAAACAACTTTGAGGTTTGTCAAGGAGAGAATGGGTGTTCAGCCACACAATGCAGTTCAGGCTCTGCCCCAGGAACAGAAATATTTCCTTGTTTAAAATGTTGAATAACCCAACAGATAACTATGGCATGGGGGTCAGGTCAGAAGGTCTTCTGAAAGTATAATATACAGAAATAGAAAAACAACCAAAGGAGAGACACAAGAAAAGATTCAGTCTTGGGTGTTGGAATATCATCAGAGACAGCCTGAAAGGGTGATTGTGTGAATGTAGAATTCACATTGGTCAGAACTCCATGGTGAGGTTGTATGCTTTAGTTGATTATTGCAAATCCTTATCACTCCACACCACAAATGTTGTTCCCACTTTGCCAAGTTACAAGAACATACAAGAGTGACTCACTGCTCATTGTCCCCATACTAGAATTCCAATGTAGAGCTTAAACCTTTTTTCTTCTAGTGGCTATTGCAATCTGAAGACTAAGTGGGGTGAGTTCCACCAGGGTGGTCCTTGGCCAATACGAAAGGAAGTATGAGGCAAGTGACATAGATAGCCTTTTCCTGGTTCATGGGAAATCATGTCACATGCTTGCTTCACTTTCTCTTTCACTTGGTCCTAGGCTTAGACCTTGTTTGTCTTAGGCATTGTTCTTCAAAAGACCTAGGCAAGCATGACTCATTTCAGAAAAGTATGAACTGTAAAGATGACAATAATAAGGAAACATTTTGTTGTTAAGGTCATTTGTGGTTAAGTGGTTAAATAAAATAAATTTATTTATTGTAAAAATTCTTACGTGATAATACAAATTGTTTTTTCAACAATTGTTTTATTTTTTGAAATAAAAGTACTCTAAATAGTCAGTCCTAAACACATATGCATACAAGAAACATTATACAGACTGAAGAGGTTGTATTCAGGTTTTTAGAAATACACATGCAACCAACAACAATAACAACAATGAAAAAAATTTTAAGGCCATGAATTTGAAAGACAGCAAGGGTGATGTATGGGAGGATTTGAAGGGAAGAAAAGTAATGGGGAAATGATATATTATTATATCAAGAAATAAAATGAATTACAAAATGGAAAACGAAGTTTATTTTATTAGGGGTGAGAGCTACACTTATCTATGAGTGTGATGATCAATATTTATAATGAAGTTAGGAATTAAAATTGTAGATTCTTCTCCAAGATCTGTGGATCTGCAACAACAAGAGCTTACCATGTTTTGATAGTTTCTTGATATTCTCTGATTAACAATTTGAAAGTGGGCTTTTCATGCCTGGGACTGAAGTTTTAACTAGATAATCAATGGCTTTAGGGGAGAGCATTGTCAAGCATAGATAGGGATTTTTTTTTAAATTTAAACTATATGCATATACAAACACACAGCTGTAGATGCATTATATGTAATTTTATTTAAATATATAATAATGTGATTCTTTATGTCAGATACCCTTACTGCTACTTTACCTACCTTCCTTCCTCTCCTTCTGTATTGACCTCCACCTCTAGCTCTTCAAAGCCCCACCCCCATTTTTCCCCATTTTCTCCTTCTTAGAAATATCTTTCCAGAGAGCATCTGTATTGTTAGGCTAGTACTGATGAAAGGTTGGAATGTGATTCAGATAGAATGAGCATTTTGATTTAAGGAGCTATCATATCATTCAAGACAGGAAAAATGACCTTTTGGAGACTGTTAACTTCTGTCACTAAGTCAAGTGTAGACCGGGAAATGCACACAGCAAGAGCATAACAAAGGAGACACAAATCTTCAGTAATATCCACAGCACACTGTAGCATTCAGTATTGCCTATTTACTTGATTTTCTTATATATTGCTTTGAAGAACTATACTATTTTTCCTGATAGTGTGGGCATTGTATCTTCAAT
>CAJQZJ010034060.1:137667-155248 GCA_907164525.1 Lophiomys imhausi
ATTTTAGTAAACTTCATTTTCTTTATTTAGTTACTCATAATTCATGCAACACACATGTCATTCTGACTCTTACTTCCCTTCTATATAAAAATTCTCTCTTTTGTTCCCAATTCTGTTCTCCTACCTGTGTGCTATAAAAATAAGTATGTTTTATGTATCAGTACAAAAGTGTACCACTCTCCAACTCCCTCATATTTCTCCTGCAATGCTGCTATCATGTTTATCAGACACAGGCTGGGAAAATTCACTCTAGTCTAGATGGTTCAAATAAATAAACTGCAGTCATGTGCCACAGGATTTGTTATTTGCCCCTGTATGTACCATAGCTGTGAGTGGTCCCATAAGAGTATATCATGTAGTAACACCATAACAGTCTTAGTGTCAGAAAGTATACTGTATTGTATTTGAACAATGAAGTTCCCCTAGCACTGTTTTCCTCAGAATATACACTTGTCATGAGGTAACCCATGACTGTATTTACAAATGAAAACCATCAGATATTAGTGCTTTCAAAGACTAGAGATGATACCAGATCATTACAAACTCCATGGATATAGAAAACAAGGGCCATAGAAATGGAGCAGTGTTTTTGTACTGGTGGAACTCAGATACTGTCTGAGAAATGCACCTGATTGGGTTCTCAATAGCAAAAACAAACTGTGAGTCAGTTGGCTAGAAAGTACGAGCGATGTAGCCTTTGGGAGTTTGCCTGCTTTCCATGGCACAGGAAGAACAATGCAGAAAAAGGGGAGTCTAAAGATTAAGTTCAGTATTGGCATTTTATTCCACAAGATTTATTTTATTTGTAAGTATATCTTATCTCTCTTTGACCAGACAAAACTGTTTTAAAAATCTATTCTCTTTGTATATAAAGTTCATCAACGCATATCAGTTGGAGAAAAGGAAGAAAAGAACAAGAAATGAAGTAAAGAAAGAAGATCTCCACTGGAACTTTTAACACTACCCCACCTGTCACCTGATCCACCAAACAATGATCCTCACTTCCTTTAAAAATGACCACTCAGGCCAATCCTGAATCAGCACACCTACTGAACATATGACTCATCCCAACACATAAAATAACCTCGAATCGAAAGCTGTTTTGGACCACTTTCGGATACTTGTAGCTGTTTTCCTGCATCTCAAGACACTTTACTTGCTTTCCTGCCTTGTATTCTCTTAGCCTGTCATCGTTGTGATCATGAGAAATGAACTCAGAGGAAGCTAGTGGCTCTAGGTGTCTTTGGTAGCCAGCCACTTGTGAGAGACACTAGCCTCAAGCTAAGCTCACCAAGACTGGAGAAAGGTTTGGTTGCTCTCAAAGAATCCCACACTGCTAGCAGTTGGAACCTAGTAGGTTCCCTGGGAGGCAGCAGGCACTGAAGTGCATGATTTGTTTGGTGTGCTACCAACCAGCAGCCCTTTTTTGATTTAGTCTTTGCTATATTTTGTTTCTGTATAGTAGATTTAAACTTCAATTCATGCTAATTGCTCAAACCTTCATTAATATAATGCAATGTCTGTCTATCTATATATCTATCGATCCATCTATCTGTCAGCATAGCTGATAACCCAAAATAAAATCATAATCTTGCTTCAGCTGCCTCCAAGTCAGAATTACAGGTCTTGTGCCATCACACTTGGCAGATAATAAATTAATTTTTGAAAGGTATGTCTTCGAGCTAAAGTCCCTTCATACTCTATAGATAAGCCATGATCTCTCAATACTATCTCATAAACATCCTGGGCATTTCAGGTTATTCACTGTCATCTTCAAATTCCCTCACCCGCTGTCGACAGGTGCTACTTTAACTGATGCTAAACTGTTTTCCAAATGCTAGAGGTGAAAAGGGGATTTCCTATAAAAATCTCAATGATAGAGTTAAACTTAATGTTTCTAAATGAATTTCAACCCGAAGTGCAAGTGCTGAACATCTGTATAGGTCATTTGGACAAGGACTATACACTCCTTAGAAAATGTCCTCAGCTATTTGAAAGGAAGGCATTATGGAAACTGGGTGGGCTTGAAGAGTATTTAATTTGTTACTTGCTTCAGACTTTAACAAATATTAGTATTATGAGAAAAAATTTTAAATGCTCAAACTTGCACTTTTCGGGGAAACGAAAACCGATCAGTGTTGTTCTGTGCAACGTGTGTGTGTGTGGTCTTCCTTATTCCAGAATCTTCAATGATTTTCTGTTTCACTTGACTTAAGGAAATGGTCCTAATGAGTTTTTCATCCTTTTGGTCTCACTTCACCTCCTGATCCATCTTTATATTTCATGACTACTTGTTAGTTTAACTTGGCTGCTGTCACCGTTGTCCCTTATCCCCATCTCAAATGACTTATGTTGTGAAAATTCAGTGCAGTGAGTACTATTACGTAGTTATACAGAGGATGGATGGAAGCTACCAGTACAAATATGAACAAAACACTCCTGTCCTATGAATCGTGATGACCTTATTGGTGGAAAGACAGGAGAGAACAACTGATTGTCATGCAGTACAGTAAGTGCAAAGTGGGGGACTGTGTGGAAAATACAGAGACACTAACAAAAGGTATGATTTACATTAGTCTGGAAAAGTTGTGTGATTAAAGAAAAAAATATTTGCCAAAAGTCTAAGCAGGGAATTATACAACAATACAAGTATATTGATACAATTAGTAATTGTAAGAAAGAGCTATCAACAGTATTTTATTTTCTAAGTTGATGCATCTGTTGAGACCTACTCCACAGTTATTTTTCTAGGGAAGCTGTTGGAATGTGTTCATAACTTTATCAGGTAAAATGTGGAGGTTTTAGAAGTTATGTAAGTCACTGACTGTCTGGTATTGAAAGTAATGGCTTTGCCCTGAAATGTTTTAATTCACAGGAAATTCTTGTAGCTGTGAGTTTTCCTGAGTGAGTCAGAGTCATTTCTTATAGACCTTCAGTTTTCAGACAGCTAGACAGTATATATTACTCTCAAGAAGAAAGTATAAATATTGTGAGGCACAAATCAAACAACTCACTCTCAAAAGTAATGTATTTAATTATTTAGCTAACCTAATTTTGTTATTGAGGAGAAGGTATTTTAAGCATTATTGTTAGTTAGAAAGTGAATATAAAATAAGATTTTGTTTTTCTGATCACTATGGGCAAATAGAAACCAGGTTCATCGTACTGACACCTGATTGACCAAACAAACAAGCAGACAAACAAAAATTTAGACAAAACGCACAATCTAATGATTCTGAGGCATTGGCTAGCAGTCAGTATGAGCAATACTAAACAGACTCATCAGGTTAGACTTTTGCATTTGTATGTATGTATATATGTAGTGATAATAACTAAGGAAAAGCAAAACAATAGAGAATATATAAAAGGAGGGCTTACAGATAAAGGAAGGGAAACAATGGGAGGTGGGAGTAGGATATGGTAACAGGGGATTAAAGTGATCATATTATTTTATGTACATGTATGAAATGTCATAATAAAACTCATTAGTTTGTACAATTAGTTAAGGTTAATAATAATTTTAAAAGAAAAACAGAAATGGTGTTCATGAGATGCATCAAGGACTGTCCCAGATATTGCCTTGAAAGAGCTCCCTAGACCCCATTACAAAGAAAGAGTGTTCAACTGAAGCTCAGACACTATAAGCTAAGGAGAAAGACCTCAACCAAGGCAGTTTTCAGAAGAGGGAGCTGTATAACAAGGGACCTCCAGGGAAAGAACCACAGTGGATCAATGGAATCGAATTGAAGACCCAGAAACGAACCCACACACTTATGGTCATTTAATTTTTGACAAAGAAGCCAAAACCGTGCAATGGAAAAGGGACAGAATGTTGAACAAATGGTGCTGGTCTAACTGAATGTTGACATGTAAAAGAATGAAATTAGACCCATACTTATCACCTTGCACAAAACTTAAGTCCAAGTAAACTCTTATATTTAAGAATCAAAACAAACCCAAAACACAAGGAAAGAAGACAATTGCATGAAAACCCATCATGGTAGCAAGCTACAATCCATAGAATCACAGAAGTTGGGTATAGAGTAGGGATCTAAGGGGGACAGATAAGTCTCATTAGGAAAGGGAGATCAATTAGATAGTTGTGGATGAATGGAGGGGCTGTAATGTGAGGATCAAGTGAGGAAGAGGAAAAGGACAAGAGAGAGATTACAGAGAGAAATAACAAAAATTAAGGGCCACTTCAGGGGTAATATGAACACCTAGTACATTCAAAACTTTCTAAAATATACACATATATAAAGGCCATCTAAATGAAATCACCAAATAGTGGAGGAGACAGAACTTGCTGGCCATCTCTTGTCACCACATGAATCATATATTACTAAAATTGGAGTTCATTTAATTGAATTGTTTGCCAAAGGGGTCTCCTAAGAATCACCAAACAACTCAGGATCTTGCCAAGGCTATAGGTTGCTCTCCACAAATTGATGGCAAATCCTCATTACTGAATACAATACCTATACAATTCATTGGACATATAAATGCCAAAATGATGCTTACATAGAGTCTTCATTCCTATGTTCTTATATCTTTGGTACAGAAAGGTATACTTGGCATACTACCAAAAGAGAAACATAAACACCAAGTCAGCCACAAACCTTTGGGTCTATAATGGTGTCCTGCCTGCCAGGTATTCTAGATTCTAGTGCAATGGTGGCATAAAGCTTGTAGGAGTAACCAACCAATAACTGATTAAGGCAAACTCCATGAGATGGAATCCATACTCACCACTGCTTGGCTGACAAAGAACCAAGGACCTAGGATAAAATAAAATACTACTGGTCTAAAAAGAAAAGTAGCAATGAAAAGGACTCCTAATGGCCTTCTGCTATAATTATAGATCAGTGCCTTGCTCAGTCATCATCAGAGAAGCTTCCTCCTGCAGTAGATTGGAAATACAGAGACCAATGACCAGACATTATGCAGAGTGAGAGACCTTGAAACACGCAGCTCTAAATGGAATGTCTCTATCAAATCCCTCCTGTCAGGGCTCAGGGAACCCTGGGGAAGTGAAGGCAGGAAAAGTAGAAGGGGATGAAAGATATCAAGAAACAAGGTCCTCCAAATAAATGTTAACAAAGCTCAGATGGACTTCCAGACACTGCAGAAGGATCCAAGGGCCTACATGGGTCTGTACTAGGTACTCAAGTTATATAACATGGCTTATACTTTAGTGTTTTATAGAAATTCCTGAGCGTGTGAACAAGTGGGTCTCTGCTTCTTGTGCCTTCTCTTGAGCTATTTTCCTTTCGTTTGTTTTTACCAATTCTTCCCAATATGTTAGCTTTTGTTTTATCTTACTATATTTTACTTTATTATATATTATTTTTTAAAGAAATAACAAGATGAAGGACATTGAGTCCATGCCTATATGAAGGGACTAAATGTTTAAAAGGGATGAATGAATGAAGCGTGAAGATTGTCAACTGTGAAGACATTTTATAACGTCAGTTATTAACATAGGTACAACTTGAATGCTTCAATATTCCCCTTTGTATGACTATAATTTTTCAAATGTTAGGGCAGCAATAAATGTTATTCTGAAAGTTATGTAAGGCAGTTACTTTTGACTATTCTGTTTATATTACTTTAGCATTTTTGCAGTTTTAATTATATTCCAAGGCTCAGTTAGAAAACAGAGATTTCTAGTTTTAATTAGTTGGTATAAAATGTCTTTTCTGAGCGTAGATTATTTTTCTGAAAAAGAAAAAGGATGTGTATGGTGGTGTGTGTATGTGCATGCATGAGAGAGAGAGAGATAAATAGATAGATAGATAGATAGATAGATAGATAGAGCTGTATTTGAGTTAGAGAAGACACTTAATTGTTGTGTGTCTTATAGTTTACAGTATCATAAGAATTAAGAATGATGCTTATGCTTACAGCAAGAAAATAGAGCAGGTTGTAGCTCTTCAACATTATTTACTGGTTGTGTGTTTTTATATAGACGCTACCTTTGATTGAATGCTCAGGGCGGACATCTGATTTTACAAAGCTTTATTTCATGGTTAAAACCAGGTCTCTACAATTAGAAAGACTGGCTGAAATCCCAAATAACAGGTGGCTCTCACCGTGTTGCCAGGCAGTCATACCCTGAGCTTGGCCTGTCACCTGACAGGTGGATTTGCTGATGGAGTTGGGCCCTTTTCAGCACCAGACTTCACTTAATCAGCTGGATATTCGGGCTTAAAGCCTTCAGGTGTGACCCTAAAGTGTTATGGAAGGAGCCATTTGTAAGGATGCCCACAGAGAGCCGACCAGCTCTATGAAACTCTACATAGAAGCTAATAAGCATACAGCCATCATTTCAGATTGCTACTGCCTTGAATAAGATGTCACCTTTCCTGGAGAGGGGCAGTGTAACAGAGTATATGTGACAGCTGACAGAGGAAGGGGGTGTACTTGCTTTTTGATCTTGGGCCAGGTGGCCTCACCTGTCAGCAATTTTGACAGCCCAGGCTTAGTGCCAAGGGCAGGAGCCCTGTGACTTTGACACAGCAGATGGGAGTTAGGTGTTATCTTGGTGTGGGTTGTAAGCAACCCAAAGGACATTTCTCTGCATTTTCTAGGGATACAGTTTGTATAAAGACCTATGACCTCACTAGCTAGACCTACTTCCATAATTTTAACAACAGGAGAAACAACAAAGCTAGGGATTGAAAATTTCAGATATTAAAATAAGGACTTAGGGATCGTTACATAGTTTAGATGTACAAATACTGTCCTTTTCTACCAGCTCTCCAGGATGATGACCGTGGTTTTATAGGCAAGGAGATGGGTACCACTTGAATCTCAGCACTACCTGGGTAGCAGATAAAGAGATGGGACAAGACACAGATCTTTTCAGCTTCCATGACTATGAAGTTTTCCAGAAATTTCTATTTCTACTTTGTCAATTATTTCTACTTGACTATTAGATTAAAGTGAAAGGGTTTAAAATTAGAAATAACAGAGAAACTGAAAAATAAAACAACCAATTAGAGTATTTATATTCCTTTTTGCTACAGATAATAGTTTGCTTAGTGAAAATTCAAGTAGCAAAGTAATAGTAATTCAATATGCCCAGAAACTGATAAAGGGCTTTTAAATTATCATACCCTAACATGAACACATATGAGTTTAGGAAGTTCCTTAGAAACATGATCTAGAATTCTCATGTAATATGAACATAATTAGACAAAAGTCTGAGATGCCATCTAAGGAAAAGCTACAGCTGCTTTCACATTCTGGAGGCTGACAAAATCTTTCCTAGGAGAAAAAAGTGCTCCTTTATTTTGAAAATAGCTTACCAGACCTGTTGAGCCTAAGATAAGACCAAGGGTTTGTATATAGTGCAGGCATTAAGGAAAATGATAAATTGGGTGACAATTTTTTTAGGTGGCTTTTTGAGGACCAAGGTGAAGGGAGATTCGATGGGGAGGAGAAAGGTTAGACATAAAGAAAGACCAGCCTGGACAACTTAGTAAGTCCCTGTCTAAATTAACAAAGTATGCTAATATCTAGTGTCATATTCCTTAACTACCAAACATCTCCATTTGTCTAATTCCATCTCAATTAATGACATTACCAATCATCACCTGACTGACCAAAAAACAAAACAAAACAAAAACAAAAACAAACAAAACCCTAAACAACAAAAGCAAGAAAATGGGTTGCCATCCTTGAATTCTCCTAAACAGACTCACCTCTAAAATTTACTTCATAGATAGCTGTTTGATAATGCTCTATAAGTCCTACCTCTAGGCTGTCCCAATAGCCTAATGACAGGCCTCTGAGCTTACTCTTGTCCCCTTTCCCATCCACATTTGTTTTTCCTATGCTGTGCCTCCCACTGCAATATCTGTAGATCAGGGAGAGTGAGCAGTATGCCTTCGCTCATTGCCCTTCAGTAACCTCCATGAGAAAACTGGCTTATATCTCTCACAAGCATATGTGCATCTCAGTAGCAAGCACAGTGCTTGGCACAGGATAAGTGTTTAATAATATGTTTGTTCACTGACTAGATAAGTATAATATTTTTCTGTTTGTACAGGAAGGCACTAGGCATTGGGAGGTGTGTATTACTAAAGGTGCTATGTGTTCTTCAGCAGCCTTCTTTTCAAGGCTGATTTCACAGCAAACATAGGATTATGTTTAACAGTTTCTGAGAAATGATGGCAAATGGCAGAAAATCTGTACATTAGCAACATAGACAACTCCATGGCTCAGAAAATGAGAAAATGCAAAATTGTGATAGCATAAATAGGGGGTTTATGTATATATAACTTCCTCATAGCCCAATCTTGTGTTTGAATATTCATTGGGGTATGTTAGAACAGTGCACAATATTTTATGAGTTTGGCAAGGGGATAAAGAGCTGAGTGGTTTATGTTTTTGCTACCAAGAAAGCTCCATAAAATGGGCTCAAAGTGGGTCTTCACTATACACCCATCAAAGATGTTTGGAAGGCAAGTCTGTTTCACTGCTGCTATTAGTTCAGCCTCTCCTACTGAGTGAATGAGCTCCTATTTTGTGCTCTGCTCTTAGCTGTCTACTGACAAATGTTGGCTTATAAAGATTTTTCATGTTGTATGTGTCCATCATAAAGATTTTTCATGTTATACGTATCCATCACTCTTGTCTTTTAGTTATACACCCAAATGCATTCCAAGAATTAAATTTCTTTCCATGCATTCCAAGAATTAAATTTCTTTCCTAAACACCTTATTGTTAGGACAGTTTTGTCCAGAGGCAATATGCAATGATATGATAGTCTCAGTGAAAATATTGTGAGAAAAGCTATATCATATCATTATTACATTATTTAAAAGTAGTGCCTATTGCTAAAAATCATATCACTGATTTTTTTATTCCTCTATGTTAATCTGTATACTTTCTGATGGTATAATGGAATGCTATAGACTGTATAACTGGCAAATAGTAGAAATGTAATTGTCTTATGGTTTGGAAGATGGAGATCCAAGAACATGAAGTGAAGTTTCCCTCATAAGGTGGCAGAAGGGCATACTGACACTGGAGACAGAGAAGAAATGGAAAGACTTTGTTCTTTTTATTAGGAGTTTATTCTTAGGATAATCAACACAGTCTCAAGATCACAACATCAATTCATTCAACAGGGCAGAGACTTCAAGACTTATTCCACTATTAAAGGGCCCACACCTGATACTGTTACCTGCCTAACTAAATGTTTTAGAGGGAAGCATAAAACGTATTTCAAGTTTTTAAAAATATTTATTTATTTATTCAAGTTATGTTTTCATGACAGTCCCCTCTCTCCACCCCCTTCCAGTCCCACCCTCCCACTCTCTACTCCCTCTCCCACCTATCATGCTCCTCCGGTGTGGGGTTCCTCCATGTATCAGCCCCCCTCAGTTCATCAGTCACATGAGGGCTAAGAGCTTCCTCTTGCACAGCGGGCATACACGGCAACTCCACTAGGGCAAAGTGTCCCACTAACAGGTAACAAAGTCCATGTTCCTCCTCTTTTGGGTCTATTGATTGTAGGATGGTTATCCTACGCTATGTGGCTAAAATCCAGTTATAAGTGAATATATGTCACGTGTATCTTTGTGAGTCTGAATTAGTTCACTCTTGATGAGCTTTTCTAGTTCCCTCCATTTGGTTGCAAATTGCATGATTTCCCTGCTTTTGATAGCTGAGTAATATTTCATTGTGTAAATGTACCACAGGTTTTTGTTTTCTCCATTCTTCGGTTGAAGGACATCTTGGTTTTTTCCAGTTTCTAGTTATTACAAATAAAGCTGCTATGAACATAGTTGAGGAGATGTCGCTATGACTTGGTGAGGAATCTTTTGGATATATGCCCAAGAATGGTATGGCTGGGTCTTGAGGTAGACCTATTCCATGTTTTCTAAGATATTGCCAGACTGATTTCCTTAGTGGTTGTACAAGTTTGCACTCCCACCAGCAATGCAGGAGTGTTCCCCTTTCTCCACAACCTCGCCAGCATGTGCTGTCATTTGAGTTTTTGATCTTAGCCATTCTGACAGGTGTGAGATGGAATCTCAGTGTCATCTCTTATGATTAAGGATGTTGAGCAATTCTTCAGGTGTCTCTCAGCCATTAGATATTCCTCTTTTGTGAATTTTCGGTTTAGCTCTGTACCCCATTTTTTGATTGGATTATTTGATTTTTTGATGTTTAGTTTCTTGAGTTCTTTATGTATTTTGGATATTAGCCCTCTGTCAGATGAGGAGTTGGTGAAGATTTTTTCCCAATCTGTAGATTGTCATTTTCTTCTGATGACAGTGTCCTTTGCCTTACAGAAATGTGTCAGTTTCATGAGGTCCCATTTATTGATTGTTGGTTTTAGAGCCTGAGATATTGGTGTTCTCTTCAGAAAGTTGTCACCTGTGCTAACGATTTGGAGGCTTTTAATCACTTTCTCTTTTATTAGATTTAATCTGTCTGGCTTTATGTTAAGGTCTTTGCTCAAGTTTTAACTTACTGCAATTGATCTCTGAATTAAAACTTGAAGGATGTTTCCTTTCATTTGTTGTTAATCTAGTGGAATTTATGTGCTGTAATAAAAACTAAGCCATAGCTATAATAATTATGACTGTCTAAGATCTTAAGGCATTGTGGCATTGTGTATGTATGTCTGTGTGTGTGTGTGTTTGTGTGTGTGTGTATGTGTGTGTGTGTATACATATTTGTACATTAGCAGGTAGTTTTACCAGTTTGGGAGCCAGACAAGAAAACTAGATGTTGTTTTTGAGACAGTAACCTTTAAAAACCTTTTATTTTTGATGTAAGGTCTGTCAGTGGACTGAAAATTACAAAGAAGGCTAGGTTACCTTCCTAGAGAGTTCCAAGGAACTACCTGTCTTCACCTCCCTAGTGCTGGGATTACATGCACATTCATCTTTTATAGATTTGTTTGTGTGGGAGGAGTTGTTAGGATGGAACTCAGTTTCTCATTATCATATTCTATAGAACTACCTCTCCAGTCTTGTTAAAGCATTTTAAGAAATGCATTGCTCATAGTAGCAACCCTCACGAAAAGAGTTAAGCAAAATTTCAGCCACCCTAGTATACATATAACAGAGGGAACAGATTAGCAATTGATGGAGTGAATTAAAGTAGGATTAAGCATATTATTTAGTAGAATTTACACTTGGCATACTAATTTGTAGAAAAGTATAAAATTTGAATATTGCTTGAATATAATGGGTTAAGTAGCTAATAGCTTTATGACTATAGTGCTTTCTAGGGTGGTTTATATGAAAGAATAGACACCTGTCCTGAAGCACGTGACCATCACCTAATATAGCGTTTGCAATTGACCATGAAAAACTTACCAGCAAGAGGTGATTTGTTATCCTAATTAAATCTAGCTTTGATTCGTAGTCATCTTAATTTCCTTTTATAGAGTTGTTAACAGATTTAATCTCGACCTAACAATATTATCCTGTATTTCTCAGGTGATTAAAACTCAAGAGCTTAGTATCTTATGTTTGTCAAACACAAACCATTAAAATTTCACATCAAGTTATGGCCAAATACCATGAAAAAACTTGAGTCAACTTAGCTAGTGTAGGATTGTTGTTAACCTCTGTTAGTCCTCTGTGGAGGAAAGCCTTCCACTTTCCAGGATCTGGGGAAATGGATAACTGGTAAATTTCCTGCTGCAGAAGCATGACAACCTGGGTTTAAATTCCTCAGTACCTGCCAAGAAAACTTGCCAAGATAGTCCATGCTTGTAATTCCGATGCTTAAAGAAAAAGACAGGTGGACCCTGAGTGCTTGCTGGTTTACCGGCATAAGTGAGTTCCAAATTCTATGACAGCGTAGGCCTCAGAAAATAAGGTTGACAGCAATAGAAAATGCACATGCATACACACCGTCCAAATTCTTCGACTTTTGTTTTTCGTTCTTTTCTTTCTGGTTTATCGTTTCCTCTGATCCTCTACCTCACTGTTCATGCTCAGTGATTATGCTCATTATTTGTCCAGTGTCACTTCTTTTTGATGTAGTCATGAATAAGACAACGCTATACAAAGTTTGTCTCTCATTATTCACTCATTATTTGTCCCCAGTCTTCACTCTCCTAAACCCAGGACTGGATATATTACTTGTGAAATCTACTATAAACTGAAAGCATGGAGTTCTTCATTTAAGAAACATCAAACATTGAGATTGCCACAAATATTTACATATTACGTATTTGGACTTCACCATGCCATTTTGCAGTATCTTCCTCTGGTTGTGAAGTATGTACCCCTCTCCAATTGATGTTGGGCTTGAATAGGGCATTGACGTTGGCCATTGAAGTGTGTACATAATTCATATATATACTAGCTCTGTCTAGGCCTTGAAAGCGTCAGGTGCCTCTGCTTCTGCCATAGCTATATAAAGTTCATATCTATATTTCAATTTACCCATGGGACCATGGAAGCTTCCAGCAGGAGCATACAGTTAATTGTAGCTGAGATCAGTCCACATTAGCTAATTCTAGCCAAGTTTCAGACACCTGAGCGAAAAACAAAGGATTGGTGTTTGAGTTTTGAAGTGTCTTGTGAAATAGCAAACGTCAAGTGATGCACTAAATTAAATCATAATTTATCTTAGAGACTGTTGTAGCCAAGACTGTAAATGGCTGCTCCTGTCAAGCATCTCTGTGACTAACCAGATGATAGCCTCATTATTCATAATATTAAGACCCCAATTTGTCACTCTCCAATAATCCTGGCCCTGTTGACCACACTATAAACCCTACACACAATGCCTTTTTTTCTCATTCCACCTTTGCTTATGACAAACAAAGAATTGTGTCTTCCTAGTATTAATGATGTCCTGTGAGAAAGACAGAAATCTCTAGTAATTGAGGTATACTTTGTTATTCTACTTTCTGGCTAGTCTTCTGGCCTATACTCTGGGTGAAGTTTGGACTGTCTTCCACCATGAAATCATAATAAGCTTTGAAGAGCACTATCAGTTCTTGTCACTCTGATTTGTATTTGTATGTCTTCTTTGACAACTAGAATGACTCCAAAGGCCTACTGGTAATGACTTTTGTCACAGGGTATCTTATTTGGACTGAGTTCAAACTGTAAGGAGGTGGAGCCTAGTGAGAGAGTTCTAGGCTATTGAAGGTATGTTTTTTAAGGGTCCTCTGTCTCCATTGCAAGATAAACTTTTGCATTGTATAATCAATTACCTTAGACATTTTATTATAGAAATGGAAAGGTGACTAAATATGAAATAAAATCTAAATTATTTCCTTAAAATTTCTGCATTTTTAACATACCTCCCTTCCTTTCTGTTTTCCCTATAATCCAGCCAAACATCCTTCATTGCTTTTATTCTCCCTGAAGTTTTCTTTATTTTGATGAATATGTATTCTCTACCCCATCTTCAAGGTATCCTTGATATATAGTGCCTTTGTTAGTCCTCTTCCTTTACTGTCCTGCTGCATGTAGGAGATACTGTGGCTTAGGAAACATTGAAAGTTGAGTACAGAATACCATAGTGCACAGCTTATCAATAAATAGAGGTAGTGAAGAAAAGGGACCAGTGACCTGACTTGGGGGTGACTTTGTGTGCTGTGATCTTTGAACCAAGGAATCTGACTGAGAATTCCTTCCCACATACCTGCAAAGAGAAAATCCGAAATTAAGAAGACCTACTGATTTCTACATCTCCCTATGCAGTAAAGTAGAAATGGCTATTCAAATGTGTGTCATCATCCTGCTTTCACACATTTGAGTTATTATTGACAGAAAATATGTCTATATTTAAAATATGCAAGTTATTTGAGGAAAAAAAGCTGTAATTGTGAAGTGATAGATTTAATTTCTACCAAGAACTTGTCCATGACTTTCAACAGGCTTCCTGCCTTCTTACTATTTTTGTATTCAGTGATACAACATAGCATAAGAGCCTTCCTCTCAGCAAATTGAGAGTAGACAATAAACTGTAGTTTCTCTTAGGTACATTTTAGGTTACTATGTTATCCATCTCACTTCACTGAAAATTTGTTTTCCTTAGCCAAGACTTTCTTGCTTGTCTTTTCCCCATGCCTCTGGTAACTACCATCAAATTCCATGTCTATGAATTTGACTATTTTCAGCTCATCAAAGCAATTATATAATTCCATTCTTCTGTATGTGGCTTAAGTTGATCATGACATCCTTGAGGTTCATTCACTTTGTCATGTATGACAGGATATCATTTTTTAAAAGACTGAATAACATCCCATTACATATTTATTATCTGCCATTTGTCAACTTACCTGAATATAACCATTTAGTGTGGTTCCCTGTTTTAGTTATATTGAGTAAATTCTGCAATGAACATTGGAGATCAAACTTCTCCTTGAGGTCAGGATTTAATCTGTTTTGAATATATCTGGATGTAGGATTGCTGGATTGTATTACAAGGGTTCCATTTTCTCTGGATCCTCACAAATATTGTCATGGTTTTGAGTATGATGGTCATACCCACAAGTCTGATGTAATATTTTATTGTGGTTTTTCTCTGTGTTCTATGAACACGAGAGATGAGATACTGAAGAGTTTTCCATGTACCTGCTGGCCATTTGTATGTTTCACTAGAGGGAGTGGCTAGTAACCCAGATCTTTTGTCCGGTTTTAAATATCAAGTTGTTGTTTGTTGTGTTATTGAGTATAAAAGGGTTTCGTGTATCTTGTTTGCATTTTAACCAAATATCAGGTAGATGATCAGTGGATATTTTCTTCAATTTGAAAGGATTTTTGAAATAGTAAAGATAACTTATTTAGCTATAAAAATGTGCCTAGGTTCTGGAGAGATGACTCAGCAGTTAAGAGCATCAGGTTCTCTCTGTCAAACCTGGTTTGATTCCTAAATTCCACATGGTGCTTGTAACCATTTGTAACTCCAACTCTAGAGAATCCAATGCCTGTTTCTGGTCTCCATGAGCACCAGGAATGCACATGGTGCACAGGCATACATGTGAGAAAAACACTTATTCACATGAAATAACATTAAATGTTCAAAAAGGAAATTGAATATTTCTCTTGTAAAAAAATTGGAAAAAAGGAAAAGAAGAAATAAATGTGATCTTATAAAACCCAGTTTATAATATAAAGCTCTTGTTATGGAATATGGAATTTAACTAACTTGTTTAGACATTATAGTGCATTTTATTGTTATTTTATAAGACTAATCACCAATATTATTTCTGTCTTAATGTGTCTCTTTGCCAAGCACATATTTGAGCAATTTTTTAGGAAAAAATGCACTAGTAAATTTTCTTTCATCTTTTATTAAGTTCATTCTTTAGCAACTTCATACACATCTATAGTGTGTTGGGGTAGTGTTAAGCATTCTAAATGTTAATTAATTGGTCCTGCTTGCTGTCTGTTACTTACATTGAATCTGATTGGTTAAATAAAATGCCGAGGCCTGAGATTGGGCAAAGATAGAGAAAGGTGGGACTTCCTGGGATTAGAGCAGGAAGCCTGTGCTTTAGACAGAAGAAGAAAACATTCCAGCCAGGAGCAGGAAGAAGAAGACACACGCCATGGGTTAGAGAAAAGAACCTCATTCCACTTGGCCAGGAACATCGGCCTAGCATGGAGAATGGCAGTCCAATGGGATGTATGTATATCTGGGGTCATATTTGGGTAATAGAATTAAGAGCTAGCTTAGATGGGCCAAGACTGTTCCATCCAGGCCTAGGCTTGTGAAAATCCATGTGGTGTCTGTGTGCTCATTTATAATGGCTGCTTAATGATGGAATAAGGATTAAAGGCTGTCGAACAAATTAACAATAATCTAAATACTGGTTAAACAATTTAATTAATTATTTCTACAAGTGGCACTCAATGTAGTTTAATTAATTTTTTTACAATAGTGCATTTTGTCACTATCTTTCTGTCACCATTTCTTATTTCACTCCCACTCCTGCTACCCCCATCCCTTCTAAACCATTACTTTCCCCCTTCTGTGACAACTTCAGTGGGTACAACATTTTTGACTTATATCCTTTTGCCCTTATGTTTAAGAGTTCCTGAACTGAAGACTGGATAAAGAAAATGTGGTCCATTTACAAAATAGAGTATTACTCAGCTTTTAGGAAAAAAAAAATGGCATCATGAAATTGCAGGCTAGGAAATGGAACTAGGAAAATAAATCATCCTGAATGAGGCAACCCAGTATGAGAAAGACAAACATGAAATGTACTCAAAATAAGGGGATATTAGTTGTTAAATAAAAAATGCTCACTTACAGTCGACAAACCCAAAGAGACTAAGTAACAAAGAGAGGTTTAGAGGGTGGATTGTGGAGTAAGTGGGGTTGGGAACAGGAGGGCTCAAGTAGGGAAGGGACAGAGGAAGGGAGTGCAGGGAGAGATGACTGGCATTGTGGGCATTTAGTGGGTAATGTGGAAACCTAGTGCAGTAGAAACTTCCTGGACTCTATGAGGGTGACCCTAGCAAAGATTCCAAGTAATGGAGGACATGAAGCCTGAACAAGCCATCTTCTGTAACCAGGCAAGGCTTCCGATGATGAGACCATTACACCAACCCAGCCAAAAAAAAAACCTTTGATCTAAAAACTGTCCTGCTTGTAGTATTGTGTTAGGGCAATGATGCCTCAGAGTCTGTGAGAGTGGCCAATCAATGAATGGTCTACCTTGAGGACCACATCATGGGAGGGACCCCACTCCTGACACATCCTTGATGCCCAGGAACTAGAGGCAGGACAGTCCAGAGACCTAGAATAGGACCAAATATGACTGGACAAAAAAAATGTTAATGAAATGATTTCTAATGTTACTCTTGTATACTCATAGCCTGGAGCCTATCATAATTTTCATCAGAGAGTTTCATTCAGCAACCAAAGGGAGCAGATGAAGAGACCCACAGTCAAATATTAGAAAGACCTTGGGGAACCCCACAGAAGAGATGGAGAAAGGTTTGTAGGAGCCAGAGGAATCAAGGACACCAGGAGAACATGGCCCACAGAATCAACTAAGCAAGGCTCATAATCAAGGAGACTGCATAGGACTGAACTAGGTCCTCTGCTTATATGTTGTGGTTGTTTAGTTGGGTGTTTTTGTGGGACTCCTAACAGTGGGAGTCTGAGTGTCTCTGAGCCATTTGCCTGCTTTCGGGACCCTTTTCTTTGTACTGGGTTACCTCGTCCAGCCTTGATATGAGGGTTTGTGCCTAGTGTTATTGCATGTTGTTATGTAGTGTTCAGTTTATATCCCTGGAAGGCCTGCTTTTTCTGAAGGGAAACAGAGGAGCACAAGATCTGGGGGAGCGTGGAGGTGGTGGGAGATTGGGAGGAGTGGAGTGAGGAGAGACTAGGTAGGATGTATTGTATGAGAGATGTGTACAAAGAAGTTGTTTCATTGTCTTCTGACATCAAGCACAACAGAGAAATGTAAGGCTGACCTAACTTTTCACAACTTAGCTCTTTTTCTTCTAGAATGCTTTCAAGAGTCTTGCTTATTCAAATTTATTTTCCATCAGGCTTTATCTTGATGCTAATATTGTCACATTAGTTTGCTTTTACACATATTCATATAGTTTTGAAATCATTTTCT
>CAJQZJ010034060.1:173993-187934 GCA_907164525.1 Lophiomys imhausi
GTATTTATTAACTATCCTAAGTTTAAGACGGTTGGTATCAAGAGGCCAGAGCTTCACATTTCATTTTTAAGCATTAATAGTACAATACCTTTAAGAAGTGTTACCTTTAATTTTGTATCAATATACAAAGATCAATACCAATGTGGCCAAATATACTCTTATTTTTGTATCAATATACAAAGATCAATGCCTATGTAGCCCAATACAAACATAATATTGCATCAATATACAAGAGTCAATACCATTGTGGCCAAATACAATCTTAATTTTGTATCAATATACAAAATCAATACTGATGTAGTCCAATACAATCTTAATTTTGCACAATATACAATGATCAATACCACTTTAGCCAAATATAATACTAATTTTGTATCAATATACAAAGGTATAAGGGCATATTCAATAATCTGTCCCTTCTTCTTGGTCCTTCCCATACTATGTCTATGTCCCAATTTTCTCAAGTCTGTGCATTCCAACATAGGAGAGAAAGAAGGATACAGAGAAGAAAAAGAAGGAAGTCCCTGGGTCTAACCTCCAAAACCCATTTAACAAGACCATTTAAGAGCTTGTAGTCTCTTCCCCTAAATAATAAAGTTTTCTGTTATCCATCGAATAACCAAAAGGGGTGGGGAGAGAAACACCCTCCCCACCCTGTGGGCATGGGACGTTGCTCTCTTAAAATGACTTCCTGCTGATTTGGGTCATAGTAAACCAGTTTGGGGCCCAAACCAGAATGGAAAAATGGTTAAAAATGTTAATACAATCCTTTAATGTTCAGTCCTTTTGTGCTCAGCTGTTTAGATGTCCTAAGAAGTTTGTAGACAGAAGCTGATCTTCTGGGCTTTACTGAAGTTCTGGCTGGGGCAGTCTGTGGAGCTGAACGATCTTAGCGATTTTGAGTTGTGGTTGTAGACTGTTGATGGAAACAGATATTGAGGAAGGCTTCAAGGCTGGATCATCTGAGCCACTTGTCTTCTTTGGTGTCTGATCTGTTTTCTGTTGAGGTTTCCGTTGTCCACTTGTCCCTGGATTCCTTGAATGGATGCTTTAAATCTCCTGGAAAGATAAGAACAGAACCCTGCCCTAATCCTAACTCTGGGACAATTAACTTTTTTTGGCGTGGGGGGGGGATCAGGTAATATTTCTCCTTAAGCAAATTTGGTTTTTTGACAATATATAAAGTATTATCTTTCAATCTGGATTAAAGAAGAAATTAGTTTGTTATTTTGGAGCTAAACAAGCCTTAGTCTATATATTTTGATATCTCAAAGGACAGTTTGTTTGTATTGAGTAGGCCTTTTGTAAGTAGCTTTTAAACTTAAGTTCTTCCAAATCCTATGTGTCTGTCTCTGCATTCTAATTATTGGGATCAAAGACCTGTGGTTCCCATCTGAAGGGATTAAAGATGTACTCCACCACTCCTAGATCGAAGTTTTTCTCTATTTAGAGTTTGTTTTGTATCAGGCTGACCTTGAGCTGTGAGATCTGCCTGTTTCTGTTTCTAGTGTGTGGGATTAAGGGTGTGCACCATCACCACCCTGTTCTGTATAACTCTAGACTTTATAAGACAACTAACTCTATAGTGCTCCTCCCATCTCTGCTGAAGTTAAAGGCATGGGCTAACACCACACATTTCATGTATTTTACCTTAGCTCTAAGTTTTTTCGACTCTTGGAGGTTTATGAAACCAGGTTGAACAGCTATAACCTTTAATTTATTTACACTGTTTTAAACCTGTTACCGGATTTTTAAAAAATTAATAAATTTATTTTTTGTTGCTTCAGATTACATCTCCATCATATTGTCCTCTTTCCCCCCTTCCCAGCCCCAACCTCTCATCCTCTACCCCCTAATACTTCCCTCTTGTTCCTCTGGGGTGGAGTGTCCCTACAGAACAGTCCCTCGCCACAGTTAAGGAGTCATATGAGGGCCATGGGCATCTTCATACACTGGGGGCCTAGGAGGCAGTACCACCAGTGAAAGGTGTCTCCTTGCTAGGAAGGGAAAACTAAAAAACAGACCAACAAACACACAAACCCACAAAGACAAACAACAAAAAAAAAAGGAAAAAGAAAAAGAAAAAAGAAAAAAAAAGTCTATGTCTATGTTCCCTTTTGTGTTGGTTGTAGTACAGATATCCTGTATGATATAGCAAAAATCCTACTATAAGTGAATACATGCCATGTGCATCCTTCTGAGTCTGGGTTAGCTCACTCAGGATGAGCTTCTCTAGTTCCATCCATTTGGCTGCAAATTGCATAATTTCATTGTTTCTGATAGCTCAGTAATAATCCATTGTGTAGATGTACCACAGTTTTTAAATAAATTCTTCAGTTGAGGGACATCTGGGTTGTTTCCAGTTTCTAGCTCTTACAAATAAGGCTGCTATGAACATACACGAGGAGACTTCCCTATGATTCTGTGAGGAGTCATTTGGATGTATACCCAGAAGTGGTATGGCTGGGTCCTGAGGCGAAGCTATTCCAAGATTTCTAAGATATCGCCATACAAAAGCCTGCACTCCCACCAGCAATGCAGGAGAGTTCCGCTTTCTCCACACCCTTGCCAGCATGTGCTGTCATTTGAGCTCTTGATCTTAGCCATTCTGACAGGTGTGAGATGGAATCTCAGAGTCGTCTTAAGTTGCATTTCTCTGATGATTAAGGATGTTGAGCATTTCTTCAGGTGTCTCTCAGCCATTAGGGATTCCTCCTTTGTGAATTCTCTATTTAGCTCCATCCCTCATTTTTTTTGATTGGATTATTTGGTTTCTTGGCAATTAGTTTCTTGAGTTCTTTGTAGATTTTGGATATTAGCCCTCTATCAGATGTGGGTTTGGTGAAGATTTTCTCCCAGTCTGTTGGTTGCCGTTTTGTTCGAATGAAAGTGTCTTTTGCTTTACAGAAGCTTTTCAGTTTCATGAGGTCCCATTTATTGATTGTTGATCTCAGGTCTTGAGCTGTAGGTGTTCTGTTCAGGAAATTGTCACCTGTGCCAATGAGTTCGAGGGTTTCTCACAATTTTTCTTCTAGTAGATTTAGTGTGACCGGCCTTATGTTAAGGTCTTTGATCCACTTGGATTTAAGTTTTGTACAAGGTGATAAGTATGGGTCTAATTTCATTCTTTTACAAGTGGACATCCAGTTGGACCAGCACCATTTGTTGAAGATGCTGTCCTTCTTCCATTGTGCCGTGTTGGCTTCTTTGTCAAAAATTAGGTTGCCATAAGTGTGTGGGTCTATTTCTGGATCTTCAATTCGACTCCATTGATCTACTGGTCTGTTTCTATACCAATACCATGCTGTTTTTACAACTATTGCTCTGAAGTACAGCTTGAAATCTGGGATGGTGATACCTCCAGATGCTTTTTTGTTGTACACGATTGATTTAGCTATTCTGGGCTTTTTGTTGTTCCATATGAAATTGAGAATAGCTCTTTCCAGGTCTATAAAGAATTGTGTTGGTATTTTGATAGGAATTGCATTGAATCTATATATTGCTTTTGGTAGGATAGCCATTTTTATTATGTTGATCCTACCTATCCATGAGCATGGGAGGTCTTTCCATCTTCCAAGGGCCTCTTCCATTTCTTTCTTCAGGGGCTTGAAATTCTTGTTGTATACATCCTTTACTTGCTTGGTTAGCGTTAACCCCAGATATTTTATATTGTTTGTGGCTATGGTGAAGGGGGTAGTTTCCCTTATTTATTTCTCAGTCCATTTGTTTGTTGTATATAGAAGGGCTTCTGATTTTCCTGAGTTAATTTTGTATCCAGCCACCTTGCTGAAGGTGTTTATCTGCTGTAAGGGTTTGCTGGTGGAATTTTTGGGTTGGCTTATGTATACTGTCATATCGTCTGCAAATAGGGATAATTTGACTTCTTCATTTCCAATTTGTATCCCCTTGATCTCTTTTAGTTGTCTTATTGCTGTAGCAAGAACTTCAAGTACTATATTGAAGAAATATGGTGAAAGTGGACATCCTTGTCTTGTCCCTGAGTTTAGAGGAAATGCTTCAAGTTTCTCTCCATTTAACTTGATGTTGGCCACTGGCGTGCTGTATATTGCCTTATTATTTCTAAGTACGGTCCTTCTATGCCCTTTCTCTCCAGAACTTTTTAGCATGAAGGTGTGTTGGATTTTATCAAATGCTTTTTCTGCATCTAGCGAGATTATCATGTGGTTTTCTTCTTTCATCTTGTTTATATGGTGAATGATGTTGATAGACTTTCGTATGTTGAACCATCCCTGCATTCCTGGGATGAAGCCTACTTGATCATGATGTATGATACTTTTGATGTGTTCTTGAATTCGGTTTGCTAGTATTTTATTAAGTATTTTTGCATCTATATTCATGAGGGAGATTGGTCTGAAGTTCTTTTTCTTTGTTGGGTCTTTGTGTGGTTTAGGAATCAGGGTGACTGTGGCCTCATAAAATGAGTTTTGCAATGTTCTTTCTGGTTCTATTTGGTGGAAGAGTTTGAAGAATATTGGTGTTAGCTCCTCATTGAGGGTCCGGTAAAATTCCGTGCTAAAGCCATCTGGCCCTGGGCTTTTTTTTTTGTTGGGAGATTTTTAATGACTGTTTATATTTCCTTAGGGGTTATTGGGCTGTTTAATCCATTAATCTGATCTTGATTTACTTTTGGTAGGTGGAATCTATCGAGAATATTGTCCATTTCGCTTAGGTTTTCAAATTTGGTGGAATATAGATTTTTTAAAGTAGGACCCAAATATTGTCTGGATCTCTTCAATGTATGTTGTTATTTCTCCCTTTTCTTTTCTGATTTTGTTGATTTGGGTTCTTTCCTTCTGCCTTTTAGTTAATTTGGCTAAGGGTCTGTCTATTTTGTTGATTTTCTTGAAGAACCAACTCTTGGTTTCCTTGATTCTTTGTACAGTTCTTTTTGTTTCTAAGTTGTTGATTTCAGCCCTAAGTTTGATGATCTCCTGCCTTCTGCTCCTCTTGGGAGTGTTTGCTTCTTTTGTTTCCAATTCACCCAGTTTAGCTGTTAATTCGCTAATATGAGCTGTCACAATTTTCTTTTTGAAGTCATTTAGTGCTATGAACTTTCCTTGTAGCACAGCTTTCATTGTATCCCATAGGTTTGGGTATGTTGTGCCTTCATTTTCATTGGATCTTAAGAAGTCTTTGATTTCCTTCTTTATTTCTTCCCTGACCCAGTAGTCATCCATTAAGGAGTTGTTCAATTTCCATGTGTGTGTAAGCTTTCTGTTGATTCTTTTGCTGTTGAAGACCCACTTTATTCCATGATGGTCTGATAAGATACAAGGGGTTATTTCCATTTTCTTGTATCTGTTGAGGCTATCTTTGTGCCCAACTATATTGTCGATTTTGGAGAAGGTTCCATGAGGTGTTGAGAAGAAGGTGTATTCTTTTGTGTTTGGATGAAACATTCTGTAGATATCTATTAGGTCCATTTGGTTCATGATCTCTGTTAGACTCAATATTTCTCTGTCTTCAGTCTTGATGATCTGTCCATTGTTGTGAGTGGGGTGTTGAAGTCTCCCACTACTAACATATTGTGATCGACGTGTGATTTAAGTTTTAGAAGGGTTCTTTTACAAATGTAGGTGCCTTTGTATTTGGGGCATATATGTTCAATATAGAGATGTCCTCTTGATAAATATTCCCTTTAATGAGTATATAATGCCCTTCTCTGTCTTTTTTCATTAACTTCAGTTGGAAGTCTGTTTTGTTTGGTATTAGGGTGGCTACTCCAGCTTGCTTCCTGTGTGCATTTGCTTAGAAAACCTTTTCCCAGCCCTTTACTCTGAGATAGTGTCTATCTTTGATAGTGAAACGTGTTTCTTGTATGCAGCAAAAAGATGGGTCTTGCTTATGTTTCCAATCTGTAAGCCTATATCTTTTTATTGGGGAGTTGAGTCCATTGATGTTGATGGATATAAGTGACCAGGGGTTGTTATTTCCCATTAGTTTGGTATAGGTGATCGTCCTGTGCCTCTTTTGGTTTTGTTGCTGTGGGGTTTTCTATTCCCACTGTTTTCTTGGGTGTAGTTATCTTCTCTGGGTTGGAATTTTCCTTCTAGGATCTTCTGTAGGGCTGGGTTTGTGGGTAGATATTGTTTAAATTTGATTTTGTCATAGAATATCTTGTTTTCTCCATCTATGTTGATAGAGAGTTTCACTGGGTATAGTAGTCTGGCTGGGCACCTATGTTGTCTCAGAGCTTGTAGGATATCTGTCCAGGCCCTTCTAGCTTTTAAAGTTTCTGAGGAGAAGTCAGGTGTAATTCTGATGGGTCTGCCATTGTATGTGACTTGGCCTTTTTCTCTTACAGCTTTTAATATTCTTTCTTTGTTCTGTACATTTGGTGTTTCAATTATTATGTGGCGAGAGGAGTTTCTTTTCTGATCTAATCTGTTCGGTGTTCTGTAAGCCTCTTGGATTTTTATTGGCATCTCTTTTTTCAGGTTTGGGAAGTTTTCTTCTATGATTTTGTTGAAGATATTTCCTGGACCTTGGAGTCGGAGTCTTCTCTTTCCTCTATGCCTGTGATTCTTAGATTCCGTCTTTTCATTGAGTCCTTGATTTCTTGGATGTTGTGGGTGAGAGATTTTTTAGCTTTCTCATTTTCTTTGGATGTTGTACTGATTTCTTCCATCTAATCTTCCATGCCTGAGATCCTGTTTTCCATCTCTTGCATCCTATTTTTGATACTCACATCCGTAGTTCCTGTTCTCTTCCCTTGATTCTCCATTTCCTCTTTTAACTCTGACTGTGTTTTCTTTATTGTTTTCATTTCTATTTTTATTTCTTGAATGGTATTGTTTGTTTTGTACATTTCCTGCTCCAGTTTGGTTGTTTTTGTCTGGAAATCTTTCATTGCCCTGTCCTTTTCCTGTTCAAGCTGAGTCACCTTGGCTTGGAGCTCTTTAATGGTGTTATTCATTGTTTTGACTTGTAAAATTGTTTCTTCTTTGAATTTCTTCATATATTTAAGTTCTTCTTGAAGGGACTCTATCACTTTCCATAATGTAGAATTGTCATTGTTTTCATGTGTCTCTGCTGTTGTGAGGTCATCCGAATTGGATGAGCTAGGATAGTTTTGCGTTGTAGGAGTCATATTTCCTTGATTTCTGTTTTTTCTTGGATCTTTGGCCATATGGATGTGTTTAGCTGTCTGCTCTCATCGTCTTCTGGTCTTGGTTCCACAGGGGATGCTTTGGGGTAGCAGTCGAATTGCTTGGCGATCTGTCATTGCTTACAGGGGGATCTCAATGTTACTGTGTTTCTAATAGCCTGAAGCACTGTGAGCTGGTTCAGCCTATTCCCAGGTAATGAGGAATGGCCCAAGATTGTTTCACTGATCCCAAGTCAGACTTCTCTATGTTGCACACTGAGTGATCAGCCTGTAGTGGTTCTGATGCTATGGATCTGTTTGCCTAGGCACGGATTCTGTGGACTCTGGTTGTCACCAAGGAGACTGAGAGGGCCCGGCTCCACACCTAGTATGTCTGGGTTTTCCAGAATACAGCTATGGTCCCCTGGCTTCTGGCTTCCACGTTTTGGAGCCCCTAGCCTCTGTGCACCTCTGCAGCTACCTCTGCCTTTGTGTGCCTCTGTGCGCGCCCAGACCTGCCACTTCACTGTGCATGCGCACTTCTGCCCGGCTCCTTCACTGCGGGTGCGCACCTCTGCCCTACCCCCCCGTGACGCCGCTGTAGCCATCTGCCAAGGCTCACAGGGGTCCGCAACCCTTTCTAGATAGGTGGAGGGCTCGGGTGGGGTGTGTGGGACCCAGTAGACTAGTGAGTGATCCCGTGTGGGGTCTCAACCCAATCCGCCGCTGCCGCGGCTGCAGACCTCCCACCATGCGCCCTGCTTCTGCCATTTCTAAGCCTTCTACTAGCCCGCAATGTTTCCTAAATAGCTATAAGGTCCGCCTGAGGTCTGGGGTACCTAGTAGGCTGGTGAGTGATCCCGTGTGGGGTCTGATTCTGCCTGGTGTGTATTAGAGTCGATCTTACCCAGCTTCTCTCCAGATGGGAGTTCCTGATTCCTGGATACAGCGGCTTCCGTGTCTGGGAGAGGTTGTATCTTTACTTCTTTAGTGTGCAAATATCATAATCTTCCTATAGGAGAAGTTTTAATTTCTTTAAAAACTCGATTGTGGTACTTGAATGTGTTTTTGCTTTGGTCCCAAGTGCTGGATATGGAAATGCTTTATCTACCACTGAGAAAAAGGAGACTTGTGAGAGAGTCATGATATTTATGAGCTGAAAAACATCCTCATGCGTGTGATGTTTTGTCAGGTAAGATTGCCTTGCTTGGAGGGGCATGGCTTTTGGCAACTGGAAAACATCCTTGTGTGGATTCTGAGAGGGTTTAATTAGGACCCCAAAAGATGGAGAGAGGGAGCTTTTGCTTGGCTCTGCTTCTCATTGCTTTGCTTGGTGTCAAGACGCTCCTAGCAAGAAATACTCCAGAGTATGCTTCAAGTGCTTCCATGTTGGCTGAGAGTAGGGTCTTCCTGAGCAGGTATGTGGGAGCCACTGTCATTGCTCTGCTGGTGCTACTGGTTCCTGCTCCTGTATTTGCTGTTTGACTGGGCTGCTTGAATCCTGGCTACCAGGAGTGGAGTTGCCCCATGGAGCTGCGCGTAGAGAGGTCTACGTTTCCTGTCCCTCCTAACCTTCTTTCCTGCCTACCTCAGGTCAGTGAGTTGGAATGGAGGTAGGGGTATTGAGAAATAGCATGTGCCTTTTATCCCAGCACTCAAGGGGCAGAGATAGGTGGATCTCTGTGAGTTTGAGGCCAGCCTGGTCTACAAAGCAAGTTCCAGGACAGCCAGGGTGGTTACACAGAAAAACCCTGTCTCAAAAAACAAACAAACAAAAAAGCCTACAACATCTTCCAATTACAATGTCTTCTTTGCCAAGTTATATATCACTTAAGGCAGATCAGAATGCATGAGAATATGGCATAGTTAAGGTAACTGATGATTTTATGACATCTTTATTTTTTAAGTGATCCAATACTACATTCAACTTGAAGGATATTCTTTTTCCTCCCAAGGGCCTGTAAGTGTCTCATGATTGCCCTGGTTTATTTACTTTTCTTAAAAAAAGCAAGCAAACAAGCAAGCAAGCAAATAACAACACTACTCTTCCTTCAATTCCATGGAGTCTATATTTTAAAATAACTCTGTTTACAACTTTTAATGTGAATTAGTTCAAGCCACACAAAAGTTTTTATTTTATGTATTTCTTGGAATTCCCACACAGTGACACTGAAATCAGAGTACTGTGTAATTATAAAGTAAAGCTTTGCCCAAGAGACTTATGGCCTCACAAGGCTGATTCTCTGTATTACAACCCAAACATTTGACAAGGCAAGCCAATCAGAATTATAAGTATTGATGTATATTGCATGCTCTAGGTCAAAATGCAGGTCAGCATTTCAGGATATTTATTTATTCTTTTAGTCGATAAATAGTCTATTATAATCTTTATTTGGATGAAATCCAAGTGCTTCTCATCTACTGCAGTTAATTGTGTAGACAGGAAACCTATAGACATTAGAGAATTAAAATGTTAATTAAGTGATCATTTCCCAAACCAAACCTCTTTGAAATGGAGCATGGAATCATACATGGTGATACACATCTACTATTTATATGTTGATGAGAGAGGTTGGAGGACTGAAAGCTAAGGTCAGTCTGGGCTTCATAGCATGATCTTGTTTAAATGACAAAAACCTATCACTACCACCACAGCCTAAAGTGAACAGGGGTCCATGAGTACTCTAGTTTGTACTAGTAATAATGTCTGTTAATTCTGGGCAAATTTCATTTAAATTCTAGACCTATCCACCTTATACTTTGAACCTGGCATTTACTCATGTCTACTCTGTCATGGATTGATTTATCCTGTGAGACAGACATTATTACTTAGAGTATAAAGCGGAAGTTGAAATTGGCTGCCTAACCATGGACAAATTTGAACTTGACTAACACTCATTCTTTTCCATTGTTCTCTTTCCTCGATTGATTCAAGACATCATACAGAACTGGACAGAGCTCTGACATCGTTCAGCATCTATCAGCATGCTGAGCATGTCTGGATCAATTGGCCCACTATACATCTCTCTCTCTCTCTCTCTCTCTCTCTCTCTCTCTCTCTCTCTCTCGTGCTCAAACAGACTAACATATATTATAATAGAGCACAGGCATAAAAAGCCTAATGCAGTCAGATAAACTTGAATTTTATTCTAGTTTTGTTTGTATTATTTGAGTGACCTTAGACAAGTCAATCTCAATGAACCTCAGTTTCTCATTTAGAAAGTTAAATAAATGGAACCTGATAGACTGTAAGCAATTCTAACTTTGGTAAATTGTGAGTTTACATGGTATTAGATGTATATGATCAATTAAAATAAACAGGCATATCCATTGGTAAACAAATTAGCTGTATAGGTCCCTTCTATTTTCTCCATAGTTTCAAACTTTATCTCTTCTCAAAAAATGTTCTACACAGTCATCATTCATGCTCCTGACACTATGACACCCATTACATGTCAGAATAGCAAACTGCAGCTATCACCTATTCTGTATAGTGTAAACTATAATTCCCTTCCATGCCCATTAATATGTGTAATTAATGGATCACAGACAATGGTCATTTTAATTGTTTCTTTAGTTCGCAGTACTACTATAGTTGACTTTTTCTTATTTAAGGCCATATCAATGCTTGCCTGGATCCAACTTTGCTGTATTTTCCATGTAAAGCAAGATTGTGAGCAGAGGTGCTTTCTGTTCACCTCTAACTCACTGTTGGAGTCTGGGCTTCATGTCCAAGCCCCTGCCTGAAAGATTCACAAGTTCACTGAACACATTAGTATCTCACAGCTGCTGCAATAAATTACCACAATCTGATGACTGAAATCCCCGCAATGGATTTACTCCAAGTTCTAGAGGAGAGTAGCCTAAGAACAAGGGACTGGCAGGACTCTACTCTCCCTGGGGACTTTGGAAGAATTGCTACCTTGCTTATTCCAGTTTCTGGTGGCTACTGCATCCTGGTACTCCTTGATTGTTGGTTGTTCCACTTCCATCTCTGCCTCTTGGTTATATAATCTCCTTTTACAGTGTGTCTCAAACTCTTTTGCTTCTCATATGCATGTGGCTGGATTGTTGTACCTACAGAATAATGCAGCACAAGTTCTTCTGAAGCTTTTCAACTTAATTCTTATACCATGTTTTTACCATCTAGGTAAAATCATCATTCAAGATGCTGACATATATTCAGGAGTACTAATATTCAAATGATGGTAACCAGTTTTAAAATTTGTGGAAAATAAACCATAAAGCCTACAGTTCAGTTTAAATAAATACAATGGATCCAGTGCAGTATCACTCTATGCAGTATGAATTTTTAATATTCTTCTCTCTCTCTCACATACACACACACACATACACATATATTTGTAGACATTCTTCACAACCACATATTGGAGTAGAAGATCACATCAGAAATTAAGCAAGAGGAAATAGAATTGATTCCATGTCCTTGAGGCTGTTTCTCACATCCTAAACCTGAGCCCTAGTAATGGCTATGAGAAACAAGAACACTTGAGAACTGTTGATTTTTTTAATGGCTGTTATATTAACCCATGTGGATAGCATGTGTGCATGTGGGAAGCTTGTGGATCGAAGAGTACAATCCCTTGAACACATGAACTACTGGAACATGATCATCCATTGCATATGTTCTTGATAGTCAACTGTAAATCAAAGGAATGACAAAAAGAAAAGAAAGAAAGAAAAAAGAGAAAACCACTAGATTTATTCATTCTCTTATAATTATGTAATGGAAAACAATGCTTTCTCTTTTCTTTTTTCTATTTTTTTTTTAATTTCCCAGAAGAAAGATGGGAAAACTGGCAAGGAAATAGCAGTGTAATAGAGACAATTTCTAGGCCACCCAGCTGCCTAATTACTGGCAACATCTTTGGAATTTTACAACAGGCCCCTTGAGACATCATCCTTTGAAAAGCAACCATTATGCATTGAAACAAAAACAAACCATATATACATAATTTTGGCATTGTAAATAAGCAAGCCTGGGCCTTCTAAGTCTAATAATTCAGCAGAATATCCCATCCATAGAAGAAAAAGCAAAAGAATAAATAATTACTTTGCAATTTCCACCTCTACTGTAGTGTTTTAAGAAGTCCATTCCTTATGTTAAGGTAAAACACAATTGCCTTATTGTAAACTTATTACAATTTAATCTAACAAGGTAAAAGTTGTGAACATCCCATTTATTTCAGCACTTTATTCGGAATGAGAACACTTATGATAGCCACATTGTTCCATGCAAAACAACAGCAATGAGAAAACAAAACTAAATGTGAAAAGCAGAATTCTCATGCACCCTAGCACTTAAGATGTTGAAGCAGAACTATGTGGAGCTACTGGGCAATTCTCTAAGGTGTTCTCAGCAATTTCCTAAAACATATCTCTTAACAATATTATTCAAACTTGAGAGATGGCAAATGAACTATAGCTGTGCTCCTGGGGAAGTGTATCTGACAAGACACAGAAACAGTCTATGCAGCTCAGGAACAGACCGTGTGGAAAACTTGTGGTTCATTGGGTGGTAACCTTCACCAGTACAGGTAATGCACATAGGGAATAAATGTAACAAATGTATTCGATGAAGAAAAAAAACCTTTTTGAAAGGTTTTGATGTGTTCTGCTTTTAGAATTTTTAAATACTGTCTATTCTCTATGGGAAGGGGGTAACAATCCTGAAACCACTAGTAGAGAATACCTACATGTGTATCCATTAGCCATTCACTATCCATTCTTGGAATATTCAAGCGTTCCACATGGTGGAGCCTCTGAACATTGTATATATATGAAGGCCAAGGTGACTTGTTCTCTCTCTACTAGGAGTTTTCAATGCAAAGAGAAAGACAGAAACAAAGGTCAATGGTCACCACCCAGTGTTATCCCAACACACTATAAGGACGGTGAAGGAAAGTTGGCAGCCCTGAGGGAATAGTGAACATAGCTGTGGATGTAGAAAGAAAGGCTGAGGTGAAGTTTGAGAACATTCATATTCTTCTAGACAGAAAGAGAATTATCTTTAATGATGAATTCTGTTTGATAACAAATATGCAGAAAGTGGTCCTCTTTCATATCCCTTTCAAATTTCCAGTCTGTGTTGCTCTTTTAAATGGTCAAGTTTCTTAATGTCTAACTTTAAATACTACATACAGATTACTCTTACATACATACTATGGAAACATGAAGAGAGGAAAGGGGCAGTGAGTGATGTCATTCCCTTAAAGATGGGCAACAGAATATTTTACCTAATTGTTCAGTCAGTGAATCTGACAAAAGATCACAGTGCTTTGACTTCCGGATCCAGTACTCACCAGCTGTTTGCCTTTGAGCAAATCATATACTATTTTATGTCTCTGCTTCTTTAGCTATAAATAAGGCTGTTAATTATTTTCTATTTTATAGACTGTTGATGAATAGAGTTTGGCCAGTACATCCTAGTCCTTCAAATTACTTTTAATACTCTAAACTTTAAGTATTGTTAAGTAATGATATTTTAAAATTTCACTAATTATTAAGTAGTACAAGAGATGGTTGTATTGTCCCTTCCCACTGAAATGCCAACGGTGTATTAGATTTAATCAATTTCTATAAACTAAAACAATGTGCTTTTCTGACATAATGAACTTTAAAGAGAATTCATATTTGCAGGATGGGACAATGGGTTGTGTTTCTCTCTTTTAAAACATACCTCTTTTTTTGTCTTCATGTTTGGTATACTTTATCTGTATGTCTCTGGGTGTCTAGGTGTATAATATGTATGTGGGGGGGATTGTCTGTGTGTGTGTGTGTGTGTGTGTGTGTGTGTGTGTGTGTGTGTGTGT
>CAJQZJ010034060.1:187944-223174 GCA_907164525.1 Lophiomys imhausi
GTGTGTGTGTGTGTGTGTGTGTGTGTGTGTGTGTGTGTGTGTGTGTGAATGTGGCTGAAAATGTGCAATATGCAATGGGAAGTGAGAGGGCTACCTTGGGTATTGGTTCTTGCCTTCCACCTCATTTAAGACAGGGTCTCTGTATGTTTGCTTCTATTCTGCCTCTCAGGTGAGCTGATGTGACTGACCCACGAGCTTCTGCAGGACTCAGTTGTTGCTACCTTCCACCTCCCTGTAGGAATACTGGGGCTACAAATGTGGTCTAGCACATCTAACTTTGTGAGGATCCTGGGGATTCAGGTTCTCACGTTTCTTTTCAGCACAGACCCTTCCTACTTTCACATCTTTTAAAAATAACTCACTAAATGTAATTAGTAATGCTTGAATATGAGTAGGTGTGGTGCTGTTTACTGGGCCATGGGCTACTTCACTGAGGGAAAGTGACTCCCAATTCCCCAACAATAGTCACCTCCCAATAACTTCTCAATTACAAGTAGGCTTTATGAACCCTTCATCATCTGTGATGAACTTCGAAAGGTCTAATCTTGTGCAAAGTTGATTCTTATTTTAATGTTTTATACAAATGCCAAATCTATTGGTATTCGGTCTCTGCTTGCTTAAATATACTAATGCTAGTCAAGAGAAAACTGTGGTGCCTATCTTGATTTCAGGATTAGTTGATTTCAAAGTAAGGGATATTAACTGAGTTTGACTTAGATTTTAAATATTCCCCAAATCCAAATGTTAATAATTTTGTCCCCTTATATTTTTAGTTGTGAGCCTAGCCTTTAAGAGCTGAGCCATCTCTCCAGCCCACTGCAGCAGAGTTCAGGGGTGGTACCTACAGGAGATAATTGCACCATGAGGATTATAACTATAATTAATGAATTAATCTATTGATGAATCCAAATCTCAGTGGGCTATCAGGAGATATAAATTTAGAAGACAAGGAATAGCCAGAGGATCAAGAATACTAAGCCAATCCTGTTGAAGGCTACACATTACAGTTCATGTCTCACTTTGTCTCCCCTCTTTCTGTCTCTCTCTCTTCTCCTCTCTTCCCTCCCCTCCTCCTTCCTCTTCTCCTTCCCCTCTCCCTCTGCTGCTTGGTTGACATGAGATGAACAGCCTTTTATACCATGGTATATTGCCTTACTACAGGCCCAGAGGTATTATGAAATAATGAACTAAAATAAATCCTTCCTCTTGTTGAGTTGTTCATCCCAAGTATTTTGCCACAGCCTTAGGAAGGCAATTTAGAAGGAGGTAATGCAGGAAGTACAATAACTTGAAATGTTTATTCACCAAATATAAGAGTTTTAAAATACAAAGAAGAAATAAAAATGAATATATATATATGACAAAAAAACTATAAAAATTCTAGGAGAAACAGTACAAAAGATTTTGTTCAGGAGTTGGGAAAAGGCATTATAAATAACACCAAAGGCTATATATATAAGTGAAATGTAGTAGTTCAATTATCATGGAAATTAAAACTTTCCATTTTTTGAATAAACTATCAAAATAATAAGAGGATGAGAAACAGACAAGTCTTAATATTTACATGACCAAACCTAATAAATGATATTCATTTATAATGTGTAAAGAAAAAGCTTTCAGAATTAAATAAATAAAGTAAATTTTTTCTTTAAGAAAAAAAGATGTTTACAGTTGAAGAAAGGGATTTTTCTTGCCCAGTGACAGGCTTGCCACTAAAACAACCATGTCCAAATGGAGATTCTTCGATGCTCATCCTCTACTTGGAGTAGAATGGTGGGTGCTGCCAGGAGCTGGCATGTCTCAATATTAAAAAAATCTTAAGTTAAGAATCCCTTGCTTCAACTGTAGACAGAATGCTGTCTGAAAAGGACAAAACTTGATAGCAGGTAAGTCGACAGCCTAGCTCTGCCAAGACAGGGTAGGCAAGTCTTTCATAATTCCTGCTTTACAATTAATGTCTATCAGAGATACTGGGCCAAGAGTCTGAAGATAGATGCTCTAATGTATGGAAATTTGGGGACTGTCCAGGCAGCCAGTTGTCTGCCATTTCTTAGTTTTGGAAGCTATTAGCTCTGCACTTCCTGTATAATCAGATATATTTTTCCTTCTCAGGTCTCTGATGTTGGTGATGACTAACTAGATAGCTATAGTCTCACAGTTAAATTTTAAGTTGTTTAGGAATTGAAAGGATGTTCTAGGTCTAAGAAGATGTTTTTAAGATGCAAGTTAAGATGGATACTGAGTTAGGTATAGAACTTTAAACTCATGGAGATAGATAGATAATAGAATATTAATAATAGTTGCTAAGTATTTATGGATTGGACATTGGGAAGGTTTGTTATGCCATAAATGTGGCCTAATTATTCAAAAATAGAATTATGAGTTCTGGGAGGGGTAGAGGGAGGGGACGATGATGGAGATGTAATTTGAAGTAATAAATAAGCATTTAAAAAAACAAAAAAATTGTGAATTCTCTCTCCATAATATTACTTGTAATATACATACATACATACATATACACCCATATATATGTATGTATATATATGTATATATGTATATATATATTACAAGTTATATATATATATATATATATATAACTTGTAATACAAACAGAGAAACAGGGCCAAATGGCTGAAGACTGATGCTGTATTGTATGGAGAGAAAATGGGAACTGTCCAGGCAGCCACTGGTATGTCATTTCTTAGTTTTGGAAGCTGCGGACCCTGCACTTCCTATATAATCAGATATATTTATCCCTCTCAGGTCTCTGAGGTGGTTGAAGAATAGATAGCTAGAGTCTCATAGTTAAATTTTGAGTTGTTTAGGTATCAAGAGGGTGTTCCGGATCTAAGAAGATGTTTTTAAAATTGTGATGGAAGTTAGTATGAAAGCTGAGTTAGATATAGAACTTTAAACTCATGGAGATGGTTAGATAGTAGAAGGTTAAAGTCAGGTGCCAAATACATATGGACTGGACATTGGGAATGTATGCTAAGCCATATGACTCTCATCATTGTAGCCTATTTATTTCTGTTGTTTTGTATTGTATTTATTGTTATAAGAGAAAGAACCATTTGCTGGACTGAAAGGGGGAGCTGTTGGGGGGAAAAAGATATACCTTAAACTTTAAAAAAAAAGGAAGAGAATGGGGGGTTGAGGGGGAAGAGGGTGGGAGGGTGGGACTGGAAGGGGGAGTGGGGAAGGGATTGTGATTGAGATGTAACTTGAAGAAATAAAAAATAAATTATTAAAAAATATATATTACTTGTAGTATACATACATATATATAACTTGTAATTCAAACATATATTTAATATGTGCATTAATATATGTACTAATATGTATATTAATATATAAAAATATATTTTTTACCTGAGTTTGACTTAGACATGAAATTTGATGGCTTGGTTCTCAATGCAGTAGTGTTCATGGATGGCACCCACAGGAGATGATTATACCATAAGAGTAATAGCCATCATTAATTAATGGATTTATCTATTGATGAATATATATATATATATATGTTCACATGCTAACATTTGTGAATACTTGGTTCCTAAATGGTGGAACTCTTTTGGAAGGATTAGAAAGTGTGGCCTTGTTGGAAAGGGTGTGTTACTAGGGGAAGGCTTTGGTGTTTCAAAAGTCTATGCTATTCTCAGTTCTCTGTTTCTCTCTGTCTTTCAATCTTTCTCTTTTCCTCTCCTTACCCATCTCTCTCTCTCTCTCTCCTCACTCTTTTTCTCTTGCTTATGGATCAGATGTCACTTCTCAGCTAGTGTTCCAGCACTACACCTGTCTGCCTGCTGTTGTGCTCCACATGGATTCTAGACTCACCCTGTGAAACTGTAAGCCCTCATTAAACACTTCCTTCTACCAGTGGCCTTGGTCATGGTGGTTTGTTAGTAAAGTAACTGGACATATCTATTATATATTCATATCCATATCCATATCATATATATGTGTAGCAATTAAAAACTTTGGTTAATTCACTCTAATACAATTTGGAAAGAATTATAATTAATATAATATAACATGTCAATACATAACTATTGGAATGGCTAGAGCAGTAGTTCTCAACCTTCCTAGTGCTGGGAACTTTTAATGCAGTTCTTCATATTTATAGTGAACCACCAGCCATAAAAATATTTCTGTTACTACTTCATAACTTTAATTTTCCTGGTGCCATGAAATGTAATGTAAATATTTGTGTTTGCTGATGGTCTTAGATGACTCCTGTGAAAGGACCATGACCCACAGGTTGAGAACTGCTGGGCTAAACTGACCAAGACACAGTAAACTAAATGTTGGTTAGGATAGAAATTAAAATCTTCATATCATGCTAGTAGAAATATCTTATGAAACAGACATGTAGAAAAAAAATCACTCTCTTAAAATATTAAACTATATCTATCACATGATTCAGACATTTTGTTTCTAGATAAATACCCAGCATGTGTTGTGGTGGAAGTTTTGATTTCTTTAGAAACACAGTTGTGTTGAATGAATGTGTTTTTTGTTTTGGTCTCAAGTATGGAATGTGGGGTGCTTTGTCCACTGTTGAAAAACACTCATGAGAGGGGCATGGGAAACATCCCGATGGAAGAGCACATGATGTTTTACCAGCCAGAAATTGTCAGGTATGGGGTACATGGTTACATTCTTTGATGGACGGACTCCTTGGACAGTGTATGATTTTGATCAATAGGAAGTACCTCTGGCGGAGGGCATGAGGTTGGCCTATTAGAAAATATCCTTGTGTGGATTTTGAGGGTATATAAATAAAAATCCCATGCCGGGCGGTGGTGGCGCACGCCTTTAATCCCAGCACTTGGGAGGCAGAGGCAGGCGGATCTCTGTGAGTTCAAGGTCAGCCTGGTCTACAAAGTGAGTCCAGGACAGCCAGAGCTATTATACAGAGAAACCCTGTCTCGAAAAACCAATAAACAAACAAACAAACAAACAAACAAACAAATAAAAATCCCAGAAAAACAAGGGTTTTTGCTTGGCATTGCTTCTTATCTCTTCTCATCTCTGTTTTGCTTTGAAATAATCCATACAACAATTTGATGAATCTTACTGCTGCCCTTTTGAAGATTTTGGCCCAAGTTGGGCTGAAGGGATCATGGCCCCAAACAGGAGGGGCAAGAACTGCTACTTCTTTGGCTGTTCCTGCTGGTGGTCCCCCAAACCGATGCTGGTTTCCTGGTTGGTAGTGTTCCAGTTGCTGCTGGTACCTGTTTTGATGTATGCTGTTTACTTGTCTTCTGGAATCCTGATGAATTGCCCCAAGGGACCTACAACTAAAGTGATCTACATCTTCTGTGTCTATTAATATCCTTTCTCCAGTTCTTTGGGTCAGTGGATTGAAAGCTGGATAGAGAGGTTAATATAAAAATAAATAGATAATTTAAAAGCATTCAAGGTGTGACTGTAAAGGCCCAGTAATGCCTGCACATGCGTTGCAATAGGTGGTTCATTTGTAATAGCCCATACTGGAAATAGTGAAAGTATTTATCATCAGGTAATGATAAAAAAATCATAGCTCAGCTTTGATCTGTGCATATATTGGATGACTACTTGGGAATAGACTACTCATAGGGCTAATTACATAGAATAAACATTGTTACCCCTTAAACAAGTGAAAGAATACAGATAACAAATAGATTTTGTGTGATTCTATTTATTAAAGATTCTAGAAAGCAAAAACTAATTACAACAGAAAATAGACTAATGGATTCTAAGAATGGCAGATAAAATTAGAGAGAGAGAGGCATTAATCTAAAGTATGTGTAATACCTGTAGTGACGAGTATGTTTAAAACTTTGTTGTGGTTACAGATTTATGGAATTTTCATGGATCAGCCTCTGCTATAAAGATATGGAGCTTATTATTGTATCTCAGTGAAGCAGTTAAACTTATGTGAAAAATCTAAAAACAAATGTTTGTCTGAAAGAAGTTTAAAATTAAATTTCAATAAACTACAAAATCAGTTAGTAGGACATAAAATGCGATCTTGCTGGTTTCCCTAAGAATAGATGAGAGTTGGGGTAGAATTTTACCTGGAAAGGTGACTATATTTCCTCAAGAAAGTCATCTGCATCTTAAAAATAGTTTTACAATCAGATGACACAGTAGTTGCTTTGGAGTCTGTGCATCTGAGAAAGAATGACAGTGTTTAAAAGCCCTAAGTTTAAAACACCCATGCTCTGGGGCTCTGTGTCCCTGTCACCCACAGGCCTGCCTTGAGAAGAAAAAGTCATATCTTAATGAACTTAAGAACCTTTAAAAAAAATCTCTTAAAAAATTATCTGCTCACTGCATCTATTGCTAAAATTAAATGCCCTAAATGCATGAGAGAAAGGTGACATTTTAACTGACAAGAAACAGAGTTTTAGACTTATAAATCGTTTACAAGGAATTGGTGTGGGAAACTATGGTGACTTCTGTCAGGCCTGCCCCACAAGTAAAAGGTACTGTATGTGGTAGGTCATTGTATCTCAGTGAACAGAAAGAAAATGGCATAGTATTTGAAAACTCCATGAGTTTTCCTGTCACCTCCACTCCTGGGTTTGATGTTTTTTCCCAAGCAGATATGTAACATTGCTTTTCCTCTAGATCCATCACAGGATAAACAGAGGAGGCACACAAGTATGAAGCAGTGAAGGACTGACCTTCTGCTCCATGAGAAGTAATTGTTACACACTTTTCCTGGATCCATGTTAGAGCCCATATATTTATTTCAGACTCCAGAGTCAGAAAATCTGTAGTCTTTTTGGCTAGACATCAACTACAGTCTCAATCAAAGATTTTTTTAAGCACTTGGTTCGCTTGTTTTAATTACACCAGGTGGTTGGGATATTTGATTTTATTGAATCTAGTAGATTTTCTCAAACCCATATAAAAAAAAGCTATAAAATTGAAGTTAATCATGAGCTCATTTCTAATTTTAACGGTTTGAAATTATTTCTGTTTTGCTACTTACATTTGTTTTCTTTTCAAAGGGCAATGAAATTAGAATTGTGTTTGGAGTGTTCTGTCTTCAAGTTATTGCTTGTGATTATTGTAGCATGAATTAATATCTTTTTTGTTTCCTCTAAGGAAAATTCATCCTTATCTTTACAGTGCTTAATTCGTAGTCTGGAAGCAAAATTCTCCCCGGGAAAAAGTATGCTTCCACTCACCAACAACATTCTGTTTCGAGGATCATCCTAAAGCTGAAACTTATTCCAACTCTCCCATGCCTCGTGGGACAAAATGCAGCCACCAACAGTCAGTCCTCTGTGGTCATTGTGGCTTGCCTATTTCCGTATCAGTGATGGCCAAGCTTCCACATTTTGTTTTAAATAAGTGGCATTATTTTGACTGCCCACAGCCACCTTGTTCTTAAACCTTTCTTAAATTTTGCAAAAGCCTTCTTTGCAAACATAGATGTTCTTTCCTGATGCCAAAGTTCTCCTCAGTTTTCTGACTTCCTTAAAGAATAATCATACCTCTTCATCCCCTGGCTGTTCACAGTTCTCTGTTTAAACACTTACTAGAATGTGTGGCACAAATCATGCCCTCCTTTAATAGACTATCTTATCTACTCTGGAAATGTTGGCCAGAACCAGCTAAGTTCATCTACCGTTCCTAGCCTGCCCCCTCCCCACCACACAGATGCTATGTTAGGAACACAATTGTGCATTTCTGCTTTGCCTAATATTGCAGACAAGACTGTGTGCATTCTAAAATCATGCCCTGTCATTTCCCCCAAGTTTTCCTGAGTTATACAGAATATTAGAGACCTGCAATTGTGGTGCCAGCTCCTGATTCCCAAAGAAAAACTCAGGTCCAGGATTGTGCTGTGTGAGACTGCATGGTCATACTAAAGGTTGAAATGACTCTTCCTCGGTTCCTCACCTATCTTTTCTGGATATTTAGCTGGAAGAAAGTAGTTTAAAAGAGCAGAATATGTTGACCATACAATAAGCTTATTCCCTCCTACATGCATCCAATGGACGACACTTCCCTTAGAGCAAATTAACCAGGTAGACTAAACTTGTTCCTTGCAGAAAACCGGAAAGTCTAGACAGGGGATGTGCAGAGAGTATTTGGAAAATTAGCTGGTCCTACTCTGAGTGCATAGTGACTAACAGCAGCATTCAGTTTTCTTATACAATTTTCTCAAAGCTATATCAGTTTCCTAGGATTCCATTAAAGTTGTTTGCAGTTAGTATCATGAACACAACCCAATTTTCCTCTGAAAATGAGAACTAATATTTAGAAAATCTTATGTGACTGATATTTATTTTTTCATACATTGTAAAAACTAACTCATATAACTGTCATAATAATTACATAATACTACTTTTATGCTTACAACCTGTGGACCTAGAGACTCAGTAACTTGACCAAATTTACACAAAGTAGTAAGTGACAGAATTCATGTTTGATATGGAGCCCAACCTTTGGCCACTATGAGCCCTTGACATAAGACTGTGGAACAGCTAGCTCCAAGTTAACTCATGATTTGGTTCCATCAACCACAGCACTATGCAAAATAGTGTATTCCTGTTAAATTAATAACCTCTAGAGAATGCATACTTCAGATAACTAGAGTGTTCAAACATTATTGCCACCTAACCTTTTCTGGGAAAGGGAGTAGAACCCTTATTTTTAGTTTGAGTGCTTGGTGATGGATTTAGTCAGTGTAACATAGAATATCTGTGACTTGAGAAATTGTGATGGTAAGAATCCAATTTGTAGCATATGTCTGCATTTAAAAAAAAAACCTCAGAGTTTTGGCTATTTTACTTTAGAGAGTAGTTTTGTTGGAAAAGTTTTGCATGGCTTTATGAATTTTATTAAACTATTTTAAATTAAGATGATATGTAGGTGGTTTGAATGAACTCTATGGGACTTCAATGTAATTTGTTAGTTTGCCCATATATTAATTTTCCTATTGATGTTTCTTACCATTGCTTTTAAAATAAAAAAGAACTAATGAAAATACACAGACTTATAAACTTAAAAATTTGGTCATCAGTCAGTTAGGAAGTTACATTTAAGACAAATATCTGCTTTTTGGAAATTGTCTACTAAGAAACAATAACCATGGCTTGAAAGGCCAGATCATGTATTTTCTATTGTGATGATATACCTGTAATTACATTAAGAAAACTGTGGATTTTATTATAAACAGGAGGAACATGAGAAGTTTCCAGCTAATTACTTGTCCTTTTTAATATATTTTTGTTGATATATAAGAAGTCTTCATTTTCCAGAGTATAAACAACTTTAGAAAACCAAAGATTACCTGGGTAGTATAGGTTATTTGGGATGAATAATAGAACTATTCTAAGCATTCTACCAACTAAACTATTAGCAATAACCTATGCTTTTATTTAAAAGGTCAGTTCTTGTCATATTACCTGCCTTTTAACTCACAACAATTTACTAAAAGGTTTAAATGTTTGTATTTCAAGTCATCTTTTCTCAGGTTTTTTAAGAAAATTACATTTATTGTATGTATGTGGACGAACAGGAACAGATATGAAGGTCCTGGAGTTTATAGGAATTGGTTCTCTCCTTCCACCACGTGGGTTTTGGGATCACACTCCAGTTATCATTCTTGGTGCTCTTTTCCACTGAGACACACCACTGGCTCCTCAATTCTTAGTGTTAATTCTGAATAATATAAGCCACCATAATATAAGTCCTTTGATGTCATTTTTTTTCCATCTCACTAGCTAATCCTAAAGGCATCAACACACTGTTGCATTTTGTTTATAATATATTACTTCTGTTTTCTTACTGATTCTGTGTTATCTCCTTTCCTTAACCTTTCTGAGGTAATGAATTTTATACTCTAGTGAACCAGGGAATGAACCATTGACTAAACTATGCTGAGTCTGCTGTACTCATGGTAAGATTCTGAAGTAGGAATTAATGGTCTCATTTTACACTGAACATCAGAGCACGGTTAGTTAAAGCTATGTGTTAAGATGTTATCTCTTACTGGATTAGGGTATTTGTTCTAGCTTGAGAAGTAATTATAAACATGAAACTGACATAAGTACACTTGGTCTTCAGAAGGGACTTTGTGGTAATCAGGAACTGTACCACTGCTGTGATCAAGTGGTTTCACTGAAGAGACATTCTTTTTGTCTCCTGCACACAACTCAAATGGCTATTCTGACCTTCCATGAACTCATGCCAGCACTCAATTTTAATCTCATTAGGGTACTTATGTTCCACTTTTAAATTTCCAGGGGGGTATAATGTTGCAATGACTGAATCATAGAATTTGGATAATGAATCATAGCCAGAGATCCTATGTTTGTGGCCTGATGCCTGATCCAAATGAGACTTTAAGGCAGACTATATAAAAAGGGAATTTACTATTGAAAGAAAGTGTGTTCAGAAATGTTATCTACTTTATAGTGGATTCTAGTTCAAACTAATCTCATCTGGTTTGTTTCAAAGTACAAATTATACACCAGCATGACCACACTCATGTTTTTCTTTCTGCAATGACTGAATAAGGATGTAACACACAGTTTCTAGTTAGAGCTATGGAACAGGTCACAGACAAATACTTAAGCCATGAGAGCTGTCACTACACACAAAGCATGTTGAAAGTATGGGGTAAAAATGAGCATGCCCCCTTATTATTTCCATAAGAATGGCACTTAGGGATATCAAAAAACTTCTGCTGAAATTTATCTTTCAGATACAGGAAGTATATCAATGAACTGCCTAGAAAAAAGAGAACTCTTAGATACTGTTCTACTGCTATTGAAGAGACACCATGACCAAGAGAATTCTCATAAAGGAAAGCATTTGATTTGGGGCTTGCTTACAGATCAAAATGTCAGGAAATAGATATGGCACTGGAACAGTAGGTGAGAACTTTATATCCTGATCTACAGGCAGAAGGCAGAGAGAGAAGGAGAGAGAGAGAGAGAGAGAGAGAGAGAGAGAGAGAGAGAGGGGGAGAGAGAGAGAGAGAGAAAGAGAGAGAGAGAGACTTGGCATCATGTGGACTTTTTAAACTTTAAAGCCCCCCCCCCCCAGCAACATACTTTATCCAACGAGGCCACACCTCTTCATCCTTGTCAAACAGTTCCATTTCCTGGGGGCTAAATATTCAAATACATGAGCATATGAAGGCCATTTTCATTCAAACCACCACAATTCTTCATTTATTAGGATGAGATTGGTCCAGGGGAATAGGTAGAAGGAGGGTCCAGCGCCTACACAAAAGCTGCACTGTAACAGGAGTGCTTAGCCTAGAAAACACCAGAAGAAATGGTACTTCCAACTGTTGTGTCTTGATGGATGGAAGAAGACTGCCAGTAGCTTTGTGCTCTACAGAGTGAGGTGAAGAAAGCAAATATTGTGCTAACATTTCCCTGAGTGGAAGGAAAGCAAGTATCTCTTGAACAGTTATGACCACAAATCAACCTTCACCAAGTTTATAGAAAGTCCACAGTAATTATGCTAACTAAAAAGTGCTCTCCTGTGTAGCCCATTTCTTGTCTGACTCTGGCATTTGTCATTCATCCCTCCATCTTCAGCTCCTATGTTTTGATCTCATTGCTTCCTTTATGGTGGCTGACTCCCTCATTTCTCAAAATTATGGCCTCCAATAGTTGTCTAAAACTTGAGCATTGAAAGTGTATTTTGGAGCTTTTGTGTGGAAAAGATCTTTAACAGCTCCCCACAGCACACTCCTTTCTAAGCATAAGATTATAATTCTTTACTCTCATGAAATTTAGTTATGGCAAATGAAAGGTAAGATGAGACATCATCCTGTTCCAGGACTTGCGTGACAAACCTCACATTGTAATTCTGGAAGGTAAAAGGCTATCCTTAGCCTATGGTTCCTGGGTTTGATAGCCAGCCTAGTCATATCTATAGCTTATAGCTCCTATTGTCCTTTAAAAGAACAAGGAATTGTTTGTATTTTAATTATATATGTATATAATTTTTATTATTAATTTTTTACATAGGGTATTATCCTAATAGGATGCTCACTAGCATAATCTCCATGTTAATTTTGTGTTCATTAACGTTATGATCCTTTAAAGGATCATTATGCTAGAAATATCCACTTTACCAGAGAGAAGGTTTATTTTGGTTCATGGTCTCAGGATCTTTAGTCCATGAGTAAGAGGGCCTATTGTTTCTAAGGTGGTGAGCAGTAAATGGCAGCCAGAGCAGGTGGCAGAGAAAAACCAGACATCTATCTGACAGCCAGGGAACGAGAGAAAAGGGATGAGTCAAGAGTCCTGCGATCCACTTTAACTGGCACACCCCAGTCACTATATCTGAATAGTATTTTTTATTAAATTCTAAAATAATTTTTCCCTTTGGAATTTTGAAGAAATGACTTAATGACCTTTTGGGATGCACAGGCGTAGTTGAGGGCTTTGGAATATTATGGAGTCTTTTTTTGTTCGTTTGTTTGATTTGATTTTTGTTTTTGTTTTTGAGGTTTCTTTCTGGCTTTTAGAATATTAATACTTTCATTTATGAAATTTTAGAATTTTTACACAGTGTATTTGGGGATCATCTTTCTGATAGGGCCCACTATATAACATAAACTGGACTGAAACTTTATATATAGCCCAGTTTGGCCTTAAATTAGTGTCTTCCTGACTCAGCCTCTTCATTACTGAGATAATAGACATGTGTGCTGAACCTCTCTCAGCGAACACTCTATATCTGGGGATGTGTGTCCTTCAGTTTTAAATGGATTTATATATTCTATATATTAGTGTTTTGCTTCATTTTCTCAGTTCACTTCCTATGAGTGTTACTACACAAAGGAATTATTATTATTATTTTATTATTATGTTACATAGTTTGATAGTATTGCTTTATATATTGTTTTAGTTTTTGTTTACAAATATAATTTTATGTATCAAGATTTTTTTTTGTTAAAAATGTAAAGAAACTATTTTTCTCTGTTCCATTTTCAAGGCATCCTTTCCTGTTACTTCCCTTCCTGTCTGGTTGTCCTTGTACATTAATACCACTTTAAACACATTTAGTGCTCTTTGTTAGCAGGGTTTTGATAGGGGGAAGAAATTAATACATAATCAACCTGACAGTACTAGTAATGGGAGCTTTCTGGGTGAAGTTTATGTTAAAATACAACTGGAAATTGGATGTCACAAAAGCCTAGTGACAAGTTGTGTTTAGGTTTATTTAATTTCTGTATTTATATTGCTTGCTGCCATTCAGTGGAACAGCTCCAGGGCCAAGGAGGAGCCCCAGGAAGGCTGTAGACAATTTCTCTTTGTGTTTCCTAGGATATCTGATGTCATATTATTTCTGGGTGACGTTAGATGTGCATAAATAACACTCACCAAGAGAATCAAGCACTAGTGTAGTCTGGCCTTTAAAAATGTAGCTTCCATGGTCATTGGGAACTCAATTTAAATACCACTTCAGTATTTATTAACAATGAGACTTTCTTTACAGTTCTCAGTTTCTGGGACCTTCCGAGTCTTCTTCTGTAAAATGGGGGTTAATTATTGTGTGTACTTTGTAGGCCTGTTGTGAAGATTAACTAAGACAATGTAGCTAACGTGCTTAGCTCAGCATCAGGAAAGGAAGGTATTGAGTAAGTAACAGCTGTTATTATTTGTATGGTACATAATTATACTTTTACCAGAACTATAAAACCTTACAAAGTAGTGAACTGTCGAAAGTGAATCAAAGCATAAACATGATCCTAAAATGAAGAAACAGAAATGTATAAGGTGTTATTTTCTCATAATAACTATTTAATTTGTGGTTAAAAAATTCATCAGAAAGATAGAATCTTAAAAATTCATCCAAATATATAGATATGCCAAGGGTCCTGGAGAGAAACCTAAAGGTCCTTTATTAATATATACAATATATTAATATTATTAATATTACATAATATATAATATATTAGCATGTATGTATGGAAATAATTTGTATAAAATGAAGGCTTAAACCTACTGTAAATAAATAATACATTTTGTTAAACGTTTTCATTTGTTTCTCTTTTATTTTACTTCTGTTAAGCCTGGTTTAATTTTTTTTATTCATACAAGTGAGGAAATGTTTCCTATAATTCAGATTTGTAAAACAAAATTTGGAAATAAGTGTTACATTATGAAATGAATATTTTATTTTAAAGAACTAAAGTGAGTTCTTATATTAAAGATTTCGCTGCAAAGAAATGAGTAGAATGGATTATGATATAATTATGCATTAACAATATTCTACCCCACTTTAATTTTAAATAAAAATTATATAAACTAAATTTGTATCTTAAAGATTAAGGCATGAAAGAAATAAAAACATAGAAGGTAATTGATTTCATTGACCTTATTGTCTCACTATTGGGGCCACATAGGATGTATATTTTAAAATAGGTCTCTAGAATGTGAATGTGAATTGGCTATCTTTGAGTATTTGAAACTATGTGTGTGTTGAAGCAATAAAATGATGTTATAATATTTTGAGAGGTTATTATGTTGCATCTATGTTTGTATGTGTTCAAATTTTATCCTTTTCTTGTAGAAACATTTAGAGAGAATACATATATTGCTAAATTTTATAATCCTTGAACATAACACCATCACTCAAATAAATCTCTCTCAGTGAGCATTGGTGTTTTTAAAAATGTAGACAAGTTTACATCTTTTATTAACTTTATTATCTAGTATTTTATGTTTATAATTCGATACATCTTTTTTAATACTTTTTTTATTTCTTCAAGTTATATCTCAGTCATAATCCCTTCCCTACTCCCCCTTCTTGTCTCACTCTTCCACCCTCTTCCCCCCAACAGCTTCCCCCTTCAGTTCAACAAATGGTTCCTTCTCTTATAACAGTAAATACTATACAAAACAACAGAAATAAATACGCCACTTTTATGAGAGTTAAATGGCCCAGTATACATTCCCAATGTCCAGTTCATACATATTTGGCCCCTGACTTTAACATTCTACCATCTAACCATCTCCATGAGTTTAAAGTTCTGTATCTGACTCAGCTTTCATACTAACTTGCATCACTATTAAAAACATCTTCTTAGATCCAGAACACCCTCTTGATTTCTAAACAACTCAAAATTTATCTGTTTTATGCATTTATTTCCAATAACATTTTCTGGTGATATGTAAGAATAAAGGTGACTTTTAATGATAATTATCTTTTATTATAACACATTGGAGTTTTCTTTTAATAACATAATTTTGTTAAAAATTTTCAGAATATTTTGTCTTGATAGTGAAGAAAGGAAGATTTTTTTCTTTCTATTCTTCATCTCTGCTTCAATTCTTTCACACAATATTGAAAAAACAAAGTGGCACATTTTGAATGATGATTTGAGAATATTCAATAAAGTTGAAGGTTTACATATGTCAGTGCCGAGGGAATGTCATCTTGTGTGTGTGTATGTGTGTGTGTGTGTGTGTGTGTGTGTGTGTGTGTGTGTGTGCTCCCTTTTTTTAGACTGGATTTCATTTAGGAGACCCTGGCCTCTAACCTGCCGGTATATAGAGCTGACCTTAAACTCCTGATTTGCTTGCCTCAACCTCCCAAGTGATGAATAGGTAGCCAAGAATGATGTTGAGTTCCTGATTCTCTTCCCTCAACCTTCCTAGTGCTGAGTTGAAAGACACATGGACTCCTGGCAAACACATCTATGTTTCTGTTTTTAGCATCTTATCCTGGAAACGTACCTAAACACAAGCACAGAGAAATGTGTATTAAAATGTTCTTTTCAATAGCATTGTAATAGGAGACTTATAAAACATGCTGACAATTTACAAGATTACGAACCCATAGCAAAGTCATCACACAGGTGGTATGAGCTGCCCACTTTGTTTTAACATATGGGTCTAATCACTGATTAATTTAGCTTGTGATCTAATGCCTTCTGAGGAATGCAGTATTTGCTATACATTGGTATTGTGGTTAAAATTCCAATACGATATCTGGTTATAATCTGTTTCCCTGTTGAACGATAAACTCCAAGAAGGCAGTGGTCATTTCTCTGTTTTCTCCACTCGGCAAGTTGCCTGGAAATGTTCAGATGCTTCATAAAATTTTGTTGATGGAATAGCTGGGTAAATAAATGAACTGTATTTCTAACACAGTCATAAAGATAAGTAAAAATAATAGTCATGTGATGCATTTATTATTTGTTTGTTTGTTTGTTTATTTATTTATTCATTTGGTTTTTCGAGACAATGTTTCTCTGTGTAACAGCCCTGGCTGTCCTGGACTTGCTTTGTAGACTCGGCTGGCCTTGAACTCACAGAGATCTGCCTGCCTCTGCCTCCCGAGTGCTGGGATTAAAGGTGCACCACCATGCCCGGCTGTGATGCATTTATTATTGTCCAGTGAAAACTTATATTATTATCTTGTAATTCTGATCATATACATGAAGTGCAGAATTGATTGTGAAAAATGTTAGGGAAAGTAAGGCAAATGTGATTTGTCAGTATTCAGCCAGAGATGTTTTCTGAGGAAGTGGGGCCTTGCTTATACTCTTCAAGTCAGAATATTACCCTTCAGGAAACCACACGCAAGTGTCTACTGCCAGTTTTTTTATATTCCATAATAACCTCTGTACCTCTCCACCCTGAAATGACAGACCTATTCTCTGTGGATTTACCTGGATGAAAAACAATCAGGCAACTGTGCAAATACTACAAACACCTGCACATCAGAAAATTTAACAGTGCCAGAACCAAATAGTTCTTTTAGTTTATCTCAAAGAATGTTCCCAGCTAATCCTCTCTTGGGGACATAGATAAACACTCTGAAGCTAATACAGTCTTAACATAAATTTAAAAAAAATAATGCAGAAAAGACATTTTGAGCATTCAGTATTTTATAACCTTTGGATTTCTACTCTCATTTTGTAAGTCTCATTGTTGAAAAGAAAACATTCTCAAATTATCGTTCTGAAGAGGACAGTAACTTCAGCACTACAAACTGTGCTAAATTTTCCCCCTTTCTTTCCCTTGGTAACAACTTTGAAAACCCAGATGCTAAGCGATGGAAGAGAGTCCCTCATAGAACCTGGCTTCTTGACAGATAGCTCAGGTGGTTGGGCTGCTAACTGCTTTTCCATCTGAAGGTTGATTTCAGATCCAAGATTTACTCCTAAATTTAAAATATCTAGATTCTTGACATATTGTCGTTAAAAAAAATGGCATGTTAAAAAAACGGTATCCAAGGAAGAGTTGCATGTTACATATAATATATATTATGTTATTTTACAATATAATGTGAATACTATTATTTGCTTTTTCATATAACCTTATTTCTGGAAGTGAGTCTCATTGTAAATATAAAAATAATTCCATCATTCCACAGTAATATATCTTTTTATTCTTAGAACAGTCAAAAATACCCATCTCTTTCTGGCATTTCCCTCTGCTTCTCACAGTACTGATGCAAACCATAGAGCATCTTTGTGACAGGCCATTGTATCCAAATAAATCTTGTTTGAGGGGATAGAAAGATTGTAAGAGCCAGAGGATCTGGACACTGCCTGTGATACAGTCCCTTCTAGACTTGACTTGACAGGGATGCTGCACCCATGAACTCTCACAGTATGGTTGCCTGCTTAAAACTTTCACAATGCCATACCAGTTGACATGGATGGGGCAAAATTTTCACAAGGCCCATCCCTTCTATGAGGAGATATAGGCATTTCACAGCTGCTGAGGAATTGAGAATCAGTTTTCTCCAAGGACAATTCCAATGAGAGGCTAACCAATCCTAAATGATCAACCTAAACATGTACTTACTGGCAACATAAATTATAATTTGGATTCAGGAGTGTACGTGTGTGTGTGTGTTTGTCAATCAAATTATAAAAGAAGTAGTGAATGCATTTGAGAGAGAGTGGAAGGAGAATACAAGAAAGTTGGAACATGGATAGGAGTAAAAATAGTATAAATACAGGATACTTGTGCATGAAATTCTCAAAACTATATGTTTAAATTTAATGAGTATCTCAATTAATTATTGATTATATACTATTTCATGAAATTATACAGTTCATAGATTATTTTGTGAAATCTTCTCTTCTTATGTGTTAGCATTTTCTCTCTTTTATGATTTCTACTTTTTACTATCCAGTTCTAAAATTCTACAAAAATGATGAGTAGAATTTAGACGAATGCTTTTCCTAACTGAAGTGTCTTTATATTTTCAGTCTCTCTGTTGTCAGTGTTTCCTTTTGTGTTTAACATACATTGAAGTTTTGAAAATACCTTCCTCTTATTCCATATGACATATACTTTCTTCCTTCTCAGTCTCTATCAGGGTTCAGTAAGCCTACTTAGTAAAACTGCTACGCTGTTGGGTGGTTTCATAGGAAATAAACTTTGCAAGGATAACTTTTATGGATACATCCTGGAGCATGAAAGCATATTCCCAGTATATTTCCACATCAAGTATTTCAGATATTCTGATTTTAAAGAACTAAATCACATCAATATATTTGGTAATTGCAAGAAAGAAGAGTTTTTAACTTTGCCAAGTTGGAATGAGAGTCTAAAGTGAAAGGATGAACTTGAATGTCTGTTTAACTTCCCTACCTCACTATGCTTCTCATTAATTATTAATATCATCATCCCAATGTTTGTTAGCTATTTAATATAAACATGTAGCTACCACTTTTTGAAAGTGAGGTAATACATTGATAGAAACACCTCTTATCTTCTGGAAGTGCATAAACAAGAAAGAATACTCCCTGAGTTGATGAAATGAATTACATGTGGGGAAAGTGGACTCCAGGAGGAGGAATAAATACTAATAGTGCAGAATAGAGATGCAGAGAGACTGTCTGAGAACTGTCCATAATGGATTTCATGGGGCTCACAATCCTTACCTTCAAATAGCTTAAGGATTGTTGGGTGGGTTTGTTGCTGTTACCAGAACTATCATATGGTATACCTCATGTATTTCATCTCTAACTTGCTATATTTTCTTTCCTAAAATATGCCCTGACACTCAGAACACTGAACAATGGCAGCAGTGGTAAGATTCAGCTTAGCTAACACAGACTATAAGCTGTTTTGTTTCTTTCTCCTCACTGAACTTACAGGCCAACTTGTCTACTTCTGCACACATTGGACCCCCTTTTTTCTTTTTCCCTCCTCTCTCTACGGTTAAGTTGTTGCTTAACAGAGAAGAATAAATAATTACATATGAATAGTGTAATTGACCTAGATTTGTGATTTCAGCAAAAGTACCTGAGATATGTGATTTGGATCAAACCTTATTCCAGAATCTTGGGGCGTTGTGAGGTCAACCAAGGCAGAATCCTGAGAGTGAATTATCTGTAATGCTGCCTTTTAGGTTTTGAGATTGGTGTGTTTACTGTGGTGTGGCTCAATTCAAGTACCTGAGCAGCTTCACTGATTCTTAGAGCACCTGAGTCATTTTAGACAATCAGATTCAGACATGATAACCATGAAGAAATGTAAGAGACGGGGTAAATAGGCTGTGGCCTGACCCTGAGAAAATGCATGCAATAGCATCTCTTCCTGGCATCTTCCTAGATTAGTTGTGTTCTATGATCTAATGAGATCAGCTCCTAGTAACTATGAGAAGATAGTAACATGGTATCCTTGTATTATGTCAGCTTTACATAAGCTAGATTCATTTGGGAAGAGGGACTCTGAAATGATAAAATTTCTCCATAATATCTGCCTATAAATGAGTCTGTAGTGTGCTTTCTTGGCTAATCATTGATGTTTGTGGGTGCGGCTGAGTGCTGGGACACATCTGGGCAGGTGGTCCTGAATGATATAAGCTAGCAAGCTGAGCAAACCATGGAGAGCAAGCCAGCGAGAAGCACATCTCTGGATTGTCTGTTTCTGTTCCTCATTCCGGGTTCCTGCCTGGACTTTCTGCTCTGTCTTCCTTTGATCATGGAATGTGGTCTGGAAATGTGAGCTGAAATAAGCCATTTCTTCCCCAAGTTGTTCTGGTCATGGTGTTTCGTAAGAAAGCCTAACTTAGAGATAGGGGGATTAAATATATTATTTATGTTTATAAGTGTAGATATTCACAAGTGTCAGAAAAACAACTGAAAATAATAAGATGTTAAGCTGTATTAATTCATCTTGGATCATTAATCACTAAGATCCATAGAGACATGAGTTCTACATTACAATTTACTTCCTTGCTACATTTATTTCTCTGGCAAATCCCTTCATTCTCTCCCCGGACTTTTTCTTCTTCTGTTCATTTTATATCTATAAGCTTATGTTTTCCATTGTCTGGTTTCGTTAAGTCCACATGTTTTCTTCTACCACACTGATAAAAAATGATCCTTACCTCAATTAAGTTGAATCAAAATGATATTATGTTCACATTGAGTTATTTACATAATTTTAATAAGACAATTCCCATTGTCTTAAAACCATTACATAATAAACATTCTCTTCACATCTCATATTCATGCTAATGTTTGCCTTTTCTCTCAGCTTTATCAAGGTATTTTTCACTTACCTAAAATTCACATGCTCAAAGTATTCAGCAGTTCAATAGTTGCTTTAGTGACAGATTTGAGGCCTGAACAAACTCTCCAAAAATCAAAACTTCAGTACCACTGTGAAGCATACCCAATTGTTATTTTAAATTTCTATTACTCTTTGACAATGCCATAAATGAATATACTACATTTTGATCACATACGTGCCCAATTCTTACCTCACTTCCCAGTGATTCCCCAGGAGACCATGCCCCATCAATGCTGATCAATGCTGAAATGTTGACTGGCTTATCTTGTACATGAGCCTATACCTGCTGTGAGTTTATGAGTACAAAGGCCATGGCATGTCCACAAGACAGCATTGCACAGCACTTTTCCCCATCTTCTTACTCCTACAGTCCATCTGCCTTCTTATCCCCAACATCATCACATTCAATTTTATTTAAATTTCTGAGATTATTATTGTATCATTTGTTCCTTCCCTTTCCTCCACTCAAATCTTCCCATATAACCCTCCTTACTCTCTTTCAAATTCATGGCTTATTTAAAAAAATTAATTGGTGCTACATACGCATATGTATATATTCCTAAACACAACCTGCTAATATTCCTAAATATAATCTGTATAATGTTACTCGAATATATTGGGGGTAGGGCTGATCATTGTTATTTGATAACCAATTAGTGTGATCTTTCCTGAGGAAGACTGTTTCTCCCTCTCTCAGCATTCCTTAGTTGCCTGTAGTTCTTTGTCTACATATTTTAGACATATTTTCACTATATAGTCCAGGCTGACTTGAAACTTGCTATATAAACCAGAGTGGCCTTGGAATAGACCTAGCTAGTCCTGAGTTCATGGATATTCCCTTTCTTCAGAGTGCTGGGATTAAAGATATATACCTCAACATCTGACCTCAATCCATTCTTGTTTCCTGTTCTTACCCAATAACAGTCCAAAGAAAACCCGAGTCCTTCTACCAATATATATTTGTCAGTTATAGATATTTTTGATGAACATGTCATATAGCTTATAGTATTTTATAATTGAACAATTTCATTTTATGTAGTGATTTCAAGGTACATGAGAAATCTCCCTGAAGCAATAAAATGCCAATAGATTTGCAGTTAATGATGGGACATTGTGACCACTTGCCTTTCTCCATGCTGATCTTTTGTCTACTTTGAGCTTTGCGCATACTGTCACAATGTCTTTGAATTCATATGGGCATCTTCCCTGGTATGTCTGGAAAATACTATTTACTTGAAGATATCCACCACCTCTGTTTCTTAAAATCATTCCACCCCTTCTTCTGCATAGTTTCCCTAGACTTCATCCTCACTGATTAGCTTTTAAAATAGTGGAATGTTATATGTATACTATCAGAGGAGAAAAGTTAAATCCCACCCAGATATGCCCTCTACAAACTACATTGACAACCTGGCTAGCAAGATATATCCACTGGTGCAATACTGGAACAAATGCTTTGGGAGTAATCAATCACTTTTTTTATTAGATTGGCTCAAGAACATGGTGGCTTCAGCAGTACAGTCTTACCGTCAAATTTGAGAGGTTTAGACAATTATCCTCATGGTGGGGAAGAGGGCAGCATACAGACAGACAAAGTGCTGGAGACTAGTAAGATTTCGTTAGCTATATCTGCAGGCAGCAGGAAAAGAGAAACACTTTATTAAAGCCCATGGGCCTAACATGGGCTTTAATAACCTCAATGTGACACTTCCTCTGATAAGGCTACACCTCTTCCAACACAACCACACCTCCTAATCCTTCTCAAGTAGTCCCACTCCCTAATGACTAAGCGTTCAATAATTTAAGCATATGGGGACTATTCCTTCTGAAACCTCTACATTTCACTCCCTGGTTCCCATAGGCTTGTAGCCATGTCATAAGGCAAAAATACATACAATTCTTCTTCAAAGATTCCCATAGTATATAACAGTCTCAACATTGTTTAAAAGTCCAAAGTTCAAAGTCTCTTCTGAGATTCCTGGGAATCTTTTAACTGTATGCCTGATAAAATCAAAATCAAATACCAAATCACATAATTAAAACATACAAAGGCACAGAATATGTATTACTAATACAATGGAGGAGAAAGGGAGCATAGAGAGGAAATATCAGACAAAGCTAGACCAAAAGCCCATAGGGCAAACATCTTGTGGTCTGCCACACAATCCAGGAGACTGGCTTGTTGAGAAAGATCTAATAACATTGCTTCTGATAGGCTGATTTCAATGCTGAGATCTGGTTACTGCCCCTTCTTAGGCATTCCCTTGATTGGTTAATAAAAGTTGCTGATTGACAATTAGTTGGGCAGAAAGAGTATAGGAAGGTGGGACTTCCTGAGATTAGAATAGGAACACTGCGTTTTACATAGAGGATTAGTTCATTCCAACAGGAGACATGGAAGCATATAAATGTGTTTGAGAATGCTGGAAGGTAATCACAGGCACATGGCAGTTTAGGATTAGATGGTCTGGGATAACTTAGAGTAGCTATTTGAGAGCCTGCTCAGCTAAGGGTTAAGCGTTGAAACATTAAAAGGCCTTGGTGGTGTATTTAATTATTGGGGAAAGGACCATGGCAGCTTATATGCCATCAGTCCAAGCAGTCCAGGGCCATTGGAGTCCCATCAAACTCCAGAGAATCTCCCGCCAAGCCACTGGTAATTCTACCGGCCTAATATAACAACTTATATTACTTAATAGGTTACAGGTGGTGTAGGCCACCCTTGGTCCAGGGCTTTTCCCCAGGATAAATCAGGCTGCCGGTTAAGGCGGGTCAGGCCTGTCAGCTGATATCTGTAGAAATAATTAATTAAAGTGTATAACAGTGTTTATATTATTGTTAATTGATTGGCAGCTGTTAATCCTTAACCAGCCATTATAAATGAGTACACACAGACACCATGTGGATTTTAACAAGCCTTGGCCTGAATTGAGCAATCCTAGCCCATCTAAGCTAGCTCTTAATTCTATTACCCAAATATGACCCCATATATACATACATCCCCTTGGACTGCCATTCCCCATAGTAGGCCGATGTTTCTGGCCATGTAGAATGAGACTCTTTTTTTCTAACCCATGGTGTGTGCCCTTCTTCTTCCTGCTCCTGGCTGGAATGGACTAATCCTCTGTGTAAAACTCAGGGTTCCTGTTCTAATCTCAGGAAGTCCCACCTTTCTCTGTCTTTGCCCAATCTCAGGCCTCAGAATCTTATTTAACCAATCAGAAACAGTGTAAGTAACAGACAGCAAGCAGGACCAATTAATTAACATTTAGAATGCTTAACACCACCCCATCAGATATCCTGCCAGGCTGCCTGCTGCTCTGCCAAGCCACCGCCTGCTATGCCAGCCTAATCTTATAGTTTATACTTATTAATAAATAGAATTGATAATTAAATTGCAGTTTCACTGGTCTCTTTGAACCTCTGTGCAAAACCACAGGTGACACATGCCGGGCCTCATTTGCTTTCCTTAGACATGGAGGGATACTTCACAACCCCTTTCTTGTGTCCTTGACTCTAAAGCCAGAGCCATTTGGCAAATGCTGCCAAATTCTGTTAGTTGATGGGCTAAAACTTGACCTCCTCATACGAAGACATTTTTACCAGATTTCTATTTTCAGTGATTTCTTTCATTTCTTAAGCTTTTATTTAATTCCCTTTTACAAGTTAGAAGCTTAGTTGGGTAGGGTCTAGCCCTGAGGTCACCACTTCCTTTATTGCATTTAGCATCAGGCTTTTCTTCAAACTTTATCTCCTTGAGCTTAGCTCCATTACATTTCCTGGTGCTCCATTTTCCCTCAAAGTGTACAATTTTGTTTTTCCTTGCTCAGCTCATTTTTACTATAGATCCACATAAGAGTGATCACTAATAACCATGCGACACAGTCAATACTTAGGCTGCCTTGAAATCTCCTCTGCCAATGCCATCAATCCAAAACTCTTCAACTAAATTTTAGGCAGATTTTTTAGGCAAGAGCAGAAAGCAGCCACATTTTTTTGCCACAATGTCATAAGAATGGTCTCTAGGCCACTTACTAAAATTCTTCTCCTCTAACACCTCTTCAGCCAGGCCATCAGAATCTACATTGTTTTCAAAACAACTGTCTTCCACACTACTACTAGTATGGCCCTTTAACCCCTACTTAAAGCTTACAATTGCTTTTCCAACCCAAAATCTAAAGTCTACATCCTGCTAGTAAGCAGCATGGTCGCGTCTCTCACAGCAATATCCTGCTTCCCGGTACAAACTCTGTCTCATTCAATGTTCTATTGCTGTGAAGAAATACCAGAACCACAGAAACTCTTATAAAAGTATATATCTAGTTAGGACTTGCTTACAGTTTCAGAGGTTTTTGTCCCTTGACATCATGGCAGGAAGCATCACACCACACTGTCAGACACAGTGCTGGTGAAGCAGCTGTGAGTTCTACATCTGGATCTACAGGCAACAGGAAGAGACAAGACACTGGGCCTGGATTGGGTCCTTGAAACCTCAAAGCCCATTGCCAGCGACACACTTCCTCCAACAAGGCTGCAGATACTCCAACAACACCACACCCCCTAATCCTTCTTAATTAGTGCCACTCCCTGATGACTAAGCATTCAAATTCATGAAACTGTTCTGGCCATCCTTTGAATAAGGGAGGGGGTCTAAGGCACCCCATTGATAACTTTAAAAAGAAAAAGTAACCTGGTAGTGAGGTTTTTATTGAATAATATATGATGTCTAGTAGATTATTGTTCACTCATTGCAAGGTAAGTCCATTTTAACGCTTTTTATATATATTTGTGTATATGTTTTGGAAAACTTTGACAGTAGTAGATTTTGACATACACAGATAGTTACATTTCTAACAATGTTATTTATAAATTCATCTAACATTCAAAATGATTTAAGTAGACCCTACATTTTTCATGAGGAAACAATATATTTGATGTTTGCTTGTAACTTTAAAACATTATCATTTTACTATCTCATTGAGCAAGGCTATTAACAGCCTTTTACTTTTTATTGATTTTTTTTAAATCTAATATTCTCCTTAAATTTCTTATTTTAATGACATTTGCTAAGTAAGACATACAGTTGTGGGTTGAGTAGCTGATATCCCTTTACACTTTTGTCTCTTCATAATGATAATTAGTTTGGTGGTTGGGAGAGATGGAGGAGCATACATTGTATATTTCTGTCAGGGCAAATTAGAAGGCACAGAAATTCCTACTATTAATTTGTTATAGCATGCAATTCAAATATCAGTTGATTAAATTCAGCATGGAGCTACTCAGCAAACTTTTATTCATCATTATTCTCACATAGAATTAGTCTCATATGAAATTCTCTTTGTGTTAGATGATAAAATATAAGCTTAAACATAAATGATAACAAAGATTCATTATATAACAGATGCTCTTTCAATTTTGTATTCAGAAATTAATATTTGTCAGCCAAGGCCAACATACTCTCTTTTCCTTCTGTATCAGACTTTCCCAGCTACACTCAGTAGATGCTTCTTGCACAACTGTTTTCCCACATTTGGATACTATTTTTTTGTATGTTCCTAGGATAGGGAATTGCAATGACAAATAGCATATTCCCTTTTCCCAGGTGTGATGGATTTTAAAGTGTATTGGAATAATCACTGTGCTAATTGTAAGACCATTTCAGGACTCCCAAAAATAACATCTAAAAGCAGGATAGGCCCAAAACTGTTCTCTACACCATGGAAAACAGTTTCATTAGCATCCAAGTCCATCACTGCTCCAGGAGTCGTGCCACTGCTGGGAAACTGTGACATCTCACTGTGCTTTGAGAATTGGTTGTGTAGCTTTGGCCTAGGGGTGATATAATATGATTAATCTAAACAGTCTTGAAAAAAGGATTTGGGCATTTCTGGTGATCTCTTTCCTTTCCACTACCACAGGAACCTGACTGCATGATTAAAGTGTGCTGGAGAAAGAGGATGATGTACAAAAATCAAATAGTCACAGTCCTCACTGCCAAGATAAGATATAACAGCTCACCCCAATCCAGATATTTCTAGCAAGAAATGTCCAGACTTCTGACTCACAAACTAAGGAGCATCACAAATGTTTGTTATTACTACTAAGTTGTTGAAGTCTGATGCAATATAATATTGTTATAGCAATGACTAACTGATAGTTATTTGAATTTGCAAGTAATAGTCATTCATAGTCTGAAAAATGACATTACCATAATGCCTTCTTGTCTATACAGTAATGCTAGTAGCAGTTAAGGTAATTAATATTTTTGTCTGTTATCTTTGGTGAATCCTATGGTGAATTTTGGTGAGAATTTCTTAGACAATGTAAATTTACCATTTAGAGCAGAAAAGCACACTTACTGTCTGAATTGCTCAGACACAAACATTATATGTAATAGCCAAGTATTTACATTTCATCAGCAGGACTCTAGAATATGTATAATGATTCTGTTGGTTATGAACATAATATATTACCTTTGCATTAATAAATGAAAATGAAGGTAACTGTCTATAGTTTAAGTACTCAGAGATGATGGGCAATTGCTAATATTTAATACATTTTAAGATAGTATGTTTTAGTCTATTTCTTTGCATATAAAATTGTTTAATACAGGTCTATTTTGTATAAGATTTTCTTGTTCTTTTGACTTATTACAAATTATAAGTAAATATTATCATGATCACAGCTCAGAAATATATACCATAAATTATGCATGTATTCATTTTCATTGACTGTTTAATTTTCATATTTTTTCTTTTATAACATTTTATTGCATTGTTAGCATAAATAATGTATTAGTGAATGTTGGTGAACTCATTTCTACATAAGGATAGCTAATATAATAGAGTTTCAGAAGTGTAATTACTGAATCACAAGACATAATACCTAAGGTTCAGGTCTATGTAAGGATTTTTTTTCAAGGAGCTAAAAAAAAAGAACCCTTATGTTATTATCATTAGCTCTTTATGATTGTTAAAGTAGTTATTTAAGCAGCAGTTAATCTTGATTTGATCACTCATGATCACAGTTGTTCATGTAAGTTATTACACTATACCCAGAGACAACTTTGAAAGTTATTTAGGATTTTGATTTTGTTTCCCCTTACTGCAATTACACCATCAGCCCCCTCCTTAGTTTTGGTTTCTATCCTATCGTTTGCTTTATTTTTGTCCTGCTTGAAATCCAAATCTAAGGGATGGTTCTTGGGTTGGTGTGGGGGAATGCAAACACTTAGCATTTACTGTTATATAAATTAATATATTTAGGGGAGTCCTTTCTAAATTTTTCTAGCCTTGAAAACGTAACTATCATTTGAATCTACAGCCCCATCACCCAGTGAGTTGTAAAGCTTATGATCACACATTATTTAAGAAAAATCAGAGATATAGAGGGTAATTTTAGCTTAAAGAATGTTTAATAAATAATTTTGAGGACAATATAAATAGAAAAAAACAAAGTAATGGTATAGTTATTAAAATATTTAGAAGAAAATCAATAACATGGGGGAAGGTAAGGATGTATTAATTGAAAATAACTTTTATAAAAGATCATTTGTAGTTTTCAGACAGCATGTCACTAATATTATTTAATTAAAATTTGTGTGCAGTTATCTAAAGTTAAGGATGCTCCATAGTACACTACCAGTGTCATTTTGTGTGATAGGGTTATTATGGCTTATTGTAGAACCTTTGTTGTCATTCTGGGTGTTCTACTGACATGAGATAAATAAGAGAACATACATGTTAAATGCTGAAAGGAAGTTTAGGTTTATGGGTAAAGTGCATTTATCCTACTATAGACTTTGATGCCATGTCTTTAGACTACTCAGGTACTTACTTATTTACTGTTCTGATCCTAGGTGTTCCTTGAGGCTGATATGTAAATTGTTACCAAATGGCTCTATCATTGCTCCTGGGTAATTATGTACTGAAATGGTTCCCTGGATGTTTTCCCTTCTCCCTGGGTCTCAGTTTTAATACATACCTCAGTAAGATTCATCAAATGATCTTTGAAATACCTGAGAAATGAAATGTATTAAGTGTCCAAAAGTCAATACATTGGGGTCTGTCACAGAGGTTATTCAATATAAGTAGAGCAGATTAGCAACTGTCTATGTGGGGTTGGAAGGGCTCTAACAACTACCAACCATCAATTGCCACTATAAGTGGTGAAAAGGATCCTTGGTCTTGTGATGCTAGCTCTAATGATATTTCAAGAAAGAAGAGAAACCCCAATCTTAAGTTGTCACTCTAGTTTCATATCCTACTAATGTGTATAGTTCACAGACACATGGCTTCACATTGTCTTTGTCCTGTCATCAGCCACTTTGTGATTTCTGATGTTTAGATACGTCAACATGTCAAATTCGAGATACGCACAAGCAAAGGATCCTAAAATAATGATCAATAATTTTGCACTGAACAATAAATTAACTTATGAAATAGACATCTAAACACATTGTAGTTGAAGGTTGTCCAAGAGAATGAAATGACAAACAAGTAACCCAATATTTTTCTTTTTTTTTACCCATAATCTTCGTGTGAACAATTTTAATACTCTTATATACTTATATATGTCCTTTATATAGGAATAGAATAAAATTGTAATCCTCAATGTGTAATATTCTCTACTACTACAATGAATAGTTGGTATAGATGTCAGAAGAGAAACGCTGGTGGTTCTGTGCAAGCAGAGTTCAGATGCAGCCTCTGTTATGATTGTGTATGGGTGTCTATTCCATATAGACTCCTCAGGGAGGTGTAAGGGTGCCATGAGGGTGGTGGTTCTGATAAGTAACTCAGTCTGTGCTTCCATGCTCATCACTTGGAAACAATTCCTACTGCCATCAGAGATGTAGTTGCAGGAGGGGTAATACTAGACTCTATTGTCATTTAAGAAAAACAAAGAACCACTGAGTGTCGTTAGCATGACAGATAAAGAATGTCAGTGAATGTTCATGTAATTCTGATACTGAGATTGACCAATAAGAGAAACTGAGAGACTCATTCTCCTTCATCCCACTCTTTGCGCGCGCGCATGTGTGTGTGTGTGTGTGTGTGTGTGTGCGTGTGTGTGTGTGTATGTGTGTTTATGTGTGTGTGTGTGTATACATACATACGTATTCACAAATTCAAGCATCTATCTTTTCCAGATAACTATCCCATTGTCACATACTGATTTAGAATGATTACCCTTTCTTGGAGGTGGGGCCTTATTTTCTCTTGCTGCTGAATAGAATTTAACTTGCTTAGAACTAAAAGAATGTGGTAACCCTGATAGTGCATGATTTCTGTTGCTTCTTGGAGACAAAAAGCTTAAACTCCTAAATGAAGCCACTGACCTGAGGCCACTGTTCTGGAAATGCCCAAAATGGTAGATATAGAGGAAAGGTGTGTAGAATTACTATGGTTTATCCTCCAATGGTCAGTTTTTCAAGTTGCAGCCACCATATACTTGCTCTTGCAAGGACACCTTGGGCCAGAAGCAGCCCTGCAATCATCCAATCAATCACTTTCCAAGTTCATGTCAAGAAATGTAAGTAAAGTTTGAACTATGCTTGTTAATTTAGGCCACCAAAGATTCTTGATAATTTGCTAACACTGATGCAGTAGAATTTGCCTTAGGTCTTTTTCCATCAGTCCTTTGTTCGTACAGAGTTTTTCAAAAAGTTCCAATTAAAATAGAAATAGTGATCCTAGGATCAGGTACTGTCCACTCTTGCACTGACAGCTCAGTAACAAAGCAAAAGTATGTGTGGAGTAAAGTTCCTAATCCAAACATATACTGAATGAAGAGTATGAGAGGAAGATCTTGGATGTCTGACGAAGCAAGGTCTCCAGAAGTAAATGCTCAATGGCGACCTCATTTAGAAAGTTAAAAAAAAATTGATTTTCCTCCTTGAATACAAAATCATTACATTTTCCAGGAACAAGGAAAGCAAAACAAATACCAACTAGTCTATCACAGTTTTGAAAAAGAATTGGGGGAAAGCTCTCATCTGCACACTGGCCATAGGTTCCCAATCTTTGATAACCTTCTCAGTCTATATAGCAACTAAGCCACACTATATAAATGAAGGGTATGCTTACAAAATATTAATCTCCATGTTTCAAGTGACTACCATATATCATATACATTTATTTATATTATCCCTTCTTGTATTTTGAAAATTGGAAGTTATATTATTTCTAGGATTCAGAAAGAGCAGTCAAGGCTTCTTATGCTGCCACATTTCCCCAATCATCGTAGGGGAGAGATTGAAATGCAAGTTCAAGATTTGTCTGCTACAGCAAGATGGAGAAGACTCTAGGTATTCTGCATAATTTGTGTCTGAGCCTAACTATTTGGCAAAGAACCATGAAAGACTTTCCTTGCTCTTCCATTTATTGCATTGAATAACCTGTGATTGCCAAGTTACAGTCTTCTCAGCCCAGACTAAAATCACATTTTTCTTAGTACCTTTAATGCCATTCTTCTGACTCCCGGGGTCTGAGAACAGAGTGGATAGCCACCTCCTCTCCCAGTTTGTGGGTGGTGCAGTTAAGTGTATTGCTAGAAGCTCCATTTGTCTATTTCCTTTCTAGGTCCCTAAAATCTACTATGGTTCTATATTATGGGAAGTGGATGTGACTAGCCTGGATGCTCCCCCTCTTTCTTGCAGTTTCCAGTACATATATGTATATTCAGGACATAAATACATATATGGAGCAACAAGTTTAAAAGATAAGCAATGCTGAAAACACTCTACTTGCATTGAAATGCCAGATACTCTGTCCTGTTAATGAAATCATAGTTCTCATAGTTATAGCCCATAATTCAGTTCTAATGATCCAAGAAGAAGATAAAAGACAGCATTAGACACGAAAAACATTGGGTAATTTTTCTATCTAGTCACAAAGAGGAAAGGGAAGGAGAATAAATACAGATAATATGCAGGTCACATTGCAAACTTATGGAAGGAGAGGGAGAAGGGATTTTAAATAGTTCAACGAGCCTTGTATTACAGTGCAATTCTGGAATAATCTTGACCAGGCTGATAAGGAGTGACAGAGCAAATATTACCCATTAGAGGAGCATGTTTGATTAAATATCATGACTCTAAGATCCTCACTGTGCTCAGTCAGTGGCTGGGAGAAGATAGAGGATAGAGTGGCCTGAAGTGATTGCTACATTAACTTCCTCAGTGTATGGTTGATGGAGGTAGGTAGTGCTGGCTACTCCCATAAGGGTGTCTCTTGATGGGAGATATGAACAGAGCATACTGGCTGTTGCCCACAGTCACCATGTGACCAGTTATTATAGTTACAAAGTGATTTAGTCTTTGGAGTGCATTTAAAAGTGTAATTTATGCATACACATATTAAAAATGCCATCACAAATTAAAAAAACACACACACAAGGAATTATTTCAATGTTTGCATAATGCATGTTATCCAATGATATCAGGCCACACCAAATCTTCAGTTTAAACACATACCTTGAAGATGAGGTGAATTCTTTTTTTCTTTTTTTTTTGGTTTTTTCGAGACAGGGTTTCTCTGAATATCCTTGGCTGTCCTGGACTCGCTTTGTAGACCAGGCTGGCCTTGAACTCACAGAGATCCGCCTGCCTCTGCCTCCCAAGCAAATTATCATTTTATAAACTCTAGGTACTATACTAGGCACTACCACTGTACTATATCAATAGCCATAAATGGTCTTCTCTGAACATTACTAGAAAGAACATGTCCTTAAGGGGACACATCTGATACTTCCGTCCATTTGCTGCCTTCCTACCTGCCTTCTTTCTTTCTTTGTTCCTTCTTCCTTCCTTCTTTTTTCCCTCCTTCCTTCCTGTCCCCTTACTCCTTCCTTCTTTTTCTCCCTCCCTCCCTCCTCCTTCTCCTCCCCCTCTTACTGTTCCTCCTCCTTCACCTTCATTTTTTCTTCCTTTTCCTCTGTTTTTTGCTCTCCCTCTCTTCCAAGCATCACAGTTACAATGGTTGCTTTGGCAAATATATCATATATGCTAGAATTAATAAACTCATCTTCTATCAAACATAGATTAGTGATCATCAACATATCACCTGCAAGAATTTAGATCTGGGAGTGATATATTCTCAACGGGAGAATTTCATGCACATTATCATTCTTTTACTTTCTCTGCACCCCCTGTTCTACTTCGTATTACCAAGCACTATGTCCACAATCATTTTGTGTTTTGGTGACAAAGAAACCCATTTGTATTTGTTCTTTCTGTGATCTCATTGGTCACTAGGCAGAGGCAAATACCATGCATACTACTATTTAAAGCAATTTTTCTAGTCAGGTCGGGTATGGTGGTGCAGCCTGCAACCTCAGCACTCAAGAGGTTGAGGCCAGGGGGTTATGATTTTTGAGACCAACTTGAGCTTCATACTGAGACCTTGGCAAAATTAATGATGATAATAATAATAATAATAATAATAATAATAATGATAGTAATAATAAAAACAACCTGAGAGCAGAAATGAAGAACTGAATTGTAATGAGACAACTCAATTCAGAGACTCTCGTCTGTAAGAGATACAACTCACCTAAACTGATTAATTCTTTGCTAGTACTGTTGTATCTAAAACTGTGTCCTGCTTATACTGAATAATGAAGGCTGAAAAATGACTTAAAGTTTACTTAAATGATTTCATCACACATGGCCTTTGTTGTAAAATCATTGTCATCAGTAAGTGCAGAATTTCTAAAAATTACTAGTGCCTTGGATTGATCTAGACAAATTAAGTCAAAATCATAGTGGGTGAAGCCAACAAAAGAGTATTTATAAAAAGGCAGGCACGGAGCTAATAAGAGGATATCTTTGAAGTCATTTTTCTACAGAGGAGTTTGAGTGTGTGTTTGTGTGTGTGTGTATGTGTGTGTGTGTCATGGGACCTTATAGAGTTCATGGTTTGTTCGTATCCTGTTGGGCCAATTTCAGTAGCAGAGGGAGGATTTTGTAGAACCCTCATGGCAAGTTAACAGTGACATGCAACATTATTTGAATTCCTTTTAAAATTGAAACTTCATGTCTTTATAGCTTTCTGTCCCATGGCATATTCTGATTATTTTAATATAATTCTCCCCCCCCCAAGAAAAAACACCCTTCATGTAAATAATTCTTACTTAATGGACTTTGGTAAATCCCTGACTTCTTGTCCTCCAACAATACAAAATCCTCTCCCATGTCTATACTGTCCCAACACTGAACTTAAGTGTTAATGCCATGTAAATTCATGTTTTTAATTCTGCTTATACTCTATACATTTGTGTATTCTAAACAGGTCTCCAGACTTTCTCAACTTACAATTTTCTAGTGGAATATATATGAAGATTAAATACAATAAGGTACTGAGGTAATAGGTTTTGCTAGTAAATGTTCAGTTGGTCATGTTATGATGCTCTTGTGCATGAAGCAGGGTTTCAGTTGAGTATTACCTACCTCTGCAACTGGAAAGGGTGTCACCATGTCTTGCCTCATATTAGGATAGGTCTCAAAGAGTAGGAAATGGAAGTTGAAAGATCAGGAAAGGGAAAGAGGGGGCAAGACTGGAGGTCAAGGCAAACCAGAGTCTGTTTGCACATATTCTTCTGTAGACATGTTTTTCTTTTTCTTTTCTTTCTTTCTTTTTCTTTCTTTCTTTCTTTTTTTTTTTTGATTGAATTAAAAGCTTAATTCTGAACCATTTTTGTAACTGTACCTCTTAAACCATTGAATCACACTGAAGGGAATAAAAATTATTAAGAGACCCCCTAAGTCGGCAATAGAGCCAGGCCAGCTGCCAGGTCCCAGGAACTTACCTGACCATAAAAAGGGTGGAACCAAGAATGAAGGTCAATTGGGCCACGGGGCCCCAGGGTTTCAGGAACTGGCTGACCACAAAGTAGATAACAAAACAAGATTAGATTCATTCCTGAGAAAAACAGATGTAGGATGTTTCCCGCTGGCTAACTAATGGGCTGGTACTCTACTACCTGAGGCGGATGACCGGATGACCGCTGCCCTGACATCCTGACAGAAGAAACAGCTTTGTGGTTGAAGGGTTGGCTGGAGAATCACCTTGTGGTATGCTTAAAACAGAGGATGGTAAAAGAGTCCTGCCTCAGAAAAAGGACGCAAGTATGTCACCAATTTACACCATCTGACTCACCTAGGGGAAAAAAAAAAACTACAAGATATGGTAAGGTCCTCTGACTATTATGTAATTGGACTTTCTGACTTAACAACAGAAATAGTCAGAAACTGCAAAGCCTGTTCTCTGACTAATGCCAGACCTTCCATGTATAACATGGAAAAAAGACTCAGGAGAGATGGACTGGGAGCCTATTGGGAAGTGGATTTTACAGAAATTAAACTGGCTAAATATAAAAACAAATATCTTTTAGTTTTTATAGATACATTTCAGGGTGGGTAGAGGCCTTCCCTACAAGGACTGAGACTGCCAATATAGAGGCCAAGAAGATTCTTAAAGAAATTTTTCCGAGGTTTGGAGTACCCAAGGTCATTGGGTCTGATAATGGACCTGCTTTCGTTGCCCAGGTAAGTCAGGGACTGGCCACTTAACTGGAGATTAAATAAAAATTACATTGTGCCTACCATGCCCAAAGTTCAGGACAGGTAGAAAGGATAAATAAAACTCTAAAAGAGATCTTGACTAAATTAGCCTTAGAGACGGGGGGGGGGGGGGGGGGGGGGA